>JACBWV010000610.1:117824731-118187231 GCA_013435795.1 Chlamydomonas sp. ICE-L | reverse complement strand
CGTTAAAAAAGGCCATTATAAAAAAGCAAGAGTGCCCCTAGCATGAGTGGTATCATGACAGAATACGGCACAAGCCTACGCTAGTTATAGTTTTAGTTTTAGTTTTAGTTATAGTTATAGTTGTAGTTATATTTATACAATACATATAAAACAAAACAGACAAGAGCATACAGTTATAGTTATAGTTATAGTTATACAATACATATAAAACAGACAAGAGCATACAGTTATAGTTATAGTTATAGTTATAGTTATAGTTATAGTTATACAATACATATAAAACAGACAAGAGCATACAGTTATAGTTATAGTTATAGTTATAGTTATAGTTATAGTTATAGTTATAGTTATAGTTATACAATACATATAAAATAAAACAGACACGAGCATACAGTTATAGTTATAGTTATAGTTATACAATACATATAAAATAAAACAGACAAGAGCATACAAATTACTTTTCCCCTCGTCAACTCAACCAAGACTTAGTCACATCAGAGACTGTATAACAGAAAGATTGTATACATGGTCTTGTAGGCTCACTGCAGATGAAGGATAAGATGTCAAGTGTGTATACTACATAGCAATACTGTGGAACATTGGTCGAGGGTTGGTATCTCCCGACCCTAAGTGCGCCCACTTCATTGTAGGAGTGGCAATGCCATTCAAACTGAATCCTCCGGGTTGATGGTTTGCGTCGGGAGCATACCTCCTGGGGTGAAAGTCCTTTCACAACTAAAAACAAAATTGGCCTCACCATATCCTTCATGCGATCGACGATGGAAATATAGCCGGAGGGATGAATGGTGGCCAGATCCCCGGTTCGGAACCACCCGCCGCTGGCAAAAGTGGCCCGGGTAGCATCTTCATTACGCCAGTAGCCTTCGAAGACAGTCGGCCCCTTGCACCACACTTCTCCAACGGCCCCAGATCCTGGAACAACATCAGGGTATCTGGAGATGTCTTCTGATGCCACAGAGCTACCGGAAGCTTCTGTTGTGAGTACAGGCTTGTCGTCCTTCTCTCTGTCAACACTAACCACACGGACTTGCATGAGTTCAAATGGTCGTCCAGAAGAGCAGATTATGTCCATCACCTCCTGGCACATCGACTTTTCGTTGCTAGCCTGCAGTTGCATCCGAATGAGAAAAACATTCATAGAAGAAGGAGGAAAACAAAAGAAGAATGAGAAAAACAAAGGAAGAAATGAAGAAGAATGAGAAAGTCAAATGAGGGATTACCTATTGAGGCGACAAAGTATGTCCATCCGTGTCTGAATTACATTTTCAGGTTTCATGACAAACCACCTGAAAACGGTACATCCTGTGAGGCAAAAATGTATGCCCGTCCGTGTGTCTGAATTACATTTTCAGGTTTCATGACAAACCACCTGAAAACGGTACATCCTGTGAGGCAAAAATGTATGCCCGTCCGTGTGTCTGAATTACATTTTCAGGTTTCATCACAAACCACCTGGAAACGGTGCATTCCATACGAAGTATAAATTATAAGAATTGTCTGTACTAGTCAGATTGAATGCTCCACCAGCCTGGATCAGAAATGTTTGTCTGGCATTGTTCACATCAGACAATTTGCAAGTAAATATAAATGTGTAAGTAGTAACCTTGTAGATTGTGGAATCAACATACATATCTGCATTCTAGTGTGGTAGTAGTAGGGACCAGCACATCATATGATGCTGACCAAAGGCAAGAATGGTATCATATGATATCATATAAATTACATCATATGGAGTTGTAAATAAATGTTAACTTTAGCCTAGTGAGACTGCCGGCATCATATGATATCATATGATGACATGATATCGCCAGTCCCGATATGAGCCATTTTTGATCGATGTTCTTCTCTTTCCCATACCCATTTTCTGCCTCTCTACCCTCTCTACCCTCACCACCCTCACTACCCCCAATGGGTGAACGGGTGAAAGAATGAATGGGTGGGTAGGTGGGTTTGTGGGCAAATGAAGGAATGAAGGAATGAATGAAGGAATGGGTGGGTGTCTGGGTGGGTGGGTTTGTGGGTGAATGAATGAATGGGTGGGTTAGGGGTGTGGGTGGGTGAATGAATGGGAGGATGGATGAATGAATGGGTGGGTGGGTAGGTAGGTTTGTGGGTGAATGAATGGATGGGTGGATGAATGAATAAATGAATGAATGGGTGGGTAGGTGGGTGGGTTGGTGAATGAATGGGCGGATAGATGAATTAATGGGTGGGTAGGTGGGTGGGTTGGTGAATGAATGGGCGGATAGATGAATGAATGGGTGGGTAGGTGGGTGGGTTGGTGAATGAATGGGCGGATAGATGAATGAATGGGTGGGTGGGTGGGTAGGTGCCCTTACCGTTTCTCTACCAAGGAGCTGGTCATTCATCCATTCCGCAATGTGGCCTGTCTTAGGAAGGATACTCATGCTGATTTTTCCGCAGCACTCGGTCATGCCGTAGGACACAAAGAATTCACACCCAACGGCTGCAACTATGCGGTGTACAGTTGCAGGAGACTGTGGCGATCCCCCACAAGAGAGTAAGCGGAGGCTGGAGAGGTCCATCTGGGGCAAGATGGGGCTGCTGGCCAACAAAGAGGCCATGGTGCTGGCAACGTTGCTGACAGTGACGCGCTCTTGCTCTGCAGGATGATGATTGTGTAATGCCAAGTGTCAACTTAAATAAATCAACCAATAAATAGATTAATAGATTAATCAATCAATCAATCAACCAATAAATAGATAAATAAATAAATAAATAAATAAATAAATAAATAAATAAATAAATAAATAAATAAATGAATAAATAAATAAATAAATAAATAAACCAATCAATAGATAAATAGATAGATAATAGATAAAAAGATAAATAAATAGATGAACAAATAGATAAATAGACAAATAAATGAATAGTACGCCTGATTACGAGGCGTGAGTTTGAGGGGGCCAGCCCGTTTGCTTGCACTGGGGCCAACCATCATACAATCAGCAATACATAAATCAATAGTGTGACTTATTGCCAGGCGTGAGGTTGAGGGGGCCAGCCCGGTGCTGGTGTATGCTGTATGTTGTTACAGTTTAGGGGAAGCAAACTAGGCTAAAGGGACTTGTCAGACCTTAAAACAGGAAAGGCTGTAAAAAGCAAGCGCTGGTGAACTGAACCCCAACAAATTGTAAATGAAGGGGGCCCGGAGTTTGTCTGCCGGATGATGATTGCAGAATGTCAAGTGATTTGATAACTATTCAATAACTAATAGCTTAATCATCACCGAATCATGTGATAAAAATGGTAAGCATCACTGCACCATAATAATACATTAATAAAAAAGCTTAAGCATTAATGTATCATAATAATAAAATAGTAAATAGCTAAAGCATTAATGCATCATAGTAATAAAATAATAAATAGCTTAATCATTACTGTAGAATCATGATAATAAAGTCATAAAACAGCTGAAGCATCAATGTATCATAATAATAAAATAATAAAATAGCTGAAGCATTAATGCATAATAATAATAAAATAATAAAAAAGCTGAGGCATCAATGTATCATACTAATAAAGTAATAAAACAGCTGAAGCATCAATGTATCATACTAATAACGTAATAAAACAGCTGAAGCATCAATGTATCATAATAATAAAATAATATAACAGCTTAAGGATTAATGCATCATAATAATAAAATAATAAAATTGCTGAAGCATCACTATTTCCTAATAATAAAATAATAAAATAGCTGAAGCATTAATGCATAATAATAATAATAATATAATAAAATCTGAAGCATCACTGTATCCTAATCATAGAATAATGAAGTAGCTGAAGCATCACAGTTTCATATCATTTTCCGTCAGGATACGAAGCAAATGTGTATGAATTTCAATATGAATTCCAAAATGCAGAAGTCTATGCAAGATACAATCATGCAACACTCAACCTGAACTGATGTGCTCTGGTTTTAAGCGTGTAGTGTAGGAGCAACTGTGCCTGGATCATGATCCAGGCATCCACTTCAGTATGGTGGTTTCTAAAGCACCAGACGTCGCAATCGACTACTGTATCGATACAAAATAAAACAAAATACAACTTTTTCGGATTGCATTACGGTATTGAATATACTTGGGCCAATTTGGTAGAGTAAATATTTATTGAAGTCCTATTTGAGTAAAAACATCAAGTTCCAATTTGGTAGAGTAAATATTCCCATAAGTCTTATTTGAGTAAAAATAAGTTCCATTAGTTCCAATTTGGTATAGTAAATATTAGCTACAGTAAATGTTTCCATAAGTTTGGTTGATCACCAGCCATCTCCTCAAAGGTTTGTATAGGACTCACCAATAATGCTAAGTGATTTGGGGACTTGTCAAATTGGTTAGATAGCTTGATTGTCACCGTGTCATACCATAAAAAAGCTTGAGCATCACTGCACCATAATAATATAATAATATAACTGCATCATCATAATAAAATAGCTGAAGCATCACTGCATTATAATAATATTTCCATAAGTTTGGTTGATCAGCAGCCATCTCTTCAAAATTTCGTAATGATAACCCCTGGTGGGGCGTGGTATTAAGGGAACCCGTCGTACGCGGGCAGAGAACGGTCTACCACCTCAACTGGACAAGCTACCATCACGGTTGACAACGACCTGCAACGCTCAGGGTGACCGTAGGGGGAAACAACCCCCCGGCCCCAATTTGTTTCAGCGATATGGTGTACCACCAGACCAATCGTAGCACTGAAACGGGCTAAAGGTTTGTATTGGACTCACCAATAGTGTGTAGTACAAGAGGGGCTGAGAACTGAGATAGAGTTACGTGCCTTCCTCCAAGTAGGGTGATAGCGTACAGCGCAAACACATCCACGAGGTGGAACATGGGGGCTGCATGCAGCCAGATGTCCTCGCGGCCCAGATTCATCTCTGAGAGGTAGGGAGTGACAGATGTGAGCTGTATTGATTTGAGCCATAGAGGTAGGGAGAGTTATGGAGAGTTATGGAGAAGGAGGTTAAGGGTAGGTATTTGAGCGGCGTAGGTAGTATGTAGGGTAGTCGTCGGGAGTAGGTAGGGAGAGGTAGGGAGAGGTAGGGAGTAGGTAGGGAGTAGGTAGGGAGAGGTAGGGAGAGATATGGAGAGTAGGTATAGGTAGGGAGTGTGGGAGAGGTAGGAAGAGGTAGGGAGTATAGGTAGAGTATTGATAGATAAAGAGTAGGTATGGATTATTAGTGAGTTAGGTAGGAATTAGGTGGGGAGTAGGTCGGAGTAGTAGGAGTAGGCCGGAGTAGGAAGGAGAGATAATGGTAGTAGGTCTAGTAGGTAGGGGAGTAGTTATGGATATGTAGTAGGTAGTATGGAAGTTAGGTAGAGAAAGGAGTAGGTGGGTAGTTAGGGCGTAGTTTAGGTATAGGTAGGGAGAAGTGTAGTGAGAAGCATACAGGCGTCACGTAGGGATTCGGTAGGGAGTAGGGTGGGAGCGTTCTGTTAGTTAGTGAGTATGTCGGGAGAGTAGGTAGGGAGAAGTAGGTAGGTAGGGGATAGGTAGGGAGTAGAGTAGGAGGAGGTTAGGGAGGTAGGGAGGTAGGTAGGGAAGTAGGGAGGTAGGAGTAGTGGGGAGAGTAGGGAGAGAAGGAGTATAGGAGTAGGTTAGGTGGGAGAGGTGGGAGATGGTAGGGAGTAGGTAGGTAGGGTAGGGATGGAGAGGTAGGAGTGTAGGAGAGGGGAAGGTAGGGAGATGTAGGGAGAGGTAGGGAGAGGTAGTATGTGGGGAGGTAGAGGGTAGGAGAGAGAGGTAGGAGATAAGAGGGAGGTGGGGTAAGGAGGGTAGGGAGAGGAGATGAGGGAGGGAGTGACGGATGTGAGCTGAATTGATTAGAGCCACAGAGGTAGGGAGAGGTAGGGAGTGACAGTTGTGAGCCCCTAAGTGTGCCTACTCTTTTCTAGGAGTGGCAACACCATCTGGACTGAATCCTCGGTGCCGCTGATTTGTGTCGGGAGACCCATCTCCTAGGGTGAAATTCCTTTCATAACTACAAAAAAACTGCTGACCTACCTTTGATGCAGCCTAGAGCATGCATCATAACAACGCGATGACTCAGGAGGACACCCTTTGGAGTGCCAAGCCAACTGCTCTTGCTTTTGACCTACCTTTGATGCAGCCCACAGCATGCATCATAACAACGCGATGACTCAGGAGGACACCCTTTGAAGTGCCAAGCTAACTGCCCTTGCTTTTCACCCCAGGAAGTGGGACCCAGGACACAAAGCAGCGACCCAGGCCTGGTCAGTTTGGTGCCAAGCCAACTGCCCTTACTTTTGACCTACCTTTGATGCAGCCTAGAGCATGCATCATAACGATACGATGACTCAGGAGGACACCCTTTGGAGTCCCTGTGGTCCCACTGGTGTAGTACATCTGATATCCATCACTGGGGCTGTGCCTACAACTCGATACAGGGTCTCCAGTTGCAAGCAACATACTCGAGGAGGGAGGTTGCCAAGCAGCAGCAACCATCCCTGATGGTCCACCTAGTGCGCTTGATCCTGGCGTTGCCCCATCCTCCTTAAAGCATCCTGTGTGTGGGGTGGGGTGGTTGGTTGGTTGGTTGGGGGCATGTGTGTGTGTGTGTGTGTGGTCCACCTAGCGAGCTTGATCCTGGCGTTGCCCCATCCTCCTTCAAGCATCTTGTGTGTGTGTGTGTGTGTGGGGGGGGGGGGGGGGGGGGGGGGGGGGGGGGGGGTTATGTACGAATGTATGTGTGTATGTGTGCATGTGTGTATGTATGTGTGTTGCTACAGTCCAGGGGTAGCCAAATAGGCTTAACGTACCTGCCTAACCATGATATCAAGGGGCTAAAACGGAGAAGAAAACTGATGAACCCAAAACCCAAACAATCGTTTTACCGGCGGGGGCCCTGAGTTCGTGATACAGTGATAATTTAATTGTGTGATTATCCTGTGTTTGCATGAATAAATTTGGGAGGTGGTTTTCTAATGGGGATCCTTTATTTGCATAAGCACAAGCTCTTCTTTTATTATTTATGGGGATCTGCTAATCTTAGGTTTAAAAAGGTGACCAGAAACCTGCCTGAAAGAAAAAACATGGAGACACGCCAGCATACTTGACAAAAATGAGAGGCCTTTATTATTTGGGTAGTACTCAAGTTCTTATTTTCACTACCAAAAACCCCAGTCACACCCCTTACCCCCCCCTGCACCCCAAAACGCCACTTTTTTCTAACTACGGTACTTCAAAACCCAGCCAACCCCCTTACCCCCCTTGCACCCCCCCTGGGGATGGCCCTAGGTGGCCCAATCTTAATTAAATAAATAGGGTGATGGCCTATAGCAGCCCCTGAAGCCATAGCTAGCTAAACTTTGTTTATTGGGTGGTTTTTGCATTTTTGTTATAAAATGGTTTTTAATACACGAGCATAAAGAGAATTCATACCTTGGTACCACAGGCTAGCTATGGCTTCAGGGGCTGCAGGGGGGTCAACGTTGGAAGAGTCTGACGCAGTGGCCTGGACTGGATCAGACCAAAATACTAGCTGCACATCGTGAGACAGATCCTGCTGCTGCAACGCTGTCAACACTGTGGGGGTGAATTCGACATCCGCCACCAGCACCTGAGTTTTAGAGTCATGCAGTATGTAAGCAAGCTCCTCAGCAACGAGGTTGGTGTTGAGGTTGACAATGACAGCACGCAGTGCCGCCACAGCAAAGTGAAGCTCTATAACCTCAGGGCAGTTTCTCATCATCACTCCGATTCGAGTCTGCTGGGCGACATGTCCAGTCTGCTGGAGAGCCTGCGCCAGGGATGTGCAGCGATGGTGCAACTGCTGATAGTTGAGAACCCTAGAAGCTGCCTGCCCCTGGCCAGATGCACTTGAAGCTGGGACGTGCACTACGGCGAGACGGTCAGAATGCTCACGAGAAGCCAGCTCCAGCCACATCCAAGGGTCCAAGAGGCTCTCCTCAATTCTATCTAGGTTGGAGGTCTCACTTGTGCCCTCTGTGTGAGAGGGGGGGCTGTCGGTCAGCATGGCCTGCCGCCTGCGGCGGTGACCATGAGAGGTGCCCATTCCTCAATCCAGGTAGACTGTGGAAGGGGCACTGATATATCTGCAGTTGAACAGGTGTTCCAAGGTATATTACACAGGTGTGGGAAATGAGTGCCGGAATTTCATCAAATTTGATTTCTTTTGCTTATTTCACACTCATCAAATTTAGTAGAAATTGTTAGGTAATTGGGAGGATCTGTCATGGTCAATTATAATTATGCAAGTAAGTTTGAATGGTAATTTTTGGTCTTACATATTGAAGTAAATTCGGGGAATGGAATTGAATTTGATATAAATGTTGAATTTCATGCTTAGGACTTTCTTTAAGGGGGGATACAATACGGCAAAGCAAGGAAAAGCATAATACGACCATATAAGCGAGAGCTTCATTAACAGTCCTGTAGTTGAACCAGGGTATTCAGCACTGCATTTTTGCGCTCACCTTACCTAGGCCTCAGAAGATGATAAGGATCTAATATTATTTTTCTGTCTATTTCTTGCACTAGGGAGTAAGCAGACGACTCAGTCGGGGATAGGTGCGAAGACCAAATTCGCAGTAAAACTTTGCGAATGGAAGTGTCGGAGTCCATGGCGCGCTATATCGATGTCTGCGGATTTCAGCGGACGAAGCTACTGCAATCCTTGGGTCGATCGATGGAGTAGATACCACCTGGCTGGTCGTTAGGACGTGGACCCCCGCACACCCGCACCCCCGCACACCCCCGTTAGGACGACAGTGTTCCCATCCAATTAAAACACCCGACATCTGCTAGCCCCAGCTGGCACGAGTTCGCGAGGTCGTTACGACGACGTAACGACATTCTTCCCTTCGCACCAGACTTCACTTCGACATGATACTTGCGTTGTCCGAGGACCCCCTCTGGATAGCTTCACGCACTGCTTCACGCCGATTTAGCGTACCGCTTTCTTTCGAGCCATTTGCAAAGATCCACCTCCATCACTCTTTCTGTCTGTTCCCTCAACCTTTCTCGACCTTGCTCGTTGACAGATCAGTATTTGAGCTGCGCGAAGAGGGATACGGGCTCCGTGCTCGCAGGGGCCTTTCTGCTTAGTGGTCGCGGGTGGACCTTCGCTGCATGCTTTCTAACCAGGACAAGGAGGATGAAGCCTTCCAAGTACAGCGACAAGCATGCTTTCAAGGTGATACAAGATCCCCATGTGTTTTGATCAGGGTTTTGATGTTGCATCTTCTAACTTTGTTTGTGCATGCTTTGCAGACCTTGTGTTCACATATGCAGCATGCATCTCAGATGCTCCCCAAGACCTTCATAACAGCCAATGGCAAGAAGGCCAGAATACTGGGAGGTGAGTTTCATGAGTTTGAGTGGGAGTGAGGAAACAATTAAGCACATGCGTAGGTAGACTTATTCGGGTGTAGGCTGCTCTTTCTGATCGCAGGTTGCAGATTCGATATAATCAGCAAGTGATTATATTTTGGTATACCGCACATGTTGAGGATGTGAGCGTATGACAGCTGTACACTAGGTTGCAAGTTCCTGTTGTGGTGTGCGTCATAAAAAGAAGGGAAAGTACTGAGTGAGTCAGAGGTAACCTGTCACAATAATCTCCACAATTATTTATAGGTAACAACTCAAATACGAATGCAATCAACGTGAAATGTTTGTGCGGAGATGAAGCTGAGCATGAAAAGAATGAGTCGCCTGTCACAATTCTCTCCACAATTCTTTCCAGGTAACAACTCAAACACGAATGCCATCAACGTGAAATGTTTGTGCGGAGATGAAGCTGAGCATGAAAAGAATGAGTCGCCTGTCTACATCCTCGAAGCATGGGTGGAGCATTGCTTCAACATAGAGATTCCTGAAAACATGGAAGACATCAACGACTACTGCCTGCGTAAGGTCATGGTAGAGCCAGCAGAGAGCAGTACCAACATCACTCAACAGGTACCCAGAATAACAGCAAAAACAGAACGAAGTGTGCCGAATGGCTCGTTAAATAACTACAAAAACAGAAATGTTAATAAATAACAATAATAACTGAAAATGTGCTGAATGGCTCATTAAATAACGACAAAAACAGAACGAAGAGTGCTGAATGGCTCATTAAGTATTAGGGTCGTATGATCTTACAAAAGATAAGACTGTCATGAATTCAAAAAAAAAAAGCCCTGACTTAATAGAAATTAATAGTTAACTAACAGGTTTTTTTATGACGGATGTTTCAACAAAATTACTTGCTGGTAAAAAAGGTATGAAGACATCAAAGGTAAGGTCATGGTAGAGCCAGCAGAGGGCAGCACCAACATCACTCAACAGGTACCCGAAATAACAACAAAAAGTCCTATGCAGCGTCGCAAGCGACGCGGAATATTGGCAGAGTGTGTTGGCAACAGAACAAAAGGTGGCAACAGAAATGGTGCTGACCGAAGCCAGTTAGTTATGAGACACTTTGCTGATGCGTGAGGCTTCAATTTTTTCGTATGATCTTACAAAAGATAAGACTGACATGAATTCCTTGAAAAGAAACCCTGACTTGGTAGAAATTAATAGTTAACTCAAAGGTTTTTTTCTGACAGATGTTTCGGCAAAATTACTCGCTGGTAAAAAAAGGTATGAAGACATCAACAACTACTGCCTGCGTAAGGTCATGGTAGAGCCAGCTGAGGGCAGCACCCACATGACACTTCAGGTGCTGAATTCACCTTCTGCTAAATGCACTCACTGTTATATTAAAAATCCTGAATGCACCTCATGCTAAATGCACTCACTGTTTTCAACAACTTAATTTCATCTGATCACTTCAATGGGATTAGTTTGAGTTTGTTCCTGCCATCACATACTGTATCTCCTCTATCTGCATGTGGTTGTCAACATATACGCCTGCACCTAATGTCGCCATCCTGCTCATCAACTCAAGCCGGGCTAAACTATTCAAAAAGTGCTCCTCCAATATTACAACCTTACCCATTTCTCATCCTAGCTGTCCCTCTGCTCCGTAATCTCATCTGACCAAGGCTCAGTCTCAGCTATTCAACAGCAATAATAATTATTATTATTATTATTATTATAATAATTGTATTGCCCTGTTTCTTTACCTTTCTCAGCCTGTCAAAAGTTGGTTTGAAAAAGAAAGAAAAACTCAAATCGCCTGAGAGGTCCCTCTCCACTAGACAGCAATAATTTAGGTTTCTGGCCCTGTTTCTTCACCTTTCTCTGCATGTCAAAAGTTGGTTACAAAAAGAAAAAAAACTGAAATCGCCTGACTGCCTGAGAGGCTCCCCTCCATGAGACAGCAATAATATTGGCTTTCTGGCCCTGTTTCTCCACCTTCCTCAGCATATACAAAGTTGGTCACACAAAAAAAACTCAAATTGCCTGATAGGCTCCCCTCTATAAATCTCAATAATATAGGTCAATCGCTACCAGCTCAATTGTAGCTATAGTGTTTTGAATATCATAGCGCAAACACAATACTGCTCAGGCAATATGCAAGCTGGCCTGTCAGTAGCACAGAGCCACCCCGCCTTTCCAACGTGTGCCTACCTAGTACGAATTTCCCGCCTTTCTATCTGAATCCCCGGTGGGCTCTGTTTCGTGTACGGGGTCCCACTTCCTGGGGTGAAAATCCTTTCAATACAAATAAATAAATGAACACCCCCAGATGCACAGGAGTGTTACCAATCCTATGATGCATTCTTGAGAAGGACCTTGAGACACCTGTCAGGGATGTTTTCCTGCTATATATAGCGATCGCTAGTTTTGACCCCGTTTAAGCAAAATAATCGCTATAAAAAGAAAAAGAAAAGAAATGCCCTAAATGGCCCTGAAAAGCTACAAAAAGCTATAAAAGCTATAGAAAGAATTAAAATGCTGTCCATGGAGGAGGCCTTAAACCAAAAAGCTAGGAAAACCCCACTTTCAGATTTGAAAAAAAAACTGACACCTGTTTGTTGACTACGCAGAGTCTTCTGGATTTCTGCATCTCAACAGCTCAACGCTACGGAGGGAAGAATCTTGTTGGGAAGTCTGTCTGGGTGTACTGGTTGGATGAGCCTCACGACGTGGCTCCCGTGTCGGAGGGGGAAAAAAGCTGGTTCAAGGGCAGCTTCAATCAGACTGAGGGAGTTTGGTAAGGCAGGGGTATGGGCGGCGTGTGTGTGTGTGTGTGTGTGGGGGGGGGGGGGGGGGGGGGGGGGGGGGGGGGGGGGGCAGATCATTAGTAGCTTCGATCAGGCTGAGGGAGTTTGGTAAAGCAGGGGTAGGGGCAGCGTGTGGGTGGGGGTCGGGGGAGGGGGGGGGGGGGGGGGGGGGGGGGGGGACAGTTTAAGAGCAGCTTCAATCAGACTGAGGGCGTTTGGTAAGGCGGAGGTAGGGGCGGCGTGTGGGGGGGGGGGGGGGGGGGCAGTTCAAGAGCAGCTTCAATCAGGCTGAGGGAGTTCGGTGGGGCGGGGGTAGGGGCGGTGTGGGTGGGTGGGGTGCAGATCATTAGCAGTCGCAATCATACAAACTGGGTCAAGACATCACTGTACACACGTAGACATGGAATGTTCTATGTGTGTGTAGTTTTATTGGAGCAGTATTGTCCGGCAAGTTCTTTGGAAACAGTGCTTCTCTGTTTCTGCTGTCACTGCATGCTCGGTGCTGTCATCAGTGCTTTTCTTTTCAGCTACGGGCAGCAGCTTCTAGGCAGCTCCCCTGACTGGCTATTCAGCCGAACCTGGCGCATCTAAGTGCACCTTGAAGCCGACACAATCAGCCGTCTAGAACTGCTGACCTGGCGCATCTTAGTGCACCTTGAAGCCGACACAATCAGCTGTCTAGAACTGCTGACCTGGCGCATCTTAGTGCACCTTGAAGCTGACACAATCAGCCGTCTAGAACTGCTGACCTGGCGCATCTTAGTGCACCTTGAAGCTGACACAATCAGCCGTCTAGAACTGCTGACCTGGCGCATCTTAGTGCACCTTGAAGCCGACACAATCAGCCGTCTAGAACTGCTGACCTGGCGCATCTTAGTGCACCCTGAAGCCGACACAATCAGCCGTCTAGAACTGCTGACCTGGCGCATCTTAGTGCACCTTGAAGCCGACACAATCAGCCGTCTAGAACTGCTGAACTAGTTCGGTGTAGCTTAGTGGCTACCTCAGGGAGCTGCTAAGTAAAGCCAAAAATAAAAACACTGGCTGTCATCACCCCTGCCAACTAAAAACAATTACTAAAAGCAACAATTAAAAGCAAGACAAAGCAATATTAGGAGGCCTGGAATTCCGAGCTGGGTTTTATCTTTGAGTGTTTTAATTTGACAGCGTTATATGCACTACATCCTTCAACAACAAGCACACCTAATCCAAGTTCAACATGTTCATTGTCACTAGTTGATGAAACCACTGGTTGCAGCACATAAGCAATACCATCGCTGCTACTTTGCTTGGGTAGCAACTGCACTCTATTCTTGTATTTCCGAGTTCCTTGTACGTTTAGCCACGCGCCAAAATAAGTGGCCCCACAGTAATATAACTATGAAAGAAACTAGCTTGCATTAAGTCTACAATTTTAAAGAAAGCAACTCTTCTCTCCCCCATTTTTAAGTGTGCCCTGGCACCTTCTGTCTGTCTTTATGTCTTCTGTCTGTCTATCTATATCTCTGACTGACTGACTGTCTGCCTGTCTGTTTGTCTGTCTGTCTGTCTGCCTGCCTGTCTGCCTGCCTGTCTGCCTGCCTGCCTGCCTGTCTGTCTGTCTGTCTATCTGTCTGTCTGTCTGTCTGTCTGTCTTTCTCTCTATTGCTTAGTCTCTCTCTTCCTGAGTATATCCTATTGTGCTAAGATCATGCAACCGTCCTCTGGCATTAGGTACCTTGCTGAGGTGTCCAACTACAACGCAGCCACTGGGGAGTTCACTGTAGATTTTCTCTCAGATGGTGAGTGTGGGTCAGCTTGAGACTAATTTCAAGCATGGGTGTGTGGGGGGGGTTGGTGGTGTCTGTGTGTGTGTGTGTGTGTGGGGGGGGGGGGGGGGGGGGGGACACTCAGGTCTACTGCCTGGGACACCTCCTGGGCCACATCTTTGAACCTGTGTTTGTGTGTGTGATTTTTTTTGGGGGGGGGGGGGGGGGGGGGGGGGACCACTCTGGTCTACAAACCTTGCTGAAATGACTAAGGTGCGGGGTTAGAATCCCTACAGGTGCGAAGTACACGGTTGATTTTCTCTCAGATGCTGAGTGTGGGTCAGCCCGGGACTAATGTCAAGCATGCACTCGTTTGTATGCCCTAGCTTTGCATGGGAGCTTGTTGAAATGATGAAGGTGCAGGGTTCGGGTGCGCTTTAGTGTTTGCGGTCGCTGTCAACCGCCATGGTAGCTTTGTCCAGGTAAAGGAACAGCTCGTTCCCTAACGCCATGAGACCGGGCTCCCTTAATACCACACCCCACCAGGCGTTATCATAACTTAAGCTTAGTATGGGAAATTGCGTGTGAATGGAGAGGGTACAGGTCAGATGGAATGGGTTCCAACAGCCAGGGGGTAGAGATAACTTTTTTTTTGCGGCGCATCACCATTCCGTCGCTGCATGGTGACACAAAGGTCTGGCTAAAGTAGTCAGAAATACCCCCCCTGAACCCCCTGGGATCCGCGCTTCGCCCCGGTCCCGGTCCATGGGCAGCGCGTCTCTAAATTTGCGATGCGTCGCACACAAAAAAACAGTGGGATATGTGTGTGTTGGTAGCGAGTTCAATCAGAGGTGATTGTTGAGGCTAGTGTTTTTATTTCAGATTTCTGTAGTCCAGGTTGAGTAGCTACTTGGGCTACTCAACCCTGGTCTCGGGATAGTTGCGAAGCCATCGCATGGCGGAGCCTGGGGGGTCGGGGGGCAGCACGTCCCGATATCGGGGGGTCTGGGGGGGTCTAGCATTCAACGGAATGGCAACGCGTCGGAGAAAAAAAAACTGCTTTAGGCAGGTAATGCTGAAGTCAAAGACGCCCTACGCATTATCATATAGGTTACGTGATGCTCATAAGTCCCCCTTGACTCCGCCAGGCCTCGGGCCCATTTGGAGTCCAGTAGGACACCAAGAACAATGTAATCATCACCATCATTATCATCATCATCATCATCATCATCATCATCACCATCACCATCACCACCACCATCATCATCACCATCATCATCATTATCATCGCCATCACCATCATCACCATCATCATCATCATCATTATCGTCACCATCATCACCATCACCACCACCATCATCATCACCATTATCATCATTATCATCACCACCACCATCAGCAGAGGCTGACCTGATCCTGACCTATCCATTTCCTTTTCACTTTGGCTGCAGCCCAAAATGATAAACTGCTTCTACCTTTAACCCTCATGCACTGGGGAAAGAGGCTACCTCTTGGCGATAAGAGTGTCAGTAAGATTCAAGCTCTGCCTTCCTACAGCAACATCGACAGTGTTGCATTGCCGCCAAAAGTAAAGAAAAAGAAAAAGCGGAAGGAGCCTTCGACCCCTTTCTCTGAATCTAGCAAGAAAAGATCTGCAGCTGATACCAGGACTCTGGAAGAAGAGCCAGGCTTGCATCAGTCTACTGGGTGAGTGTGTACTGTGTGATAAGGCTAGGTAATGGGACGCAACGAGCCTGGGGCACCTTTTTGGTGGAGCCCCCCCTTCTGTGGGGCAGGAGCCCCCAGGGTTACCCCATTGTCCGTTTGTCTGTCCGACCATCCGGTCGACCGAAAAATTTAAGCCTGATAAGTCAGCCAACTGTCGTAACTAACTGGCTTCGGTCAGCTCCATCGTTGCCACCTGTCGTTCTGTTGCCATCACACTCCGCAAATTTTCTGCGTCGCTTGCCACACTGCATAGGACTTGTTATAGGGTGTTTGTTCAGGCGCTGTTGTCTTGATCACCTGTTTATGGCATGTAGCACAACCACAAGGTCTTGTATGCTGGATGCTTGTTCATCATTGTGTGTCGATTTGAGCGATGGTCTAATTAGGGCTGTTTTCGTTTCTTATTAATCCTGTGCCGCCGGCTTCCGTGACTTGTCACCATTCTTTGCATTTGGTGGTGTGGTGTGGTGTATTGCTTGATGTCTTAATTTCATACATCTCAGTCGCTGCTGTGAATGCTCACATCCCTTGTGACCTCCATCCCTTCTTGCCTGCCTTTAGAAGCATTGAGGACGACTGGATGATGATGGAGCGAGATGACATTCCTCTCGTTCAACTTGCTGCCTGTGATCGGAGACCTGCATCAGCTGTGAAGGCACGAGAGATCCCCACAAATACCAACCCTTCTCCTCCTGAAAGCCTGGAGGAACCATCTGCCCCTCCTCCTTCAGCCCCACGGCCAGTGGGCCAAGGGCAGGCAACCCCAGAATCGCCAAAGGCTCTGGTTGGCCCCACAACTACCAGCGCTGCTTCTCCTAAAAGCCTGGAGCAACCATGTATCCCTCCTTCAGCTGCACGGCTGGTGGGCCAAGGGCAGGCACCCGCAAAATCGCTAAAGGCTCGGGAGATCCCCACAACTACCAGCGCAGCTTCTCCTAAAAGCCTGGAGCAACTACGTATCCCTCCTCCTTCAGCAGCACGGCTGGTGGGCCAAGGGCAGGCACCCGCAAAATCCCTAAAGGCTCGGGAGATCCCCACAACTACCAGCGCTGCTTCTCCTGAAAGCCTGAAGCAACCATCTCCCCCCCCTCCTTCAGCAGCACGGATGGTGGGCCAAGCGCAGGCATCCGCAAAATCGCTAAAGGCTCGGGAGATCCCCACAACTACCAGCGCTGCTTCTCCTGACAGCCTGAAGCAACCATCTCCCCCCCCTCCTTCAGCCGCACGGCTGGTGGGCCAAGGGCAGGCACTTGCAAAATCACTAAAGGCTCGGGAAATCTCCACAACTACCAGCGCTGCTTCTCCTAAAAGCCTGGAGCAACCATGTATCCCTCCTCCTTCAGCTCCACAGCCACTGGGCCAAAAACAAGCACCCGCAAAATCGCTAAAGGCTCGGGAGATCTCCACACCTACCAGAGCTGCTTCTCCTGAAATCCTGAAGAAACTATCTGCCCCTGCTTTTTCAGCCCCACGGCCAGTGGGCCAAAAGCAGGCACCCACAGAATCGCCAAAGGCTGGGGTAAGTCCCACAACTACCAACGCTGCTACTCCTGAAATCATGGAGCAACCATCTGCCCCCCCTCCTTCAGCTCCACGGCTGGTGGGCCAAGGGCAGGCACCTGCAAAATCGATAAAGGCTCGGGAGATCCCCACAACTACCAACGCTGCTACTCCTGAAATCATGGAGCAACCATCTGCCCCCGCTCCTTCAGCCCCACGGCTGGTGGGCCAAGGGCAGGCACCCGCAAAATCGCTGATAGCTCGGGAGATCCCCACAACTACCAGCGCTGCTTCACCTGAAACCCTGGAGCAACCATCTGCCCCCCCTCCTTCAGCCCTACAGCCAGTGGGCCAAAAGCAAGCACCCGCAAAATCCCTCAAGGCTCGTGAGATCCCTACAACTACCAGCGCTGCTTCTCCTGAAATCCTGGAGGAACTACCTGCCCCCCCTCCTTCGGCCCCACAGCCAGTGGGCCAAAAGCAGGCACCTGCAAAATCGATAAAGGCTGTGGAGATCCCCACAACTACCAACGCTGCTGCTCCTGAAATCCTGGAAAACCCATCTGCCCCTCCTCTTTCAGCCCAACGGCCAGTGGGCCAAGGGCAGGCACCCACAGAATCGCCAAAGGCTCTGGGGAGCTCCACCCCTGCCAATGCTGGTACTCCTGAAATCATGGAGGAGCTATCTGTCCCTGCTCCTTCAGCCCCACACCCAGTGGACCAAAAGCAGGCACCCGCAAAATCGCTTAAGGCTCGTGAGATCCCCACAACTACCAACGCTGCTTCCTTTGAAATCCTGGAGCAACCATCTGTTCCTCCTCTTTCAGCCCCTCGGCTGGTGGGCCAAGGGCAGGCACCCGCAAAATCGCTAACGGCTCTGGAGATCCCCACAACTACCAACGCTGCTTCTCCAAAAATCCTGGAAAAAACATCTGCCCCTCCTCTTTCAGCCCAACGGCCAGTGGGCCAAGGGCAGGCACCCA
This sequence comes from Chlamydomonas sp. ICE-L, assembly GCA_013435795.1. Lineage (NCBI taxonomy): Eukaryota > Viridiplantae > Chlorophyta > Chlorophyceae > Chlamydomonadales > Chlamydomonadaceae > Chlamydomonas > Chlamydomonas sp. ICE-L. The sequence continues at coordinate 118,169,081 of JACBWV010000610.1, read as the reverse complement.
CAGAATCGCCAAAGGCTCTGGGGAGCTCCACCCCTGCCAACGCTGCTACTCCTGAAATCATGGAGGAACTATCTGTCCCTGCTCCTTCAGCCCCACACCCAGTGGACCAAAAGCAGGCACCCGCAAAATCGCTGAAGGCTCGGGAGATCCCCACAACTACCAACGCTGCTTCCAGTGAAATCCTGGAGCAACCATTTGTTCCTCCTCTTTCAGCCCCACAGCCAATGGTCCAAGGGCAGGCACCCCCAGAATCATCAAAGGCTTTGGTTAGCCCCACAACTACCAACGCTGCTTCTACTGAAATCCTTGAGCAATCATCTGCCCCTCCTCCTTCAGCCCCACAGCCAGTGGGCCAAGGGCAGGCACCCCCAGAATCGCCGAAGGTTCTGGGGAGCCCCACCACTGCCAACCTTGCTTCTCCTTCACCAAGACTGTCCCAGCTGTCTGACGGTGCACTGAAGTCAAAGCTCGAGGCCATTATGGAAACTGGACCCATACCCTCAACTGATGCATTCATGTCACTTCCTGGGCGTCCGTTGGATAACATACACATTTATGATGGTCAAGCTAGTGAGGTGCAAGCACTCGATTCCCATATCCCCCCCCATGAACCTCAACTACATGGTGAGAATCTTGCGCAGAAATCTAGTAGGCAAGGGTGTGCCTATGGGAACCTGAGTGTCAAGACTGCTGAGCACGAGGGCATCCACCTGCCTCGTACAGACTCTGCGCCACTCGGCTCCACACGATCGCTCCCTAGTCCCCAAATGGTTGCGCACGAGGGCATCCACCTGGCACGTACAGACTCTGCGCCACTCGGCTTCACACGATCGCTCCCTAGTCCCCAATTGGTTGCGCATGTGAGTCTCCCTGCTCTCAAAGAGGTGTCCAGGCATAAGCTGGAACAGGAAGAGACTTTGGTACGAAATCAACGAGGTGACTACTTGATCCAGTGTGCATCCATCGCATCACTTGATCCATTTAAACAAGCTGAGGCCATTCTTGACAGGTTTGCTGCCATAGTAAAGCCGTTTTCGGAGACCATGGATCATGCATCTAGAAATGAAGTGGAGCTTCTGATGGAGCTGGGTACGCCTCAGGCACGGAGCGCAGAGACCAGCAAACGGCCGCAGAGACATGATACGTCTTCTCCTTTGAGCATGGATGACACTGTACTGCCAAGTGTACCACCAGGCAAAATTCCTCCAGAGGCCATCAACGTGGCATTGGACGTGCTTCAGGAAATGTTCGACTCACATGAGTGTGGGCCTGGATCCCCTATTCTACGTCTGCGCAACAGAAAGCCTATCGGGGGCAGCTTTGGATTTAGCCTCTCTCCCTCTCCTCCAGACCTTGAACCAGCAAGTAGCAACTCTCAGGCGGGTGCGTTTGGCTTTCTGCTTTCCTTGACCAAGCCGCAGCGGTGCGATAAAGAGAATAGCGGAGATGGGAGTAGTGCTTCACCCCTTCGCTTCTACAGTGATAAGATCCCATGCATGTACGACAAGTACACCTTTTCCTCTGGATGCTGGCAAGTGCAAGTGTTTGTCGGCTCTGCCCGCTCCAAGGGGAAGGACAAGCCCCGCAGCTATTTCAATGTTGTGTGCACGAAGGCGATGCTGCTAATAGATACAAGGTACACCTTCTCTTGCGCCTTGCAGTTGGGAAAGTGTGCTGTTGAGCTACTCAGCTGTTCAGACAGGGAAGAAGCTGTAGTAGCGGCGGATCGACTCCTCAAGCTAGCGAAGGAGTGTGAAAAACTCATTGCGTCGCAGCTTCAACTTGAGCGTGCCAAGAAGAGAGTCGGAAAGATTCCTATGCATTATCCAGTTGCAATGTGAATTCCAGCCTTGATGCAGGAGTAAAAAAAACTCTCTCCCCACCTGCCCCCACACCTAAAAAACTCACCCCCCCCCCAGGCTGACCCCCCACCCACCCCACCCCACCCCGAAATAGAAATACCCAACATTTTTTAATATTATATATGGATTATGGGGTTTTACGCAAGAGCGCACGCAATGGCATCCTCAGAATTCCTAAACAGTTCCAGCCATGATGACATGAGTTGTGTCTTGTAGATAGCTACTGCAACCCATTCCTAATCTACCTGACCAACTCTAACCAACCCCAACTGTTTGCCTGTCTGTATATTGTTACAGTCCAGGGGGTAGCCAAATAGGCTGAAGGGACTTGCCCGACCATGATATCAGGAGGGGCTAACAAGAGACGGCACTGATGAACTGAACCCCAAACAATAGTTTTACCGATGGAGGCCCTGAGCTCATGCTACATTGATAATTTAATTTTTTCGATTCTCGATTTCTCATCAAGCAATGCAACACTAAATCAAGGAACAAGAAAGTAAATCATTGTCCACACATTTTCGAATCCATCTCCCCATTATGAAAGCCTGGAAATGTTGTTAGCCTGGAGAATGATCTACTTATCATAGATAGCACTAACTTGTAATTATACACAGGGTCAGGGTACTTCAAAGCGCGCGCTTTTGAGCGCTGACTTTTTGACCCCCTTTGCGCTTTAAGCGCAGTTTTTTGCAACACCTTGTGGGCGCTGCAAGCAATTTTTGCGCTTTTTGCAGTTCAAAGCGCAGTTTTTTTGTTTGTTGGCCATTTGAAGTACCATGCACAGGGTAACACAGCTAGCGTGCGCCGCGTTTTTGTTGTCAGCCCTGAAGGGCTATTAGACGGAAGTACGGAACTAAAGGCACGCAAAGAGGATTCCAACGGGACAACCCCACAATCACCAATGTACAGTAGCAAATTTCGCACGTGTGATATTGGCGCTATGTGTTCAGCCCCAATGCTTGAACTTGGTTACACGGCTCCAGCCTGCAGTGTTGCTTTCTGCCTTGCGCAATTAAAATAGTATATTTATGACTAGGGTTGGGAACCAAACGTATATTTTTATTTGTTTAAGCCGTATAAACGTATGAACGTATGCATATAAACGTATAAAAACGTATATACAAATTAGGCACTTCTTGAGAAAATACTTTAACATGGGGTTAAAGGTATTGCCGCATAGCTAATTTCATTGGCTTCACATATCAACTCTCAGAAAAATAATCTGGCAAGTTTAGGTTGTCCAAGTCCCAGAAAAGAAATCACGGCCAGAAAACGCGTCGGCCAAGAAGTGCGGCGGTGCTAATATAAGGAAGCCATTAAATGCCAGTTGGTCTATTATAAAACTGTATAAGTGTATAATAATATAAGTATATAACGGTATTGCAATATTGTCCATGTTCACATTGCACTAGGCTTGCACCATCAATCCTTCAAGCCCACATAGGAGCACAGCTTGTGGAATGGAAGGCTATGTGGCGCTCTGATATGTGTGCCATCCTGGCTATCTAGATCAACCTTTAGGCCCAATGTTTATAAAATTGTGCATGTGAACGGTGATTATTGCATATTGTGATAGAGGAGATCAAAAGCTTTCCAATGAGCTATCTAAATCGAAAATATAATGAAAACCAAGAAAGTTAAGTGCCGGGACGTGTGCTGTACTTCTCGAAGTACAGACTATACGTTTTGTATACGACGTATATAAGGTCGATTTGAGAAAAACTATACGGCGTATTTATACGTATAAACGTATAAACGTATATTATACGTTCATATGTCGGCCCAACCCTATTTATGACGCATCTGCCGCTGGTGTTCAATATGATCCCTCTAAGAGCATTCAAAGATCCCATCCCACATCCATGTTGAAATTATATCAGTAATGATAAACCGTACATCTTGGAAGGTTCAATGGAGCAACCTAGGCTAAGGAAGACAGCTTCCAACTACTAGGAATCAGACTAGGAATGTATTCTATGATACGTGAATTATCCTGGGATTTGGCGTTTGAATTCTTTTCGTTTACCGTTGTACGTGTTCTGTATTTTACAGTCCAGGGGTAGCCAAATAGGCTAAAGGGACTTGCCCAACCTTAGCAACAGGAAAGGCAATTTATAAAACAGGCACGAGTGAACTGATCCCCAACATATCCTCAAGACATCATACATGAAAAACGCAATGACAATTCGGCTTACCGGTATGTGATCAGAACTCCACACCAGCTTGACCAGAAGCAAAAGCAGAGGTAGCGCCTCCAGGAGGGTGGTGCAGGAGTGGTAACGCTTGCGTATCGCTCGGCTAAGGTTTCCATCGCCCTGACTGCTTAGACGTTCATGGCCCAAGGCTATCCTCCCTAGGCTCGCATAGGCCCAGGGTCGCGGGGTCACCCGGTGGCGTGGCTTGGCGTTCTTTCAAAAACCTAGCGCTTTTTTTGCGTTTGACCTAAATTCCCCCGTTCTTCATCGCGAACTCAGCAGTATTCTAATCGCAATCTCAATAACATCTCCTGCTTTAGTTTGGGTAGTTGAATTCTTAGCTTGCGACTGAACTTCTTGAACCCAGCGAAATCCTCAAATTGTCGACAAATTGATAGTGCGCGCGCTCTGGTTTTGAAACGCTGTCGACATGGTGACTGACAGTGACAGCGACTTCTTTTCGGACAGCGATCTTGATGACGTTCCCCTGAGCTTTCCCATTGGTGGGATGTATAGTTCGCAGCCTGAGCCTGCAGCTTTCAAGGCACCTGCCTTCGGAGGCCTAAACCTGAGGGGCGACACTGCGGTTGACTCATATGACAGCTCCCCAAACGGTTCCAGAACATCCAGGGCTGAGCCAGGTCAGCAACCAGCATGTGAGAGAGTCCCTGCTCTTCCAACTTTGAATAAAGAGCCCTTGCCTCTCCGGGGTACTGTGCCAGGCCCTCAAGGATTCAAGCTGGCTTTACCTGGTCAGAGCCAGGCCCAGGCACCATCCGCATCAGGTTCATTCCCAGCTCATGCTGGCAGGGACGAATCCAAGCAGATGGCTGGTGAACCACCACCTACAGCTCGAGGAGTTAAGCCTCCCATGTTGTTCCTTCCCAATGCTGCAGCAGCAACGCCAGTCCAAAGCCCGTACCCTTCCGCCAAGGGTGTTGGCAGAGGAAACGGAGCTGTGGGTCAAACCAGAGTTAGCTTGCTGTCCACTGCATTTATGCATGATTCGAGCGAAGCCCCATCAAGTAGCCCGAGGACCCAACAGGCCTGTACTCATAGTGCAATCGCATCTCGATGCTCAAAAGCTCTTGGTGTTGGGCCCGAGGAAATGTACTTATTTGAGATTAGAGAGATTCCTGCGGGTGCTGATGTCAACAGCTCCCATGTCGGCGTCATGGTAAACAATTCAGGTGAGATACCATGATATGTAAAAGAGCACAAGGTTGATCAGCGTAGCCCTCTATTTTATGTTGCTGCATTTATTTAAGACGCCCCCCCAGAATCACGAGAGAAAACCTGGAGGAGGTGGAACATGCAATCTGCAGTTTGAAATGCACGTCGTTACTTCAATCTTTCCGACTGCTTCCTTACTATCACATTTCATCCTGCTGTCTTATGGTGCGTATCTTTGGCTCTCTCAAAGTGTAAAGCCTTGTTGCCGGCTTTCTTTGGCCCTAATCAGCATGCAGAGGTTGATTCTGCAGATAATGCGATCTCCAAACAAGATGCATTTTATCAAAATGGCCGGAGTTGGCAAATGGATATTTTTTGCAAACAACTTACAACATTATTGTCATGCATGTCCCATTCCCATCAAGTACTCCTCCATAGATTCAATAAAAACCTGTATTGTTATCCTGTGGTCATGCAGGCTTCAGCTTGGCAGCCCTGGAGGATATGCTAAACACAAATCAGCAGCTGCAATCCATGCAACACACAAGTAAGCTCAAGCTGTGGATCACCTTGTTTTCTGGGGGGATTTTTGTGAGAGCTTGGGTGGTGGTGGTGGTGGTGGTGGTCCAGGTTCCCCACACCTTTCCTGGCAGCTGCTACCTTATGTCGGAAGTAGTAAGGCACGGTTCCATCAACGCCACCGATACCAATCCATGCAACAAAGAAGTAAGCTCAAGCTGTGGATTGTTTTGCTGTGTATGGGTCTGTTACCAGTTTCTTTTTTTACGACGCGTCGCCATTCCGTCAAATGCTAGACCCCCTGGGACCCCCGATATCGGGACGTGCTGCCCCACGACCCCCCCAGGCTCCGCGCTTGGCGCTCTGCCATACGATGGCTACGCAACTATCCTGAGAGCTGGGTTGAGTAGCCCAAGTAGCTACTCAACCTGGACTACAGAAATATGAAATAAAAAAACACTGTCTGTTACCTCCCTTGCTTTCATTTCAACAAATGATCACCTCTCTCCTTAGATCTGTTCGCCCGTTTCTTGTCTAATTGCTCGTGATTCACCAGCATCCACCCTGTTTCTTTTTGGGGCTACGCGTAGCAGCTTCCACCCGGTTCCATTAGACAGCGACTGAGTCGAGCCCAAAGATTACAGCTGCATTAGAATGCCTGTAATGCTAGCTTTCAGACGTACTTGCTAGTTTCAGGTTTGGCCCAAGGGTTGGTGAAAAAAGCTGCCACGCGTAGCCCCCAAAAGAATCAGTGAGCATTCATGAGCATCCATCGCGTTTTCATCCCTTGCAGATGCAACAACAATCAGCACATTAGTGCAGGACAACAAGGAAGCCACATCAACCGCTCTGACTGTTACAGTCAAGTCAACTCAAATGGTGCGAAAAGTCAAGATTTTTATTAGATGAGCTTGGAAGGGTTCCTGTTTGAATCTGCTTGCATATCTAGCGCCCAGCTGTTGTTGGTGCCGGTGGGTAAAATATCTTCTGCATTATATGGGGCTCAGCTAATGGTAGTCTTTTGTGCAAAGTCAATGTGTTCAATTAAGCTGAGGTCGAATGTCTAAAGAACCTGTTCACTGACCTGACCTCACCTTACTGTACTCGAACAGGATCTATTCTTCAGTGGGTACACTCTTCTGTTTAAATTCAAAACAGACAACCTTATTTTGGTGTATGCTGTGAACATGTAGGAGAAGGATTTGGACCACTTGCAGGAGAAGTACAAGCTAATGGACCAAGAGAATGCCACACTCAGGTAATGTCCTGCTATTCTTTCACTCAAACATCTGAGATATACAAGAAAATAGTGTATTGCTGAAAGACTATCATATCTAGGCTTCGGAGGTTAGGGCTAACGTCAGACAAAATTAGTCCTGATAGGGCTATTAGCTCATTTAGCCTAACTTAGCCAAACAACCCAGAATAAGTGCCGTGTGTGTAGGAGAGTGTAGTTATGCATCCCACTGACCTTTGTGGCAATTGTGTATGAACTGACCGTCATGAGTTCATGATGAAGTAGCTCATAACTGCGGGAGCAGACAAAGATCGCCGTATTATTTAATCAACGCGTTACATTGGAGGAAAATAAGTTTGTAAATACATAACAGAATATGGCAAAAATCCTGGATGGGTCTGTCCAAACCCTATACCACTGTTTATTTTGTGGCCTACGTATGGTACGTACGTAGGGCTACGTAGGGTACGTACGACGGGCTTCGTAGGGTACGTACAACAGGCCACGTAGGGTTCGTATGTAGGGGTACGTAGGGTACGTACGATGGGCTACGTAAGACTGTGTAGGACGACGTGCTATTTGTCTTCTCTTCACCCCTAGTTAGCGCAAAAATCCAGGATTTATTTTAGCGCTAATTAGCCCTAATAGCGCTATAGGCGCTAAGCAGCGAAGACCCCCCCTCCGAACCCTAATCATATCTAGGGTTGTCACGGGTGATATCATATGACAGCGACATTTTTCATTAGTCACCGTACGACAGGTCGTCGCCGTAAGGCAATATCAACCTGATGTCGTGCTGTATTGTCCCAATATTGTCCAGATATTGTGCTTGGTCAGTCACCGTACGACCATATCGAACTGATTTCGTGCTGTATTGTCCTAATATTGTCCACATATTGTGCTTGGTCAGTCACCATACTACAATTTGTCACCGTACGACAACATCGTCCTGGTGTCGTGCTATATTATCCCAATATCGTCCCAATATCGTGCTTGGTCAGTCACCGTACAATGTCGTAAACCCCTAAACCTTTGAATACTAACCTAAACCACTAAACCATAAACCCAAGAAACCCAATATCGTAATCGTACAATATTTTTTCAAACCAGGGGACATTGACAACCCTTATCATACCTGCTATTGGATGGGCTATGTTTCACTATCACAGTAGGATACAAGTAATGGTAGAGGACCCTGAATCCCATCTAGAGGGTTGGGAGTGATAATGGTAGACCCATATGTTGAAACTTGTGCTGTCCTGTGAATGCTGGGGGCTTGATAGAACCTACATACGCTAGACAGAAATAACGCTATTTCCGCCTACTGTAGCTATCTGGCGCTTGAGTGGCCATTCACTGTTTCTTTTTTGGGCTACGCGTAGCAGCTTCCAGTCAGCTCCATTAGCCAGCCACTGGGTCGAGCCCGCAGCTGTCAGTGCCAGTGGAATGTCTGTCATGTCAGCTTCAAGACACACTAGCTAGTTTCGGTTTGGGCTGAAGGATAGAGATATGAGCTGTCAAGAAGCTACTATGCGTAGCCCAAAAATAAACAGCGTCGCCATCAAGCATACGGCTCCATCCTAGGAAGTATGCCCCAGGACAATGAGCACAGGAGAGATGAATGATTTGCTGACAAAAATAAAGACCACCCCACATTCAGAAGCGCTCTGTTTACATGACCTGAGGCGCTTAAAGACTTCCATTTCTCGACGTGCAGGGAACAGTTGCGGCAATGCGATGTGCAACGCCACCATATGTTCAGCACTATCAGCACTCTCCGGAAAGAATTTGATCGGTTTAGGTCCTCCCACTCTCAAGCTCCTCCAACAAACCAGGAAGCGCCTGGTGTGATTTTGCCCGATGCCCATTATTGTGGTGAGTAGGCTCTAAACTGGCTTGTTGAGGGAAAGCATTGCTTGTTATTTAGCCTCCTAATCAGCAGCTATGAAAGCGATTGGTGTTAATGACCTTGGGTGCAGCCTGTGCATGTATGTATGTATGTGGATAGAGTGCGTCATTGAAACGAGCCTTGGGCGCATATCTGCTTTGTTCATTCTGCTTGTTGCACTGCCTGATCTTGCTTGCAACTTAACTTGTGTCTTCTTTCCTTCCTGCTGCCCAAACAGGCGACCAGATGGGTGAAAAGAAGTGGCTGAAGACCTGCTTTTGTCAGTGCTCTCAAATATCAATCTGTTGTGACTAAACAGTCTTTATGGTGAACTGAACACTTTTGAAAATACATCTGCTGTGATTTGCCGTGGGTTGTACGGTACATGGACTTTCTAGAATGGGCATTGCCATATGGCTATATGTAGCACATCAAAGCACTTGATATTTTTGAATCTGGTCCATTACAGCTCTCTGCAATTAAGCGCATTTAGCTGCCATGGAATATTGGGGAGAAAGCTGGTATGATTGAGATGTTATAGCATCTTGCCTTTGTGAAAGTGACTTGATCAACCATTCATGAAAACAAAACCCGATATCTTAATTGTTTGTCACGCAGGGGCAACAGCTGAGTGACCTTTCCTTGATGCCTACAGTCGTCTCAACGTCCACTTGTAGGGCTTCTGTGCCAACAGATACTTGATGGACATTTCATGCCGTGTGGTGGTTGTGAGCAACAATTCTTCAACGATTTAATTTTTGGAGTGCAAGCTGTTCGGAATATATGCCATGCCAGGTGCCATACAGGGTACTTCAGGAGGACCCCCGGCTCTGCTGCCTGAAACGCAGCCAATTTTATAGCCTACATCCTGCGTCGCAACAGCCATTTTCTTCTGGTCAACAGACCCTCCCCATGTTGCGTCCTGCGACGCAACGGACTCATCGACTTTGCGTCTGCGAAGGAGGACGCAGCGTCCTGAACAACCCTGGTGCCAAACATAGTTATATCACGGCCCTTGGTTATGGGCTAGTCCAATGTTTTTCTTTCTGGCTGCAAGCAGCAGCTTCTAGGTAGCTCCCCTGGCTGGCTAATCAGCCAAACCTAAAGCAACCTAATGCACCTTGAAGCTGACATAAGCAGCTTTCGAGCGCTGGTGGATTTTTAAGACTTAGCCCAGTGGCTGGCTCAGGGAGCTGCCTAGAAGCTGCCGCTAGTGGCTAAAAAGAAAAACAGTGGGTCGGTCCTCAAATCCTGGTCATGTCATACTACCGTAGTTAGTACCATATTACTGGCATAGTTATTTCACGAATACTGCCTTGGGCAGTGCGTGGTGCCTCACGCCATTATCTTTGGTCAGACCTGGTTATATTTTATTCTTCCGAAGTCCTTGTACAACATCACCCTCACTAGCTGAAGGAGGAAAAATGTCCAGAGACAAGCCATGTTTAATTCTAGAAGTATAATTCTCAGAATGCATATGGTCTGCAGGTCATAGACGAGTTGCAGCATTGGTATTTTATGTCCTCCATTTGTGACCTGTTCAATCGATCGTTGCTCTGAGCTGGGGTCCCTGGCTTCCTGCTATTTCGGTGGATGCCTCGTTAATAGGGAATGTAACACTATGCGCCACTGAGCTCGTTTGAGTGGTCAAAAAGATAGTGGGGTTCTGCTAATAATGTAGTACTTGGCCTGGTCTCTTTAGGTCATATATCTACTTCGGCAATGTGCCAAATCTTACCATATATCGCAAATGTTGGCGCTTGGGGCCAAACCTACACATCTTTACCGTATCAGGTGTCTTAAAAATGTTTTAATCAGGTATTATCCAAGTATTTTACCAGTCTAACTGATACATTGGCCTCACAATTTCGGACGTGTGCTTGAGCTTGGTTACATGGCTCCAGCGTTCAAGGCTGCTCGCCGTCTTCGGCAGTAGCATAATCCATTCAAAACAAAAATTGTTATTAAAGCAAGTGTAGATATTTGATCCAATCTCTTCATACCACCCATACTCATCCATTGACCCATCCATCCAACCCGTTCAACCACCCACCCATACCCACCCACATTATCCCCCCCCCCCCCCGGGTCTTAAGTGGTGCCAATGAAATGCCCTTGTCAATAGAATCTCAATGGTGGTTTCAGAATGTCATCTTGAGGTCTGAGTAAAAACAAACAGCAGAAAACATGAGGAGGGCTGCCCCCCCCCCAAACGAGGTGCTCAGAATTACCTGAAAATTGCTCAAACATCGCCATGAATCATATGGCTAAACCCTATTATACTATAGCCCCATTCTCAGAATAAATTGATCGGGAGAAGTACAAATTGGAGGCCTGGGCACCTCCTGCTAAGGGGTAAGTTAATTTTGAGACCCCTACTCATGATTTCAGAGTCTCCCCCACAATACTCCACAGTGAAGTTCCAGAATTTAACCACTGATTCTGGCCAGTAGTAATGCCTAGGGACCTGGTCCGCTTCGTTTTGGACTTTTGTAATGCTGAATTGCTGAGTTGGGATTGAACTGATAGATACATCTTGGCACAGGGGTGTTGACCATCATGTATGACTTCACGCTTGTAGAACTTGAACTTGGTTACATTGCCCCAGCCAGCAATTTGGCTGCTCGCCGTTTTCGGCTGTAAAATCAATGATACACGGTTATAAGTAATATCACATCACATGATAAATCAGAATTGAACGAAACCAAAGCATTGACAAGAACACGCGTCAGGATACACTCCCAAGAATACAAAACTTAGTGTATGCAAAAGGCATGCTTCTCTACTCACGGGTGCATGCAAAGCATCCGGTTAATATATTGATGATTGCCAGGCGTACTGATCAGCAGATCAGAGAGTCTGAAGTGTGTTTGCCACAGCAAACACATACAGGCTGGACAGTACCGCAGACCGGTGCTACTATCTGCTCTGGGTCTGCACAACCAGCAATAGTTAAGTGGGAATGTGGGACCCAGGCAACCAAAACCTATCCCGCCCCCATGGCAAATATAACCATGTTCTCTCTCGAGATCTGTATGACTGTATGTATCTAGCTAGTGTCACGCTAATACAGTAATAATTTAGTTAAATCAATGCTAGGCAGAAAGTACACTTAGGGCTGCTCGGCTACATAAGGCAATGGGTAACCTCAACTGCAAAATCAACAAGGAAACAAAGCATCCAACAATCTTGCAACAATTATATTCTACCCCTAGCTCACACGCACACAAATGAATAGTTATAATCAATCACGTATATAGCGCCAATCAATCACGTATATATGATATATCATACCGTACTGATCTACGGTATGATGATGAATCGAAGATACTCATGAAAATAAACAGTCAAACAGCATTGGACATTTGGACCAGCATGCGCGTGACATTCTAGCTATACAGATTTCGTACAGTACTTCAGTGTCACTCATCAGTATAGGCCGGGTATGTACAATTCTACTGCTAATTGAAGGATTTGAATGGAGCAATGACTAAGGGGGGCAACAGAAGCTAGTCTACTTGCAGCTGACAGACTCCAGGGTAGCATGGTGTTTTCCCCCTGGACCCTGCTTGGTGGTACTTCATGTTGTTCACCTGCCTATACAGACACTAACGTGTGTAAGCTAGCAGGAAAGAACAACACAGCACGCAAAGAGGCATGGCTTCAGTCGCTACCTGTTTAAGGGATAACGGACAAGATGTTCTGGCCAGTGAGGCAGCAGAAACTAATAACCGTGTCAGATAGTGGGGCCATCTGGCCATCTTGTCCTACTTCGTCCTATAGTGAGGGCTCAATGAACATAACCAAATGCAGCCTGAACTTCATGAAGACCTGGGGGGGGCTCGTCAGGTCTGCCACTCATATCTTCTAGTTCGACGAGGAGCAGGTCTGGGAGCTGAGGTGCCATGAAGCGAATAATGTCGTGAAGAACATCCGTCGGAATGCTTCCAAGGGTAGATCGGCGATCACTCGGAGACATTTCTGTTGATGATGGGACAAGACTGTCGTTTGCCCTGCCCTCTGCTCGCACACCTGCTAGAGTTGGAGAACGGATTTAGTATCCGGAAATGGTAACGAGCGGAAGCAAGCAAGTAAGAAAGCAGTGCGCAAAGTCGGCTTGGATTATTGCGGGTTTCGTTTATGTTGTTCCGGGCCCGGGGGCGCTGTATAGCTCTTTTTAAACCGTCAAAAAATAAAAATAAATATACTGCGTTGGTCGTTTCTCTCCCGCTTTTCTCCAGGAATGCCCTCCCCACCATCCCGTTTATTCGGTGCCGCGCCGCAAGCGCACAGCTTCGTCAGCATTTCTCTATGCTGGCTCTGCTAAGGGTCTCGCTGGAGCCAGCACCTCTATATCTGGCTCCAGTGCCCGGGCTCCTGCCGCAAGAGTCCCGATCTCACATGCAGCTATCTCCCTTGGCGAAGAGGGCTCGGAAGACGATCAGCGTAGGCGAATTGTGGTCGTTTTCGCGGTTTGGAAATAGCAACACAGGTACAAAGCGACATAGGCCCCCGGGACAAAATAAATGAAATCCGCTATACAAATTAAGGGAGCAACACAGTTGGGGAATGGGGACAACTTGCCTGAGGATCCGCGCGTGTGGTGGTGGTGCTGGAGTCCTGCATTCGCCTCTCTGTCGTGGCAAGCCGTTGGGTTGCAGGTCCAATCCGCCCTCCTCTGCTTGTTGTGAGCATGGAAAACGAGCAGTAGCGCCCGTACCTGTGCTGCGAAAGCCAAATCATGGCTGAAGCCTGCCTTGTGCGACTTCGGAGTCCAGACCTTCGATGGGGCGAGCTCAATGTGGACATCCGGAGCACATGGATTGGGGAACACCACCTGTTTGTAGCAGGGAGGCTCTTACGCATTCTCAAATAGCTCGAAAACATACAGTAGGCAGATAGTGACAGCATACGAGTGATATCGCACCTTTTTCCTTCCGCAGCTCAAGTTCTGGTCCATGAACGAGAATTTTTCGTCGGCAGACTGGAACGTCCACGGATGGGTCAGAAATGTCTGGATCCTGAAGATGATGAGGTCCAACAGTGGGGAATGATTCACATTAGTGGTGGGAGGCATTTCGGCAGAGAACATATCGATATATTGATGGGAAGAGGACTCACACAAGTGGCTTTCCTGGCTCAACCGTTCCATATTCAACCTCCGCTCCCATGAAATTCAACCTTCGAAACGAAACGGATTGACCGTCAGGTAGCCGTTTCAACCGTTGCTCTAGTCTGACTTGTCAGCATCTGGTTGCACCGACTGATGACGACGCGTTGCAAACCTCATGCCTCACCACTTCAGCTTTACAGGGATGGGCGTCTCGTTGATGAATTTCATAGGAGTGCGAGTAACACTTTGGACGGATGTGATCCGAGTGCCAACCGAGTAGTGGAATGGCTCATGCCCCTGTGCCACGGGAAGCCAGCATCTAGAATCCATTGCGGATGATGGAAAACTGGGGATACAAACGGCAGCGGGTGATCAGCGACATAACAGCAAGTGCCAGCCCGGGCGGTTTTTGAATCTAAATTCAGGTCCGAAAACGAAAGCCCTAGCTGCATCCTACTAGGCTAGTGCCGCGTGACACCACATAGGCATAGGTCTGCCACATCGGTTCTGCCACATCAGCCCCCTACATACACGCGTGTGCACACGCTTACGCCGTCCCGTTTTCGCCACGCCTCCAATTATTGGTCTGTAACGTTTTAAATAATGACTGCTGTTTCTCCGCTGGGTCTAATTTGCTTTGCAGCGTTGGCTGCTTTAGCGTCTGCCTCGTTGAACAGGGTTTCCCTCAAGCGCGAGAAACTCACCCACCTCAGCTCGCGCTCTCCTAGGCCGTACCTATCTGCCCTAAATGGGGATGGCTCTGTACCCTTGACGAACTTCATGGACGCTCAGTACTACGGAACAATTGGTCTAGGCACACCCGTTCAAGAGTTCCAAGTCATCTTTGATACCGGCAGGTGAGATCCGACAGGAATGGCGGAATATAAGCGGGTTTGCCTCTAGCCTTGCCTTGCTTGCCTCGAGTTTGCCTGTAGATGCCCAACCAACTGGAAAGACCTAACGAGACCACGTGTGTTTTTGCTGCGAAGCTCTAATCTGTGGGTGCCCTCTTCAAAGTGTGGTTTCTTCAACCTCGCATGCCGTCTGCATCGCAAGTATCACGCCGAGAAGTCGAGCACATATAAGGTGTGTGGAGAATATTCGTTGTTTAAACTTTTCTCTTGATGAGTCAGCATCTGCATGGGTCCGTTTTATCTCAGATCTGTCCGCTTACTCGCACGCAGGTTAACGGAACCGAGTTTGCTATTCAGTACGGCACTGGTTCTCTAGATGGATTCATCAGCGAGGATGACTTGAGCTTTGGAGGACTCACGGTTCCAGGACAGGGCTTTGCTGAGGCTGTTGATGAGCCTGGCCTCCTATTTGTTGCTGCCAAGTTCGATGGTATCCTGGTATGTGTATTCTATGCTGGTATGCTTTGAAGCCTGCCCACTTTCCTGAAATGTATCATTAATCCCTATCCCAACCATGTTCGTGGTTTGAGGACTCAAAAGCCATCCTTAAAATCCTGCAGGGCATGGGTTTCCCAGAGATCTCTGTGGACAAGGTGGTTCCTCCAGTAACAGCGATGGTTAACAAGGTATGCTTCTCGCTTAATCTTTTGCTCTGTTTGGTATCCCTGAACTGGATTCATGAATTGTTGATACATGTTATGAGTGTTATACCCTGTCACCATTGTCCATGTAGGGTCTCCTGGCAGATCCTGTCTTCTCGTTTTGGATGAACCGTGATCCAGAGGCGCCTAATGGTGGAGAGCTCATCCTTGGTGGCTCAGACCCTGCTCACTACAAGGGAGACCATACATGGTGCGAGCTCCAAAAATATTATATCGTCTGGCGCTCCCTGTGTTCTAATTGGGACTGTGAGTTTGCCTGCAAGACAACAATTGAGTTTCAATGCATCGTTGTTTGATTCAATGGGTTTGTATTTTCAGATTTGTCTTCATCTGAACGATTTGTAGAAAAATTTGACTGAAAACTCGTTGTGTCTTCTTTCCAACCAACCGACAACCAACCAACAAACAAACTAACCGAATAATCAACTAGCCAACCAACAAATAGTCCAGTTGAGATCTGGTTCGGTCAAGATTTCCCTGTTCTCATGCTACAACATTCAATTTTTGCCTCTCCAGGGTGCCTGTTACCCGCCATGGATATTGGCAATTTGATATGGAAGGCATTCAAGTTGGTACATCTCTGTTATGTGAGAGGGGCTGCCCAGCCATCGCTGACACCGGTACCTCCCTTATTGCTGGGCCTACAAAAGAGGTAGGCAGACTGTCTACTTGGTTATATTTGTCCTGCAGCTTCCAACGGCTCCTTATGGAATTCTGCACTACTCTGATGAGTACTACACAACAGCTTCAATGTAGGCACTCTTTCGCATCCATTCAGCTTGAAACCTGTGAATAAGGGAGTAACTGAGACCATCCACCTGCAACCGGAAACTAAGGTAGACTGCTACTTTCTATGGAACAGATTGAGGGTATCAACCGGGCTATTGGAGCTAGCTCTGCCATCGCCATGCAATGCAAGACATTGGTGAAGCAATATCTGGATCAAATCATTGAAGCAGTGAAGACCATGCCCTTGGACCAGGTAGGGAATCCACTGTTTATTTGCTGGGCTACGCGTATACGTAGGAGCTTCCACCCAGCTCCATCAGCCAGCGTCTGAATTGAGCCCACAGATTATAGCTGTATTGGAATGCTTGTCATGCCAGCTTTCAGACGTACTAGCTAGCTTCAGGTTAAGCCCAAGGGTGGGTGAAAGGAGCTGCCTAGAAGCTGCTACGCGTAGTAAAAAAAATCAACAGTGACGCGATAGTGTTGCTATGCTGTACATTGTCTGACTGCGACTTGATTCAACCAAGAGCTCCCGTGGTGCTTAGGCTATTCAATTGATATGCGAAGTAGCTTTTCTTTTCGGCTACCAGCACCAGCTTCTATGCAGCTCCCCTGACTGGCTTGTCAACGTAACCTGATGCAACATAGTGCACCTTGAAGCTGACACAGCCAGATTTCCTGTTCTGTTGACATCTTGGAGCTTGGCCCAGTGGCTGGCTCAGGGAGCTGCTTAGAAGCTGCTGCTCGTAGCTGAAAAGAATAGCTCTGATATGCGACATGTAGTGCCCTTGAGACAGTATTTTGCAGGTGGTAACGTTGCATGACATCATCATTCGCAGATCTGCTCAGCTCTCGGCTTGTGCGGCAGTGCAAAGACATTGCAAGCACGTCGCCTGCTGGTTGGTACATCTGAGAAGTACTCTTCAGGCATTCATGCCCCTGCTACCAAGGGCGGACTACCTGGCTGGAATGAGCTAGCTGCCTCAATTCAAAAGGTCCAAGAGAGCGAGAATAACGGCGTTGGAGATCCTGGAATGGTTTGTGAATTCTGTGAGACTGCAGTGCAGTACGTCAAGATTGCCATTGAAAACAACCAGACCATCGCCCAGGTAAGTGAAGACAACATTGATTTCGAACTGTCCTTTCCGTTGGAGGAAAAAATCCCATTATAATCATTAAATTCATGCTGACCATTTCGGTTGTACTGCAGCTGTGCGATTTTCTCCTACCATGGGTTGATTATTCATCTCCCGTGAATCTGTGATCTGAATGGTTCTTGCATAATCGAGTACTTAGCAATGAATTCTTGTACTTTCCATTGTTTCCTTCCGGTTCCCAATGAATGTACACAGGTGGTTGAATGACTAGATTCTACCATGTGTGCATTCTCACTCCTCCATCGCTTTTGTGCTCCCCAGATCAGAACTGCTGTGCTGGGACTGTGTGACACTGCTTTCTCAGGATTTGGTGGTGGCCCTGCGATGGTGGACTGTGATACTGTCCCCAAGCTTCCTCAAATGAGCTTCACCTTTGGAGGGCGTACCTTCGGCTTGACTCCAGAGCAGTACATCTTGAGGGTAAGCACATGGGAGATTCACTTGCGTGCTTTCACGCCTTGTGAGAGTGTGTGGTGAATGAAGCCACTATCGTTATCTATAACTTGCTTGTATAGCCATTCACGGGATGGCTATACAAGCATTGAATTTGGGTCTCTTAGTTTGTACCTACACTTTTTTAGGCAAAATCCCCGAGGATTCTTAGAATTCTCGATTCTCTGGCCAAAATTTCAGTTCTCGGGCCAAATTCTCAAGTTCGAGGTGCAAACTACAAACTACGAAATCGTTTTGAAATCCCAAATCCAAAATCCGCTGAATGGCTAAAACCCCATTTATTCAACTTGACTGTGCAGATATCTTCCGACTCTGGTGACCAGTGTGTCAGTGGATTCATGGGCATTGATGTCCCAGCTGGACCGCTTTGGATCCTGGGAGATATCTTCCTGGGTGCTTACCACACTATCTTTGACTACGGCGGTGCCCGGGTTGGCTTTGCTGAAGCAGCTTGAAGAGAAGTTGAAGCCTGAAGAACCTGATTAGCGGAAATAGCAGCTCAGCGTTCCTATTATTTGTTCATTTTGCAGTGTGAAAAACGTAAGACAAATATCGTGTGCATGCCAATGCCAATGATTATGAATTTGTGGTTATGTCTAAGTTGTTGGGCACGGATAAATAAATAATAATAAAACAAGTATGCCTTGTTACGAGGCGCGTGTTGAGGGGGCAAACCTGTATGCTTGCACTGGGGCCAACTGCCATTCTGCTAATGGGTATGGATAATGTAGCTGTTGTGTGTTTGCAGGAGGCCCGCTGACGATTATATTTATTTGACAAGCTGTTAGGAGGCAGTTGAACTCCTCACCACCAGGGTTGTTCAGGAGGACCCCCGCCTCTGCGTCCCGAGACGCAACCAATTTTACAGCCTGCGTCCTGTGACGCAACCGACCCTCAACCGACCTATAACCGACCCCGATCTCGTGCCTTGCGATACAACAGACCCTCCCCACGTTGCGTCCTGAGAAGCAACGGACCCTCCAACGTTGCAGGACGCAGCGTCCTGAACAACCCTGCTCACCACAGCCGAGCCTGTTGACAAATGTTGAAATGTTGCTTGTGGATCCTGAAAGGAGCTACCTCCATGTATCACATAATTGTACGTCATATTTTTTGATTTTTTGTTGTTTATTTGTTCTGAATGCAGTCTAGATCATGTTCTGGACAAATATACATACTTGTAACTTTGTATGCCAAATGAGAACCAAGCCCCAATAGAGCAAGGAGTGGACGGCTGGCCAGGTATGTGTTTTTATAGACCAGGGATAGCCAAAAGGGCTTAAGGGCCTCGCCTTACCTTACACACAGGATAAGCAGTTTTAAAGCAATCACTGGTGAGGTGAACCCTATCAAATCGAAAACGGTGGGGGCCCAGAGACGGCTTGCCATACTGAGCATGAAAAGACCGAAACATAAGAAAATGAGCCAACAGTAGCGTGATGACGTGATAGTGGCCAACCGGAAAATTACTAGGATTATGAGCAGCATCTCACTGGCTTAGAGCAACACGGCGGTATTGGCCGCCTTCAATCTCTTCAGCTCCATGGTGTAACCGTGCTGTTGTACTTATGGGCTGTGATACTCAATATTGTATCATCCCCCAAAAATGTTTGATGCAACCTGTTGTGTCCACACTATCAATTCATCCGGGGATTGTGCATTATACATAACTGTAGCAGTAGGACCATGTGTCCAGTGTAACGGGGACAAATCCTAAGCAGCGTCGCAAGCGTGTGTGGCAACGAGATCGAGCGAACTGAAGCCAATTAGTAATGGACTGTCAGCCTTCGTCCAAGGTCAAGTTCACCAACCAAGTTCAAGTCAGCCTTCGTCTTGGTCGCACGTCGGTCTGTCAAACGGACAACGGGGTGACCCTGGGGGGGCTCCGCAAAAAATGGCACAACAAACCCAATTATACCATAGATGGCTGTGTAAGTATGTGTGAATGTTGTTACAGTACAGGGGCAGCCAAAGAGGATGCATGGGCTTGCCCAACCATGATATCAGGATTCAGGAGGGGCAAAGAATACAAAAACTGATGAACTGAACCCCAGACAAGCGTTTAATGCACGGAGGGCCTGAGTTCGTGCAACAGTGATAATTCACTTATACGACTCGAATCAATTATAATTTAATCATCTTCCCAAATGTGATGGCAATTTATTTGTGCGATTCTCGTCGCATTGTTTAATAAATTGTATAAGATATTTCCATCCTTCAAAGGATTCAGGATTCATGACCAGCTTCATGCTGGAGTCATCATCAACCAACTCAGGTTCAATTCTCAGTTTCTCAAAAAGCAAGTTCCTATCCTATAAAGGCTGTATAATCCCACAGAGTAAATCAAATAAAATGCGACAGTCCACCTCTCTAACGTTATCAAGATGATCAGATAGGTGAAATCTAAAAACATCATGATCAATATACTGTAGCCAAATTCACCTTAGGCTGCCTCAAAGTGAGGAGTTTTGCACTATACTCCTCCTCACTTTGAGGCAGCCTTAGTGCAAAACCTGCACCAAAGCAAAAGCTCCCTGCCACTGAACAATTTTGATTCGCTTCATTTTTTAAAAGTTGTGAAAGGATTTTCACCCCAAGAGGTGGGTCTCCCGGAACAAACCAGCTACACCAAGGATTCAGTTCGAATGACGTTGCCACTCCTACAAAAGAGTAGACACACATAGGGTTGGTGGGAGATACCTACCCTCATCGCCTAGTTTCTTGGACATGGGCAAGTCTTTAAACTGCTAATCCGCGTAGCATGCTCCATAGTTTCCGTGGGTATCGCACGGGGGGGCTGGGAATTGGAAGACAGTGAGCAGCCCAGAGTTGGCTGAAAAAACATGCAACAATGATATGCAACAATTCAAATTCAAATTCCTTCCTTAATTGTGCCCATTTCCAGCTAAATGATGTTTGGACCCCCCCCCCCCCCCAATATGTGGAGCGGACTTGTCTTGGGTCAACAATGGCCTGTGTATGACAATGTAAGCTAAATGCAACAAATGTGTGAAAGAAAGATCTGAAATCTGCAAGACATAGCTACGAGAATTAGGATTCTCTGCACTTACTCTTCGTCTTTGACAGTTAATCTCCCAATGAAAATCCATTTTTTTATGGGAATGCTGTCCAGGCCGGAATATTAAGGTTCATGTCAAGCTATACCACGCCGTCATACTCGATTGTCAACTGCTACAGATGACAATCGAGTAGGACGGCGTGGTATAGCTTGACAAAAACGTGACTCTGTAAAGGGCTCCCCAGCGCCCACCCCACCCCCCACCCACCCTGATTGCCTCAGCGGGACTTACAAGGGGACTTGGCACTGGACAACATGACCAACCCAACAACGGAGACTAGTATACTCCTGACGAGATTCAAACTCAACCTCGTCTACAGCCCTAGAAGGTGTCATGCTTTAATCAAGCTATCCCACTCCGTCAAACTTGACTGTCATCTGTAACAGATGACTATCGAGTACGGCGGCATGCTATAGCTCGACAGTTCACTTGCACATGGGCATTTCAGCGGCGTCACACTCCCCTTTCCGCTCTTCTTTCCGCCTCTAGTTTGTTTCCTCTTTTGGACTTGACCTAATTTGATTTTAGGTTTGTGGGGGTGCCTTAAAAACCCTTGTGCTACCTGTTATAGAATTTGATGGTCTGCAGGCTGTGCTGCTGTCCAGTCTCGGCAGTGATTTGCTGAGTTTATGTAACGAATCCTCTCTCTCAGCGGCGTTCGAGAAAGCCAGACCTCATTGTATACTTGAAGACGTTTGGTGGTCGGCCCTAGTGCAAGCAAACGGGCAGGCCCCCTCAACCTCACGCCTCGTAACAAGGCGTGCTATTGATTTATCTTTGAATATGTTTGGTGGTTGGCCCTAGTGCAAGCAAACAGGCTGGCCCCCTCAACCTCAAGCCTCGGAATAAGGCGCACTAATTAAAATTGTTTTTTCATTTACTTCATTGGAAACCGTGCAAGATCTCTCCTATATTATGCCAATATGCTTCTTTCTCGAGGTAACAAAGGAATATGGCGCTGCTTCATGATGTTTGCTTCAATAGTAATACTGGCAGTTTGAACACCAGATGGATCTACCAGCAGTAAAAACAAAACGCCTGGAGGGGTGTGGTGTTAAGGGGACCCTCCCGTACGCCGCAGCTGGGGAAAGTCACCACAATATCCACCACCAGCCAAGATACCTAAACACAATAAGAAGTTCACATCTCTGAAGTAGATTAAGGTAAACTACGTAAAGGTCATCAGCCGGTCTACCATCCTTCATTTGAAGTTCTCGAAGAGAGGCCTAGTGCCTCTGCCTCAGAAAAGGGCGAGGTGCTTGTTACAGTTAGCCAGGACACACGCCTGGACAACCGCTTTCTTGACCTGAAGTGCTCTTTTGGAACCCCGATGGTCTTGCCCCGTACCTTGACAGCGACCGCTAACACCAAAGCTCACCCGTAGGGATTCAAATCCGGCACCTTCTTCGTTCAAAGAGCTCTGCCATTGAGCCATTCGTCGAAACGGGGATTGTGATACCTAAACATGATCAGAAGTTCACATCTCTGAAGTGCTCCTTTGGAAATCCTAAGGTCTTGCTCCGTACCGGACTACTACACGAAGGTCATCAGCCGGTCCACCATCCTTCCTTTTGAAGTGGTCGATGCTTCTCGAAGCGAGGCCAAGATTACCGCCGCCTCAGAAAAGGGCGAGGTGCTTGTTACAGTAAGCCAGGGCGCACGCACCCTATGGTCTTGCTCCGTACCGGCTTTCTCTTGCATCACTCCTCATTAAGATGTCTATCACATCCTGGAGAGCAGTTAAGTGGGAAACGTCATGGATGCTGACATGGAGGATTCATGATGGCAGCATGGCATCAACATGGTATCAACAAGAATTAACAGTTGCACGAACTCAGGGCCCCCGTCGATAAAACGATTGTTTGGGGATCAGTTCATCAGTGCCTTTTCTTTTTGAGCCCTTCCTATCACGATTGGGCAAGACCCTTTAGCCTATTCGGCCTACCCCTGGACTGTAACATACATACGTACATACATGGCATCAACATTGCATCAAGTGCGCCTACTTTTTTGTGGAAGCGGCAACGCCATTCGAACTGAATCCTCGGTGTTGCTGGTTTGTGAGGGAGACCAACCTCATGGGGTGAGAATCCTTTCACAACTTAAAAAAAGGGAAAAAGGCAGGTAGACCAGTGGATCAATACACTTGTTGCCAGTGACCGATACGATGATACCTGCCAACCATGCAATTTTATAACAGGAAGCACGAAGGTTTTTAAGGCACCCCCACAAACCTGAAAAACAAACTAGGTCAAGTCCAAAAGAGGGAACAAACTAGAGGCGGAAAGAAGAGCGGACAGGGGAGCGTGAAGGGGAGGGATGTCGAGGCAGGCAATCCAGAGCACCAAGCCCAACAAACACAAGAGAAGGGGGCTGAACCAAAAGAGCTAAAGGTTAATCAAGGGCACGCGCTATGAGCACCTTATTATGCAGCGATAATACCCTTGACAGAAAAAGCGCAAGTCAACCCAGCACAACCATCTTGCAGGACCAGTGGATCAGTACACTAGTTGCCAGTGACCGATACGATGACTCAGAAGGTGTTGCCTCTCATACGTGCCAATCATGACTAAGGTGTTGCCTGTCAGACGTGCCAATCACGACTAAGGTGTTGCCTCTAATACATGCCGATCATGACCAAGGTGTTGCCTGTCAGACGTGCCAATCACGACTAAGGTGTTGCCTCTCATACGTGCCGATCATGACCAAGGTGTTGCCTGTCAGATGTGCCAATCACGACTAAGGTGTTGCCTCTCAGACGTGCCGATCACGACGAAGGTGTTGCCTGTCAGATGTGCCAATCACGACTAAGGTGTTGCCTCTCAGACGTGCCGATCACGACTAAGGTGTTGCCTGTCAGACGTGCCAATCATGACTAAGGTGTTGCCTCTTATACGTGGCAGTCATGACTAAGGTGTTGCCTCTCATACACGCCAATCATGACTTAGGTGTTGCCTTTTATACGTGCCAATCACGACTAAGGTGTTGCCTGTCAGACGTGCCAATCACGACTAAGGTGTTGCCTCTTATACGTGCCAATCATGACTAAGGTGTTGCATTTCAGACGTGCCAATCATGGCTAAGGTGTTGCCTCATACGTGGCAGTCACGACTAAGGTGTTGCCTCTCATACACGCCAATCATGACTTAGGTGTTGCCTCTTATACGTGCCAATCATGACTAAGGTGTCGCCTGTCAGACATGCCAATCATGACTAAGGTGTTGCCTCTCAGATGTGCCAAAGGACCAACCATAGCTGACTGTTGTTGATTGGTGACCGCCATTTAAAAAAAGGTTAGCATACGACAAATACCGTGTGCATTACAGCAGTCTGCTTGTTTTCAATGATTCTTAGCCCTACCTATCATGGTTAGGCAAGTCCCTTTAGCCTACTTGGCCTACCCTATCACTACTTTTTGGACTGTAACATGCACTCAATGATAGCCAAACATGCCTTGTTGCATTTACCTGTTGTTTCGCCTGCTTTGCTACTTGGAGAGAGGTGTTATAGAGTCCATCACGCTGCTCGATAACCCCTGCACATCCAGAAATCAAATATAGGGGTGTTATTTTTATGTTATTGGGTACTTGGAGAGGGGTGTTATAGAGTCCATCACGCTGCTCGATAACCCCAGCACAGCCAGCAATCAAATATAGGGGTGTTATATATAGGGGTGTTATGTTCATGTTATTGGCTACCAGGATAGGGGTGTCATATAATATAGGGGTGTTATATAATACAGGGGTGTTATATATAGGGGTGTTATGTTCATGTTACTGGCTACCTGGATAGGGGTGTTATGTTTATGTTATTGCCTTATTTGCTACTTGGATAGGAGTGTTATAGAGTCCATCACGCTGCTCAACAACCCCTGCACAGCCAGCAATCAAATGTAGAGATTTAGTTCACTGAAAGCAAACGTACAGCAGTCTGCACCAATACTGTGGTCAATGAAAGTACAAGTATTTTTGGCGGGGTTTCCCTTCTGGGGAGCGGGAGCCCCCAGGTTTACCCATTTGTCCGTCTGACCGATATAAAAAATTGAAGCCTGACACGTCAGCCAACTGCCTCATAACTAACTGGCTGCGGTCAGCTCCAGTCCGTTGCCACCGGTCGTTCTGTTGCCAAAACACTCAGCCAATTTTCCGCGACACTTGCGACGCTGCATAGGACTTGTTGCTCCTTTTTTAGCACCCCTGCAGCACGCTCAACAAACACTGGAGCTCACCTGCTGTGAATTCATTAGCGACTGAGTTCTTTGCAGCAAAACTTGTTCTAGTACACCTCCAATGTTTCATATTTAGCGGAGCCCCCCCTTCTGGGGGGCGGGAGCCCCCAGAGTCACCTTACTGTCCGTTTGTCGTGTTGTCCATTGGTCATGTTGTCCGCACATCATCCTGGCCCTTACTGACCCCTGGCCCTGTCGTAAACCCTGGCTTTGGTCCGCTTCACTCGATTCCAGTGCCACCTGTTGCTCCGATAGCCAACACTCTCCGCTGACTTTCCGCGTCCCTTGCGACACACCCAGGCCTTGTTGGGCTACTCATAGCAGCTTCCCGCCAGCTCCAATAGCCAGCCACTGGGTCAAAGCCAAAGCTTGCAGCTGCATTTGAATACCCGTAATGTCAACTTTCAGATGCACTAGCTAGCTTCAGGTTTCGTCCAAGGACTGGGGAAAGGAGCTGCCTAGAAGCTGCCACGCGTAGCCCCAAAATATCACATCTCACATTTATTTCTTGCATGCTGTAATTTTGTTCCACCGCCAAGAGCTGAACATATTGTTGTGAAAGAATTTTGTGGACAGCTCACAAACAGTATGACTTTGTGGGGTGATATTAACCACCATCGGACATACTTTCATACCAGATTCCATTGTGCATGATCATCATTTACGGCTGAAGAATACCAGAAGTATCAAAAACATGTATTCTTGCAACGCAGCGGTGCTGTTTCAATTTCAAATGTCATATCCCTCTGCCGCCGCAGTTTTGTGAAGCTCTATGGCATTCGTCCCAGCCTCTCAACTAACTTAGCACTTATCCCCCCCACCCCCCCACCCCTCCCCTTCCCCTCACCCCCCTAAATCCCCTACCCCCCTACCGCCACAATTTGAAGCACTATGGTGTTCGTCTCTTCTCCAGCCTCCCACCTGCCACCCAACTTGGCACTTACGCCTCCTCCCCCCCCCCCCCCCCCCCCCTTCCCTTCCCCTTAACCCCCTACCCCCCTACCACCACAGTTTGAAGCACTATGACGTCCGTCTCTCCTCTAGCCCTCCCAGCCTCTCACACAAAAAACTTGGTCTTATCCCCCCCCCCCCCCCCTCCTCCTCTCTCCCCCCTATCCCCGCAGGTTGAAGCACTATGGCTTTCGCCTCCATTCCAGCCTCCCAGCCTCTCACACACAAAAACAAATTGGCACTTGTCCCCCCCTCCCCCCACCCCCACCCCCACCCCTCCCTTCCCCTCAACCCCCTAAATCCCCTACCCCTGCAGGTTGAAGCAATGTAATGTGTGCCTCCACTCCAGCCTCCCAGCCCTTCACCAAACTTGGCACTTACCCCCCCCCCCCCCCCCCTCCCTCCCCTTCCCCTTCCCCCCAGAAATCCCCTACCCCCCCTACCCCCGGAATTTGAAGTACAGTGACGTGGGCCTCCACTCCAGCCTCCCAGCCTCTCACAAAAACAAAACTGCTTGGCACTTATCCCCCCCACACACCCCCACCCTCCCCCTTAACCCCCCTAAACCGCCTACCACCCTACCACCACGGGTTGAAGCACTACGACGTTCGTCTCTCCTCCAGCCTCCCAGCCTGTCATCCAACTTGGCCCTTATCACCCCCTTCCCCCCCCTTCCCTTCCCCTTAACCCCCTACCCCCTGCCCCCACAGGTTCAAGCACTGTGACGTTCGTCTCTCCTCCAGCCTCCCAGCCTCTTACCCAACTTGGCACTTATCCCCCCCCCCCCCCCCCCCCCCTTCCCTTCTCCTTAACCCCCGAAATACCCTACCCTCCTACCCTCGCAGGTTGAAGTACAGTGATGTGCGCCTCCACTCTAGCTTCCCAGCCTCTCACCCAAGTTGGCACTTATCCCCCCCCCCTCCCCCTCCCCTTCCCCTTAACCCCCTATATCCCCTCCCCTCACAGTTTGAATCACTATGGCGTTCATCTCTCCTCCAGACTCCCAGCCTCTCACACACAAAACAAACTTGGCACTTATCACCCCCCCCTTCCCCTTAACCCCCTACCCCCTTACCCCCAAAATTTGAAGCACAGTGACGAGTGCTTCTACTCCAGCCTCCCAGCCCTTCACCCAACCTGGCACTTATCCCACCAACCCGCTTCACTATGTTTGAAATTACCTGCTAGAGCTGCAAGCACTTCAACAACGTATGTCAGTCCATGGAAGCATGCAAGGTGCATAAGGTACGCCGGTACGGTACATCTCTTCCATCCAGCCTCTCACATAGCTTGGCACTTATCTCCCCCCCCCCCCCCCCCCCCCCCCCCCCCCCCCCCCCTTCCCCTTAACCCCCTAAATATATGATTGAAATGAAACCTGACAGAGCTACAAGCGCTTCAACAACGCCTGTCAGTCCATGGAAACAAGCAAGGTGCATGGGGTACGGTCCATCTGTTCCATCCAGCCGCTCACCCAACTTGGCACTACCCCCCCCCCCCCTCCCTCCCCTTCCCCTTAACCCCCTAAATCTATGTTTGAAATTACCTGGCAGAGCCACAAGCGCTTCAACAACGTCTGACAGTCCATGGAAGCATGCAAGGTGCATGGGGTACGGTCCATCGGCTCCATGACCGCGCTCCCATGCAGATTCTGGATAGCTCTTGATAATATTTAATGCACCATTTTGATCGCCCTTTTGAATCAGCCTGATAAGCTCCAGGCCACGCTGCCTGAGTGCAGAAGCCAGCGGGGGAGATAAATTATACGGTATATGATATACAAATTATACGGTATGTAATATATACATTGTATGGTATATAATATATAAAATATACGGTATTCAATGTATAAATGATACTGTATGCAATATATAAATTATACGGTGTTTAAAATTTAAATCATACGGTATATACTATATAAATAATATGGTATATAAAGTAAAAATTATACTGTATATCCGCTGCATATAATATATAAATTATACAGTATATAAAATATAAACGATATGGTATGTAATGTATAAATTATACTGTATATAATATAAAAATCATATGGTGCTGTACTGACAGCAAAAAATAATGCTTCAAAATATTTGATGGGGTTATTACAATTTGACGTTCTACGTGCGAAGTTTTCCCCAGAGGAATATGGTTTGACCTTACACACTTGGCGATTTTTTTAATACAGCCTTGTGATAACATTGTGCACCTGTACCCAGGAGTGTGGTGTAGATAGTAGTGTTCATATTTCCCATACTGTATTTACTCTGCCTGCAGAAGGAGAGCAGCCCGAATGCTGATACGGTAGACCATATACCAAAATCGTTACATACATGCAATCGAAAACTCACTGAAGCATAAACTCACTGAAGCATCACTAAATCTCTTGCATGGTTGATCTGAGTTCTAGGACCTGCAACTAAGAAATGAGAGCATACAGTGCGTTATAGCAATTCAGGGGATGAATTGGGTTCAGGGGGTGGACTTGGTACTTGTTCTCAGTTCCAAATCTTCCAGAATTCTCAGATTTCAAGAACAATTTGGGATACGAAGTCTGAAGTCTGTCATTTCTCAAAAACCCTACTCACAAATCATCCCCTGAATCGCTATAATGCGCTGCTCAGCTCGGTCCCGTCCACAAGGTACCCCAGCTTTTGCAGGAAATTCACTGCTCTCTTGGCGAAGACGAGTAGTAAGTAAAATACTTGCTGCTCGTCTTCACCGAGGTGGTCGATGGGTTGCTAGCGACAGCCTCTCTAGCTTCGGCTGCGAATCGTTTAACTGGTTGTTGGCAGCGGAGATCTGCCCAGGTTCTAGCCGTTTTAAGAATCCCCACAGGGTGCTTTGCTTATTGTGATTTGGAGCTAGTAGAGGGCGGAAACGTCCCTCAGGGGACCTATCGAGGGGCTGAGCCATGCAGTCTGGGAAAGGCGTGCTTGTCGAGCACTTCTGCTTTTTTTGAGCCGGCAGGCGGCAGGTCCCTAGGAGGTTAGTGGAGCCGAAACCTTAATATCGCCCTGCTACACGGGTTGAAGCTTTTTTCGTCGCGGAATAAATTATACGCCTCGATTTGGCAGGGGGCTCCCGTCAAATTAAAGCGTTATTTCTTGCTGTCAGTACGGTATATAACAAATACATTCTAGGATGCGTAATATATAAATTATACGGTATATAATACATAAATGATATGGTATATAATACATATATTATACGGTATATAATACATAAACGATATGGCATATAATACATACATTATACCAGGGGGGGGGGGGGGGGGGCAAAAATAGTGAAAGACCCCATCACAAAAAAGTGTGAAAGCACCGATCTGCAGACCCCCCCACCCCACCCGGCTCCGAAACCCACTGTACAGGTACTATCTCAGCCACCACTTAGCGTTATGGTGTCTAATTATGCTCATTTTACAGGGTTTTCAAAAGCCTATCCATTGAGGTTAGTCTCAAGACCATTGGGAATGTTTTAAACATTGAAATTCATCATCATCAATGTTACATTGTTTGGTGGGGCTTGGGGGTCAGTCAGTCAATCAGTAAAACAAAATCAGTCAAAAAAGTCAGTCAAAAATGAAGAAGCAGTGAACTACCATGAGGTCTCGCTCTGTACGTTGTTGTACACGTGTTGGTTAGGGCATTGTGTGTGGGAAGAGAGAGAGAGAGAGAGAGAGAGAGAGAGAGAGAGAGAGAGAGAGAGAGAGAGAGAGACCCTGGACCCCCCCCTCCTCCCCCACCCCCTCTGCCCTGGGCATAATATGTGGTGGATCTCTACTCCAATAGCATAAGTGGAATAGTATTTAGTAGAGGAACACCCTAGTTCCCATGTCATTCTGAGGGCTAGAAAAAAGTGCCTGAAAAGCAGCTGAAAAGTACCTAATTTCTTGAAAATATCAGATTTCCCCCTCGACCCCCCCCCACTCCCCCCCCCGCGGCCCCAAACTTTGGAGGACCATTACTTTTTTTCTACTGGGCCAAATCAAGAAATAAAACCGGCTTCTTTATCCTCTCATTGATATCTACAAAGTAGGATGATGGGGTCATTCTGGTTAGAAGTTGCCACACCCTTGCATTATACGGTATATAATACATAAATGATATAGTATATAGTATATGCAATATACGGTGTATTATACATAAATGATATGGTATATAATATATATATTATACGGTATATAAAACATAAATGATATGGTATATAGTAGATGTATTATACGGTATATAATACATCAATGATATGGTATATAGTATATGCAATATACGGTATATAAGACATAAATGATATGGTATATAATTTATAAATGATATGGTACATAGTATATGCAATATTTGGTAAATAATATATGTTATACAGTATATACCGGTGATACATAAATAATATGGTATATCCAGGTACCGTAGTGGAGCTTAGGGTTCCCGGGGTCCGGAGACTGTAATTTATTTTTTACTTCCCGGGGGGGTCCAAGAGTTTTTATATCGTTCCCGGGGGGGGATTTTGAATTTAAAACTACATCCCGGGGCAAACATTGGGAATAATGGAGGCATGTATTAAAATTGCTGGCAAGGGCTGCCTGGTCACGAGCAAGCTTTGCATGGGCAGCCGCTGTTGCTTCCTCCTTGCGCTTCGCCTCTTTGGCTTTCTTCTTCTCCACCTCTTCAGCCGTAAGCGTCGCCTTGAAAAACATGTCCAGCTTTGTCTGCTTCTTCTGATTGCCATCCGAGTCCTTCAACACATTCACGATCTTCACTACTCGAACATCGGGGCTTTTCTCACCGGCTATTTCGAGATCAGGAGTGTCAGATTCGACTATTACAAGATCAGGCGTGTCAACTTCGGCCTCCATGTTGAAGGCGGAGCAGGAGCAACAATTTCAGACGATGGGAGCGAAGAGTTGCGAAGCGGGAGGAGGAACCCCTTGAAATATGTATTGGCAATCAGGCAGTACTGCCCCAATTCTAGTTCCTGGGTGCTGGTGCTGATCTGAGGCCGACCCCATTTTTTAATCGTACCGCGGGGCGGTAAAAAAATATTATTTTCGCATCGCGAATGCAGGTTAGCGGGGGGGGCAAAAACGATAATTATTCGGGAACCCTAACATTTTCTACGGTATATCATGTATAAATTATACGGTAGCATGCCGTATTACGAAATTCGTTTTTTACAACGTTTGATCTAAGTACTGGACACGATAGGGCAACGTGCTAGTATTCATGGACCATGTTGTGAGATCAGGTCAATGCACACATAGCTAGGGAAAGGCTAAGTTAGTTCATATTAGTGAATGAATAATATGAGTGAATGTTAGTTAATATTAGACTGATGAGCCGACTCCAGAATTTTAAATTTATTTGAAAAACTAATATTATTGTGTCAATGCACACATCAGGGTGCTACATTTTGTCAAACTGGTCAGCGCTTCAAGCGCACAAACGTCAAATTGGCCAGCGCTTTGCAGTGCAAAAAGCGCAAAAACTGAGCACTGTGCCTACAGGGGGTTGAAAAACTGCGCGAAACGCGCAGTGGGGCTCAAAAAGCGTGCACTAAATCGCGCAGCCGCTTGCGCTTTGTAGTACCCTGGCACACATAGCTAACATAGAGATGTATTTATAATTCAGAGTCCCCCAATCCGGTGGTTGTCCTTCTGCAACAGGATCTGTACAGTCCATTCATCCTCCCAGATAGAATGCCTCGTCACTGTTTTTTTCCAGCAACGCCTCGCCACTTCGCCGCTGCATGGCGACGCATGTGTGTGGCTAAACTAGTCAGAAATGCCCCCCAACCCCCCCCGGGCTCCGCACTTCGCGCTCCGCGGAGTTTGAGGCAGCGCATCGCACTGGGATCGAACCGAGTCGCTCAATTTGTGCCGCGCCGCACACAAAAAAACAGTGCGCCTTGTTGCTCAATCATGAACCCAGATTCCAGCTATCACCAACTTCATCGGACAGCTTACCTCTTGATCCAGAGAAGTTGCAAGTCTTCAGGCAGTTGAGAAGCGACATCTTGCTTTAGCATCTTTGGGACATCTCCTGCCCCATCCCTTGCCGAACCTGAGCTTGTGGTACTTCTGTTGTTCCCAGGGTTTGTGCAGATTGAAGCTGCAATCTCTCTCAGCTCATTTCGCGAGTACTCTTCATACCTGACCAAGTAAAGGCATGATTATGGACAACCAGAAGTTGGGAGCGGCAACTAATATTAGTGCTTCAAAAACTAGTAATATATAATATCATTATAGAGTCACAATAATATTAGTTTTTCAAATAAATTCAAAATTCTGTAGAGACGGCTCGTCCGTCTAATATTAACTAACATTCACTAATATTATTCATTCACTAATATTGAAGAGGGGGCTCCGCCAAAAAATATCATGCTCGGTAGCAACAGAAAGAGTGCTTGCTACAAAGTGAGGCTGGGAGCAGCATATGCAGGGACCGGCATATCATATGATGTTGACTAAAGGCTAGTATGATATTGTATGATATCATACAGATTGCAACATATGATAGTGTACATAAATAGTAACTTTAGCTTAGTCAGACTGCTGACATCATATGATATCGTATGATATCATATGATGACAAAAAATCATATGATTTCATATTACCGATCCCTAAGCATACGTGTCTCTGGCTGCATGGTACGTATCTGGCTGACAATGTCAGGTCTCAAGAACTATTCGTTCTTGCCATCACTACATAACACAGGCTGCTCATGGCACAATGCGGGTGTGCACAACACACTATTAGGGAATGGCATTATGATATCACATGGTATCATGTCATCAAATGATTTCATACGGTATCATATGATGTCGGCAGTCTGCCTAGGCTAAAGTTACTATTTATATACACTATCATATGATGCAATTTGAATAATATCATATGATATCATAATCGCCTTTGGTCAACACCATATGACACTCCAGTCCCTACACATGATCCAATGTTCTATGCAAGTTGGGAGATGTACGCATGCAAGCACAATAACAGGCTCTGGCCAGGGATGTAAACAAGCTCTGCTTCTTTGTTGGGCTACTCATGGCAGCTTCCAGCCAGCTCCATTAGCCAGCCACTGGGTCAAAGCCAGATCTGGCAGCATTATTGGAACTCCTGTCATGTCAGCCATCAGACGCACCTGCCAGCTCCAGGTTTGGCCCAAGGACGGGGAAAGGATCTGCCTAGAAGCTGCTACGCGTAGCCCCCAAAAGGAAATAAGGCCCTCGCTCAAGGCACCACAAAAAGAGGCTACCACAGCATCCTCGTAGGGTAGGGGGAAGCTGGCCAGTACTTGGCTGGTCAGTACTTGGGTTTAGGTGGTTCAGGTTTAGGTGGTTTAGGGTTTAGGTGGTTTAGGTTTACGTGGTTAAGCTGGTTTAGGAAAAGAAGAGCAGGCCAGCTAAGTGCTGACCAGCTTCCCCCTACCATCCACGTAGTGAATGCTGACTAAAAGCTAAACTGAATTCAAAAACACTTCCACAGCTTGCATGCTACGATGATCCTGTAGCTCAGCACTACACAAATTGTACATCAGGCTCATCACGTTAAAGTAGGCCCTCGTACCTTCCCCGTTCTTTTTGACAAAGCTCCCATAGCTGATCCGCAAGTAGAATAGATTCGGAGCTTCTTGAAGTTGAGCTCCCGAGTCCCGAGGAAGGATGAATGGGGGATGACAGATCTCTGCTTCTATGCCATCTGGAATTGTCGCCATCCTTTTTTAATGCTCTATGGCTTCCACTGCGCGTGCCCTGGGTCAGGGATATCGCAAGGCATAAGCACACTAAGTTAATTTTATTTTTTCTCTTTTCGAAAACGCTGAAGAACATCCTTACAGCAAATATCCAAGCCTTCTACTTGCATTCACGTTGTTATTCACTTCATTGCCAATCGTCTGTCTCTCCGACGCTCTGACGTCTGTCTCTACAACTTTACCTGCCCCCTTCTTTTTTGTTGTACAGCTTCCCTATCACTTTAGACAAGCTAGAGCCGTGAAGCCTGATTTGACCAAACACCGGGTCCACACAGTGAAGATCATGGCCCATCTACTTCAGACACACACAAATATACTGATGAACATAAATGCGCCATGAGAACTTCCAAGAGTCTGACGTTATCATGGTTGCGCACGGTGACCTAGGCATGGCGATCTTCGCTGAAAAGGTGGGGGGGGGGGGGGGGGGGGGGGGGTCAACCAAGGAAGGTGTGTGTGTGTGTGAGGGGGGGGGGGGGGGGGGGGGGGGGGGGGGGGGGGGGGGGGACAGAACCATGAGCACGTCCAAGAGCCCAGACGGCGAGCAGCATGGGAATGATCGCAGTCAACGTGTTGGGCACACCTATCCTAGCCGCAAGGAATCTTCAGAGCTAGCTGTACCAGATCTGAGACAACTAGACAAGCCATGGGAGGTGCTTGGGGCATGAGCACTTCCAAGAGCCGAGAGACAGACGGCGAGCAGTCAAATTGCTGGCGGGAGCTATGTAACCAAGTTCGAGTTTGAGTAGCGGTTACATGACATTACATCATGTTTGGCAGCTAATGTTTTGCAGCTAAACATACATTTTGTTTTGTAGTTTATGTTTTGGATGCAAACATACATTTTGTTCTGCAGCTAATGTTTTGGATGCAAACATACATTTTGTTCTGCAAACTGAAGTCAATGGCCAGACATAAATAAGTAAAGAATCATTATTATTATGTATTATATTATGTGTATGACATACCTCCTCTGTTTTACTGCCATGACCGATTGACTCTACTCTAGCAGCAACAGCCTCCGAGGCAGCTGATTTGATGGTCAAATGCCTGCCCTTGCCCACTCCCTACAAGACAGGAGGACGTCAGGCATATGTTCAGCAAAGCAACTTGATCTCACGTTTTGGTGTGTGTGTGTGTGTGTGTGTGTGTGGGGGGGGGGGGGGGGGGGTGGGGTGGGGGGGGGGGGGGGGAAGGGGTCAACACATAGGAATGCGAATGCAAACAGGGATTATGTTTTACTTGTTTAGCTACGTGCGGCAGCAACAGCCTCTGAGGCAGCTGATTTGATGGTCGAATGCCTGCCCTTGCCCACTCCCTACAAGACAGGAGGACGTGACACTGTATCCGGCATATGCTCAGCAAAGCAACTTGATCTCATATTTTTTGGGGGGGGGGGGGGGGGGGGGGGGGGGGGGAAGGGGTCAACACATAGGAATGTGAACGCAAACTGGGACCATTTTTATTTGTTTAGCTACGGGTAGCAGTTACGGCCTCCGAGGCAGCTGATTCGATGGTCAAATGCCTGCCCTTGCCCACTCCCTACAATACAGGAGGACGTGACACTGTATCAGGCATATGCTCAGCAAAGCAACTTGATCTCATATTTTGGGGTGTCTGTGGGGGTGGGGGGGGGGGGGAGGGTAGAGGGGTCACCACATAGGAATGCGAACGCAAACTGGGACCATTTTTATTTGTTTAGCTGCGTGTAGCAGCTACGGCCTCCGAGGCAGCTGATTCGATGGTCAAATGCCTGCCATTGCCCACTCCCTACAAGACAGGAGGACGTGACACTGTGTCAGGCATATGCTCAGCAAGGCGACTTGATCTCATATTTTGTGTGTGTGTGCGTGTGCGTGTGTGTGTGTGTGTATGCAGCATTGTGTGTGGGGGGGGTTGGGGGATGCAGCACTGTGTGTGTGTGTGTGTGTGTGTGTGTGTGTGTGTGTGGGTGGGTGTGTGGGTGGGTGGGTGGGTGTGGGGGGGGGGGGGTCACCACATAGTTATAGGAATGAGAATGAAAACAGGGATCATTGTTTCTTTGTTTAGCAACACGTAGCAGCTTTTTTTATAACACGGACGCCATGATATCATGATCATAACATGAATGTCATGGGACCCCATGCAGCCTCTCTTTCAATGCTTCTAATCCCTATATGCTGCTTTTTAGCTGCGCGTAGCAGCTTCTTGGCAGGCATGATCATTTCCAAGGACTGACAGAACAGGACTGACAAAACAGTACATTGCCTAAGATGGATGAACAAAATGGGAAACATCTAACTAGGATGCAATCATTTGTACAAAAGGCTTCGATAAACGATGGACAAAAAAAATAACATGTTTCCCTGACGCACGACAAAGTTATCTATCTGAAACAATCACCAGCCTATTTACATGCCCAGACTGATACAACAATATGCAAGCAACAGTGTGCAAGCAACAAGATACAACAATATGCAAGTAACAAATATGCAAGCAACAATATGCAAGCAACAAGATACAACAGTATGCAAGTAACAGTATGCAAACAACAGTATACAAGTAGAATGGCAACATGAGATTTAGCTGCATTTTTCTGTGGGCGTCTTTCACCTGGCTTTCAGAGAGACTTGATCATGGTCATGTTAAGGGGTACGTTCTTAGTCCATGAAGGCAAGATCCTATTACAATACTCTATTGTATCCTATTCTTGGCCGGTGGGAGTGGGACAAGGGGAGGGCTGGGCTGGGCTGGGCTGGGGTGGGAAGGGGTGGGTTTGAGGGGGGGTAGGTGCGACAAGTTCGGGCGTCTTTTACCTGGCTTTCAGAGCAGAGTCCGCATTGCTGGGCTTCTCGGTGTAAGAATGCACGAGTTGACTTCTCCAAGCTTGGTGGAAAGACCAGGATTGCCCTGGGTATGGTAAATGTGGTTTAGTGTGATACTGTGAGGCAAAACTATGGATTGCACTGTGAGGCAAAACTATGGATTGCACTTTGAGGCAAAACTATGGATTGCACTGTGAGGCAAAACTATGGATTGCACTGTGAGGACAAACTATGGATTGCACTATGAGGACAAACTATGGATTGCAATGTGAGGCAAAATTATGGATTGAACTGTGGGGAAAAACTATGGATTGCAATGTGAGGAAAAACTATGGATTACACGGTGAAGACAAACAATGGATTACACGGTGAAGACAAACGATGGATTGCAATGTGAGGCAAAATTATGGATTGAACTGTGGGGAAAACTATGGATTGCAATGTGAGGAAAAAATATGGATTGCACTATGAGGACAAACAATGGATTACACGGTGAGGACAAACGATGAATTAGACGGTGAGGACACTATGTACTAGCAATTTTCAGAGGTGCTTTGGATCAATTGATGTCCTTACGTCTCATCTGAACAATCATCTGTGTAGGATTGAGATATGGATTGGGAACATGAAATGTCTGTTTCAAGGTCCCTCTGCCTTCTAATGATTCAGTAACAAATGTAAGTGTGCATGTAGAAGCAGCCTGAATGGAACTAGGGACGGATGTGGGCGGAATGTCTGCTAAGCTCATGCATGACCCACACAGAAGTTCTGAAGATGGTCGTTTAGGGTATAGGGTATAGGTTGTAGGGTTTAGGGTTTACAGGTTAGGGGTTAGGGATCACCTGGGATCCTGATCAGTTGCATCCTTGAACCAACAGAACAAGAGGCTTGCTTCATGGGCTGAAATGACGTATGGTAGCTCCATAGTGCAGGACGAGAGGCTTGAATCCAAGTTGTCATTGCATGGCTGAAGCTTTTCAGGGCAGTCGTCCAAATTCATATCCAGGCCAGCACTCCAATGCATGTGAACCTGAAGTTCCGCATCCAGGCACAGAAACACGGGTAGGTGTGAGGGTGTGTGGTTAGGTGTGTGGGTGTGTGGGTGGGTGTGTGGGTGGGTAGGTGTGTGGGTGTGGATGGGTAGGTGTATGGAACACAGAAACTGAATGGTGATCCCTGTACCATGCAATGTCAAGATCACACCACCACTTTCAATCCATCTATCCCTGCAGGCGCAGGGGCTGTGCACACTCAATAACATGATCCACCTGCTAGTTGTCTACTTCACCTCATTATGGAAGGCAAAAAGATTGCTTGCGTGTCATGAAGAGAAGAGAAGCCGGTACACATACCAACATAATGCAAATCAGGAAGAACAGGAAAAGTGGAATTTAGAGAATCTTGCACTTACTCTCCAAACTCTTTCAAGCTCTTGGCTGAGCTGATTAGTTGGATCCTGACGCCTGGCAGGAGTTACATAGGCCATTTCACACTTGGGATAGAGTGCACCAGGTCTAGATCAAGGCCAAAGATCCGAATATGTGCAAATGGAGCTGCCGTCTTCGCAACCGTGTCTGAACAACCATCCAGCTGAAGTCTTATATTCGCGACTGACAGCCTTTCATCCGTGCTTCAATGGAAAGCTCGATCCAGGAACCCTGACTCGTCCTCCCGTCATCCCGAACGCGCCACTCCCCACCAAGCACGATGCCAACTCGGATCGATCCCACGTGATTGAGCTGGGGCCAACTGTCTACTTGTGACTCACTGACTTGTCCAGCCTATCATGTAGTAACGTGATGGACTTTTGTAGCGATCAAATGGCTAGGTGCTGCTCATATTACTTCAGTCTTTGGGAGACAGTGCTGAGCGAGCCCGAGCCCGAGTAATCGCTTCATTTTAATTACTACAGTTCTGTTATAGAGCCATTATTTGATCATTTTAGTTGTTACAGCCTGGTTGGTAAATACCGGTATGTTTATGCCGGTATTTGGTAAGTACCGCCTTCTTTCCTTACAATCACCAGTATCTGTACAAACATTTAAGTTCTAACCCACCATTTGCAAGCAAAGTTTTAATTCGTCTGATCTGCAGATCAGGATCTGGTTATCTTTATCTTTCCTCGATGAAATATCTTTCACAACTTCAAAACAAATGAACAATAAGTTTCGGCAGATACCAACAAAAATTGGGGCATTTTTCAATGCGTTGGTTGTGTCACAGACAGGGACGTAGGCTTTGAAATTGGTTGCGTCCCAGAGATCAGACCCGGCGTTTCTCCCGAATAACCCTGGTGTATATGTTAGCTAGTAAGTCCCTGTCACATAATATGGCTATGTATACTATACAGCCAGATCAACCGCAACGCATAACATACTGTCAACGGCCTGTAACCGCGGTGGTATAGTTATATAATAGGGGGTTCACAGTCTTTGACGTCTGTAAACCCCCTGTAACGGGCTCTGTAAAGGGTCCGAATATTGATAGTGAGACTGATTGTAGTCATACATGACAATATCCCCCAGATGATTTTTTTGTCTCAATGTGTTGCTAGTTTGCTACTTCCCAGCCGAATCAATCTAACATGTATGCATGTTACAGTCAAAGGGTAGCCCAATAGGACCTTATCCACCTCTGAACAATCAAGGTCATTCCATTCTCATCCGTCCAGGTTGCCAGGGGTAGCCCGCCTAGTGTGCTCGCTGGTTTCAGTGATCACACGGTACCGCTCGGTCGGACTTAGCAATTGAAGACGGTGAGCAACCCAGATTTGGCTGAAAAACCATGTGACAATTCAAATTCAGGGTTGGTGGTTTAAGGATATGGCGGCTATGTGCAAAACATCTGAATCACACTCAATCCAGGTATTCAACTGCAATCAATTGATCAGTCACGTACAAGCCCCATTGCACCCTTGCAGAACAAAACTGCTATCTGAATCATCATACAAATCCTGTGCATTTGAGCAAAATGGATGACCAGACATTTGAAAGCACCAGCAAGTACAACTGAAGTCCCACTTAAGACCAAGAATACCTTCAATTCTAACAGTGCTATGGTTTTTGGGTATCACTTGCACATACGTTGAATGGGTACAGGATAACAACCAACAAAAGCCCTGGACTACAATGTGATGACAGACCCACAAATGAGTTTGTACATTATGTCGTGCTCCAGGGCTGTGAGTAATCAACTCAAAATTTATTATGTAAACCGGCAAGAGGGAGGCAGGCAGAAACGCCTTCCAGATACCGTACAAAGGCCAGCACACAAATATTCACCCAAATGTAGCCAAACTATTGAAAACTGCAGCACGGACATACTCTCAATCACTATATTAGGTCCAACATAACCGGAGGCATTGCTCATCCCGATGTGACGCATAGAGAAGACATGCGTCAGATCTGGCTTTTGATAGGCTGTCAGGCGAGCTGACAAGTTGCTAGCTACTCCCAAAATGATGACGGGCAGATAGCACCGCTCGACATGTTCAGTGGCTACAAATATGCTGTACACATATGCTGTCCCTTTAGCCTATTTGGCTACCCCTGGACTGTAACAAATACATTCATACACACACCATTCCACAATATTAATACCCTGATGGTCCGACAAGAGATTAGCTATTGCCGTCTATAGCACACAATCACACTGCGCCAATCCTAAACAGTAAATTGCTCCAAATAATGTATGTAAACCTGCAGGTGAATGATATGATGTTGATCATAACCTTCCAGCTATGGCCTTTATGCAACTCTTCGGCAAGCGAATCTGACAGATTATTAGTGCTGAGACGGGCGTTGGAGTCCAAAACGCGCCAAATCTAGTAGCTCAGTAGAGACTGCAGCCTCTAGCTTGTCAGCCATCATTTCAACACCAGCTTTGTCCTCTCCACTACACTCCAGATAGTACTTCAGCTTTGGCTCTGTCCCTGCTCCAAACGAAAGAGACATTTTCGGCCAAGAGCGATTAGACCTTATGGGATTAAGCAAGACGAGCAATCATAACAAAGGACTCAACATGGATAACCAATCCCAAACAATCGAAATGCTCAAAGCTTATTACTAATGTCATCGTATTGTTTCCATTGCGGTATAACAAAAAATATAGCCCTAGATCAGACAGCTCATATGGAGCAGACCACAGACGTATGTGGAGCAACAATCTGCCTCCCACCCACCAATACAAAAAATGTCCTCCACCCGCCTCAACCTCAGCCTCTTTTATTATCCCACCTGAGGCACGCAGAGTAAGGATGGCTCCATGGGCAAGCCTGAAGGTAATCATCATGTCTCCCTCACGCCAAGGCATGCTGGTTTTTCCAGAAGGCTCGCCACTGTCAAGGCCAGTGCCCATGTCCCTTATGGACAGGATAGGAAGCCCTCCCAGATCCTACATAGAGGTTAGCCAGTTAATAATCAAATGCAGAACTTCAACGAGGGGTGCAAATTTCCTTACTTATACGTCAAGGCTGTAACGACAAACAGCATTTAGATTGTGCTTTAAAATGAATGTACATGAGCCAGCGGCAAGATATAGCCAACACCAGTTGGTATGGTCAGCACGAGAGGTATGGTCAACACCAGTTTCAGCGTTGGGTGAAAACAGGAGCTATGCTGTACAGGTGCACTATACATATACTGACATACACCCCCAAGCTCAGGATAACTTACCGATGGGATCTTCTCTCTGAGTGAATCAAAAACAGCCTTGCTTTTCTCTGGCTGATCCACAACAAAGTATGCTGACCTGTAAATGAAATGCCCATACTACGAATCCAGAGCAGTAGTGGTGGTGTTGATGGTTGTTAGGTTAAGATTCAAAAGGAGGGCAGGGGTGTGTAGGAGGGTTGGCTTCAAAATTGAGGAATCAAATAAACCTGGAACACAGGACATTCAAAAATGTTGAGGGGCATATGCAGTACCAAACACATT
Organism: Chlamydomonas sp. ICE-L; assembly: GCA_013435795.1. Taxonomy (NCBI): domain Eukaryota; kingdom Viridiplantae; phylum Chlorophyta; class Chlorophyceae; order Chlamydomonadales; family Chlamydomonadaceae; genus Chlamydomonas; species Chlamydomonas sp. ICE-L. The sequence goes on along the minus strand of JACBWV010000610.1, from coordinate 118,127,427 downwards.
TGCTACATTGGCATGCTAATGTGTACGACGGCCGTGTACTAACTTTAAAACCCACCTTTTTGTACAGCTCCTGGAGTTGTTGCTGTACCTGCAAAACACAAAGAAACATGTGAACCTACTTAATAATTCCGAAGGAGATTCTTCAAATGCGTCTTGAGTTCCATGATTCTGTTCACTCCCACATGGCTCTGGAGTGTCATCCTTGGTGCATGTGTTCATTTTTTGACAAGTGGTAGCTCAGAGCTCAAGGGACCAGGCTGTAATTTTACTTCTGAAAAACGCTGTCACAATCTGTCAATCCAGGCACACATATTGTTTTGTATCTTCTGTTTAACATACAAACATATCTTATACTGTTACACATAATACCCAGCACTCATTTTAAAGCTGATGAGAGCTCTTACTCCCTACAGGAAGCAATTCTAAATGTGCAAATGTGTGCAGCGACTTATGTTTGTCTTCAATGCCCAGAATTGGACCACCCGCAAGCGATATGAGATGTGCTGGTAATTATAATGGTAGGCTTCAAAATCTAGGCATCCATCTGTCGTACGTACCCTGTCCGACGTAAGCCCAACTCCAAAGCCTAGATATGAGATTTGTGCTGGTAAATATAATTGTAGGCTTCAGAATCTAGGCATCGCCTTACCGAAGAGCCACTTGAATACAGGTGGGCAGCCATCTCAGCAAACACCGCAGCTGCAGCAACACCATCCTTGTCCTGAAATATATTGTATGCAGCAATGCCAAAAAGGAGTTAAGAAATGTCGTAATACCGTTACAATAGTCTCTAAAGCTAGGAATAAAAGAATACCATCATCGTGGATTCCAACAGAAACAAAGGATCGAGTTTAAGATTCAATGCTCAGGGCATGCAGGTTCAGATTTAACCAGACCAAGCCTTGCAGAAAGAACTAAAGAAGTAACATAACAAAATGTACATACGAGGAGCAAGCATCTGACAATTAGCTCTTTCAAGCATTTTACAAATGGTAAAATACTAACCTTAAACATGTCCCCAAACATGAATCCGATGGCTTCCTCGAAAGCAAACAAGACCTGTGATGCCGAGAGGGATGGTCATGTCAATCTGTGTAAAATTGTAGCATAATAACCATATCGACAATGCTGGATAGAGCCAGACTCGCTTCTTTAGGTAGTAATAGCAATTCAGGAGATATATAGGGTTCAGAGGTCAGACTTTGTGCTTGTTCTCAGGCAAAATCCCCCAAAATTCTCAGATTTCAGACAAGATTTGAGGAACAAAGTCCGACATACGATATTTTTCGAAAACTAACTCCCAAAGCATCCCCTGAATTGCTATAAACACGCAGATAGATCATCTGCAAAAAAGGCATAGTGCCATACATAGCCTGCGACAGACCTGGTATCCTTCCTTCTCAAGCTCAATAGAGCGATTCCCTAGCCACTTGAATCCAGTTAGAGTCTCTTCAAAGTGCAAGCCCTCCACTTCAGCTAGCTTGGACAACATCTTGGATGACACAGTTGATGCAAGCACGGCGCATTTTCCGGCTTCGACCTATTTTGAGAGTACAAGGAATACACGGAAATGAGCATGACAAACCATTCAAGCATATCAGGCTTGGGCAAATGACCCTGTGATGCAAGTACATACTTCCGCTCATGAAAACAATTGTTTCTCACCAGGTCGGAAGCTGGCTGAGCATGCCCTGATACCTTGTGAATCAGTCACTAGGGGGACATGAATACGAACCAGACAAGTCCTAAGCGCATCCTAAGACGCGGTAAATTGGTGGAGAGTTGGCTATCGGAGCGACAGGTTGCATCAGAATCGAGTGCAGGGTTTACGACAGGGCCCGGGCCAGTGTGGCCCAGGGTTAGAATGTGCGGACAAACAGACAATCGGATGTCGGGGTAGCTCTGGGGGCTCCCGCCCCCCAGAAGGAGGGCTTCGCAAAAATACTGTGGGCAATGCAACACTTACCTCTGGATGGACATTTTTGTAGTTACTCCATACCCAGGATGCCAGGAGAATCCCAATTTCATTTCCGCTGAAAGTCTGCCACCTTCACAAAATGAACAAGGCACATTACTCAGTAATCTAGCGGCCAACCGGTCCACAATGTGATCATGTTGTAGTTGAGGCAGGGGGCGTGTACTAAAAAAGGACTGCAGAATGACAAATTAGAGGACAGTACACGAAGCTGGAAGAAGAAATGGAATGAAGGATCAAACATCAGAACTACTCAAGCGCAAAACTACGAGATAGTCAATGCTAGGAGACCAGTCCCTTAGCATCTCGATTTCTTAAGTTTTAATCCTGTTAAGCACCTTCGGTACGCCCAAATGATATAACCATCACAACAAAATGCAGTTGCAGTCACATAAAGCACGTTGACAGCTCCCAGCACATTCAAAGCATTTTCTACCTAATTGATCACTGATGAATGGTAACGCCTCGCGACATCTGTAGGTCTACATAAACCTCTTCATTAACTCCTTATGATGGTACTTGTTCTACTGATCCCAGTGTCAAGTGCACAATCAATGAGTCTCTAATCTGATTCTTCTCACCCTCCTGGTATCTGTGTGTTGCTCTCCGCCACAGCCAAACGATCTGCGTCTGGGTCATTTGCCAGAAGAAGCCTTGCATTAAAACGATCACCTGACAATCAATCAGAGGCTGAGGTCAATGGAGATAGCAGATGAAAGCGCAGAACAGTTCGGTTAGCATAGCTAGTAACAAGGAGTTCCTGCTTTGGTGGTGTCATGAGGTGCAGGCTCACTGGCTCATGGCTTCAACTATTATTAGCTCGCAGGAGGACAAGATTGCAAAAGTTCTGCTGGTATAGGTATCACCGACAGTTTACATCTCATAGGGGAAAAGTGTTGAGAGCAGTATGCAGCAAAGCCTTGTGGGAATCTCACCATCACGAAAAGAAAGTGCCCAGGTTCCAGCACCCTCCTCTGGATTTGGAAAAACGACAGTGGGAAACTCTGGGTCTGGATGCTCCTGCTCCGCAACTATATGGGGAGCTGGCAAACCAAAACGCTGCAGAAAGAAGAACAGCAAAACTTTAAGAAGGCAAGGAAGTAGGATAATTGAAGTACATCGACCTAAAAGAGGATTGTACCGGAGTTTTCCTTCTTTCATTCTCATCAGTGATCTGAAGGAGACATGTAAAACGTTTTGTACAAAATCAAATCAAAATTCAGTTCATCAAGCTCAGCTTTCGACATACTTTCAAGAGCCCAATCTTTATAAAATAAGGGTTCATAACCCAGCATGTTGGAAGGCAATCGACAGCAACATGCACCATGTGATACAAGCCACCAACTTTATACAGTTATCATCACAGCTACCTACCCTGAATGCCTCTTTGACTGGAATTGCACCGACACCATGGAGAGGAGTGTAAACCACAGGTTGCGCCGAAGCATTCTCTCCAGAGCTCCTGCCAAGGTTGGGAGAAAATCACCAGAAGACAGGAAATAAGAAGCATCGATGCAGATACAGAGAGCAGCATGACCCAAGTAAGCTACCTAACAGTGGAACATCATTGTTTCCCTTAACTCCAGAAAACAATATAGAGACAAAGAACTGTGCGTACTCCATTATGCATGCTAACTGCATACTAAACAAGAAGCAAACAGGCACTGAGTGCAAACATGTAAATCAGAAAAATAATACGCTTGTCGAAGTATGAGGACTTGCTACTTGCAACATGACAAAATAAAGGAACACGCCTGAAATGCAATTTTGAGGCCAGTCGATCAAAGTACTCGGTTGTCACTTCCTGGCTTGGATCTCTCACAATCCCTTGAATCGACCGTGAGTCAGACGGGGCACCATCGGCTGCGTTGAAAGCTTGAGCTAGCCTTTCATTGCCAGGGAGACGACCAGCTATGTCTGAATATGGGTCACCAGTTGCAGCTCTCTCTGCTCCTGTTCCAGACCACAGCTCTAAATTGTCCAGAATCGCTGAGTCAATACCCTCATCTTGGGGAGGTATGATCTGCTCAGAGGTACAGGGATGGCGAAACACACATCAAAGATATTGATCAATATATGGCAAACTGGAAGAGTCCTTCGCTTGTAAGAGTGAAATCGTTGACACTTGGTCATGCAATCTTAGTCAGAGAAAGGAAGTGAGCAAGACGCTTCTTAGCATACTAATTTGACTTTGCTTGCAATCAAATAATTGATCTACTTGGGACTTCCCGACAAGGGTAGATGTGAGAACATGGAATTAATTGAACAACAGGACATGCCACTTCGCTCTCTCACCTGGCAGCCATTTCCATAGTATACCTGCAGGCCAAAAGAACTTGCTGAGCACTCTAGAATTCTGAGGTTCCAGGGACCAAAACTGTAAGATAGGTCATATCAAGATTCTTCCTCCAGCATTTAGAAAGTCGGTCTGAGCGTCTAGTTAATTGGAATGCCAAGGACAATCCTCAGGCTTGCATACTAATACAAGAAGTCAATATATAAAGAGGCAAAGCAAGCTGCCTTTGATTTGCAAGTATACATGTCTGTTGGGCACACACCTGAGAGTCTGAATCAGGCTGTTGCACGAGTAAGTTAAGCTCGAGCTAGACAGTCAAAAACTTAACATACATACCTTGTATCCATTGTACTCCTGTCCCGCATGAAAAAGCACCCAGGTGTACATGTCGAACAAGGCGTGTGAAAAGGGTTTACAGAGATGCTTTAGTAAAGGCACTGGCTAACTTACTGCATCGCATTGAATGTTCAAAGGAAAGGTGCATATAGATGATCGCAACACTAACAAATGAATCAAGCACATTAGCTATGAAGGGGAGCATGTTGATGGTGTTGCCCAAATGAGCAAAAAAATACGTTATCAGTATCTCAGAGATAGTTACATTCTTTACCAGCTTTTTGTTTATCATTGTGTGTTAGCGTGCTTCTGATGTACTCAGTACAGATATTTCTTAGATATTTAATCAAGAGCTATGCGCAATATTACACACTACCCAATCATGATCAAGCTGTGTGTACTAGGTTGACAGACATATACCTTGGGGTTGTGAGATGCGGTAACCATAACACCTGCCTTGGTCCCCAAAATCGCTACAGCTGCTGCGACATAAGGCGTTGGAACAACTGTGGAAAACAGGTGAACAACGATGCCCTGGCTGGCGAAGACAGCCGCTGTAATGCAGGCAAACTGCACAGCAACAGCATATAGATAAAGATGTTTAGTAGACAGTGGTCGATATTTAAGCAGGATAAAGCTTGCCAGGACCAAGTGAAGGCATTCAGAAAGTTCACCCGTTCCCGATTCGTCGTAGGCGCTTCTTGAGGCTTATACTATGTCTCTTTCAGCTAGTAAAATATGACCTGCGTTCACAGCAAGTGAGGTTAATAATGGGAAGTCACTGATCAGCAAGCTATACAAGTTGCTACCAAGGCGCATTATAGGTTGCAAGATAATGAGTCAGAATATGCTTTTGAATTAACATCTTAACATATTTTTCTGTTTTATGAAAAAGTGTGCTTCTTTCAGGCTTTTACAGTGTTTCTCACAAGGACAGTGGTCAGAAGACCAACCTTAACTATTGTTGGTGTGAATCTGTCATGGGTCAAATCACTGGCCTAGTACCTGACCACAAAAGTGTAATCATAATCAACTGACGGATATATTCAACATCAATGGTCTTTGCAGCTTATTGATTTACGCTACTCACTCTTTAACCCCTTGGTTGCTCCCTAATCCACTGCTGACCCTACTACCGATGACAATTTCCATCTGAACGTAAACTTTGGTTGATCATACTCTTGTTCAAACCAATACATGGCTAGGTTAAAAACATGCTCGCAATGGTTATCCTCACCTCATAAGAGCCATGCCTTCCATCATAGCCAACCACAATGCCTTCCTGCGACAGAACATCGATGCTGACTTGCGCCTGAAGGTAACTTGGGACAAATGAAGAGACAGAGATAAGATGGAACTCAAAGTGTTACTGAACTGTTTTATCCAGGGATGGTTTTCAGTAGAATAGTTGAAGACTCAGTCAACCTTTCACACATTCTGCCCACCTGCAAAGCCCTTGGGCTGTTTGCTGAATGACGACATGGTTCATGCGATTGTATCCTGCACCCATACGTCCGCCAAGTCCAGCGGTGCCTGGATTGCAGAAGGCGTGTGTTCAGAACTTGCTCAGCATGATAATGGCTTGAACAAGACCCTCGTACCAAATTCCAGGCGCTTGGAGAGAAGCTCTGTGGTAGCAACGTCATCTCCTTTCTGCAATGCTTCATCCACTTCATCGGGACCGAGATCACGCTTCCAATTCTGACTTCTCCACAAATTAGCTAGTGATCTACTAGTTGGCGCACATGCCATCGCAAGTGATCTTCGGGAGGCAAATCGGCCCCGGCCAACCGATGTGATGGATGGGCGACACAGCATAGCCTAGGACCGCAGGCTGGTCAGACTATGATAGGCGGGCTGTAGAAACAAGGCGTCGAGTTAGCTGGTTATTGTGTTTTTTCGAAACCTGAGTCAGTCGGGAGCGGGAGTCGGGAGTCAACCAACCTCCCCGTACCGCTTGACCAATCCCAAGCCCGCCCAAGCCATGTCAGCACAGCCCGGCACAGCCCCTAGCCCCCTGGCACAGCCCCGACCTCCCCGCCCGACCTCTGGCCCCGACCGAGAGATGTCGGTCCCTCACCTGTGACCGATGACCAGGTGAGGGCGGGTGAGGGGCCACGTCGATGAGCCACTGCCCCGCACTGCCCCGAGGATTCGCTGGTGATCCTGTAGCACCCCGACACTCTCCTATGGACGATGCAAGACAACGACCTGAATAAAATTAATGTCTTCAGTTTGGTGATATCGCCCAGGTTGGAGTACGGGAATGAAATCGTCTTTAGCAGCTCAAGACTTAGGACTGAGTTGCTCAAGACGATTTCCTTTCCAGTACTTCGGATTTGAATCGTTCTAAATGTTCTGCTGTACGGGAGCGCACAGTGCACTATTTTAAGGTGGGAGCTGATCAGCTGCATGCATTTACGGTTTAAATTTTACTCACTGAGTCAGTGATTCCCGCGGAAATCAGAACTCAGAACGGTACGGTGACTGAGTGATATTTCCGCGGGAAACTTCGAAATTTCAAACGAAATTTCCAAACGTAGCTGAGGAGCTACTACAGCAGTACAGCAGCCCATAAAATTGTACATCACATCACCGACGTTAGTATAAAACCACCAGGCACGCCAAATGGGTTATACTAAACCAACTTAGGGTGACTTTGTCTTTGACTTAGTCTTTCACTGTAGACACTTGGCATTACCAACCTTACATCCTGCCGGCATTGATCGTGATCAATTAGTTGAACGTAGCTCGTGATCAATTAGTTGAACGTAACTCGTGATCAATTAGTTGAACGTTCGTGATTCTTAACCAAAGAGCAGGATGGCCATGGAACATCCAGTGATCACTACGTGTTTCCTTCCAACCATGTCCATGGCGACGAAGATGGTCATGATGATGATGATTGCGATCTCAACCTGCATGGCAGATGATTGGCACCGAGGCAGAGCGACCCACTATGTGAGATGATGAAATCTGCTTTCTGATATCGCCAACGGGTGATTCGTTTTTAATGAAAGGATTACCCTCCAAAAGGATGGGTCTCCTTGCTCTAGCCCTAAACTTAGAGGATTCTGTCGATGCCAGTTGCAGATTTGAAGTCTTTCCTCTATTATCCCAGTTTCGGTTATTATGTGAACTGCATGGAATACAACAACTTGCAACTGCCCAATATCATATGAATAATGTAATGTTGCAGGGAGGCCCAGGAGATATGTGGTCAATTCACACAGGTGCGTATTTGGAACTACATACAAATTGCTGTGAACACTCGTCTGCCTCGGCTATTATTAAATGTAACACCATCTACATATGCCTGATTTAATTGCAGCACAAAACAATCACCCTCTGACCCTGTAAATCGCCGAGCATTTTGTTGGCGGATGCAAGCAAATACTTGAATCAAACCGTGCTGCTATCTTTCGGGTTTGTTGGTACCTGTGAAGATCCTTCACTCCTCTTTGAGCAACCCTCGTGCTAGTACCGCCAAGCGAGACCTACTGTAAGTAGCTAAACTCTGGATGGTGATACTTGCTATGCAGACGGCCCTGACTCTAAATGCTTTGTAGTGAAATATTGCCAACCAAGAAGCCCGACTGAAATGATTTGATCTGTACTGTTGCGTGCAGGCTCTTGTGGTTATGGATACCTTGACGAGAACGTTGGTACTGGATGGGACATTGCCGCGTTGGCAGATGCCAATTGGGACTACGACGGTAATATTTTATTTTGCTATAATCCATAGCATGAATCCACAATATACCGCTCTGCATATATTTACAAGTTCTGTGCTGTGTTGCTGACATGAGCCGTGATTGATATATCTCATCCTACACTCTGGTAATCCGGTAGCCCAAGAAGTGGGAGCATAAAAGAATATATCAATAGAGACTGAAAGTTACATGACAGTTAGGATAGTGACATGTAAGGTATGCTTTAATATGCATCAACTTACATATTCACTGGTAAGGCAATCAAGCATATTCTGATGGCCAGCTGGTGGCCCATTCATCAGAGCCAAATCACTTGAGAAATGGAGTCAGCAATTTCAATGCCAACCCCCTCCCCACCTTTCTTGGTAAAGAGTCCTCTATCTGCTCAATAAAAGATACCTACAAGAAGGGGATACAATATTTACTTGTTTGGCACCTGCTTTAGCTAAGAAATAAGAACTAATACGATCTCCAATTTGACCTCTCAACAAACGAACATATTTAAAAGATATCCATCTGTTCAAGGCATTCCCACAAGATATATATACCAACTATATCATACGCCTGTCTAACATTGACAAAAGACGCCCAATCCATACTCCAAACAACAACAAAGCCACCTATCATTGGGCACAAATAGTTGAATGTTTAGCAATTGAGACCAATATCAAGTCTGATAGGTATACTGCCAGTCATCAAAAAATGATGCATAGGGCTGTCAATATCCTGGGATTTTTGTTTTATATCGTTACCCTACGATATTATCACAAGATAACGATATTGTACACCACTTTGTGGGGGAAATCTGTATGTGACCAAGGAGGTATTACAGTTAACACCCCTAACATGTCCATACACAAAAAATCAGGTCAAATGAACCGTTCATGAAGAAGATAAGAAAACACGATAATATCGTGCTCTATTATCGTACGGTATATCTTACGATATCCTACGACAAAAGGCGATATTCTGAATTCCCTAGCCCAGACCCGGTGCTCCAGGTAATAATCGAACCGCCGACCTCCCCTGTAAGATGTTTTCGTGGAACACAGGACCACCTAGTCTACGTTTTCAGGTCACAATATTGCCAGCCCTAGTTATATCTTATTTTTCCAGTTCGATATTAAGTAGCACGATATATCGTATGATGCCAAACTAAAATATCGTATGATGCCGTCAATATCCTACGATATCGTAGGATACACGATATCGTGCGATGCCACCCTTGATAGCCCTAATGATGCATAGCAAGTACGTGATATCTGTAATATATCCAAGATATGGAGATACAGCATCACACAAGTACATCAGCCTACACAGCGAACTAATGCCTCTTGCCTGCACACGTTCTGGTACAGAAGAGCAACCTCCACATTTATGTATTTGTCAAAGTGGAAGGCCTCGGAGCGAATATACAGATCTCACAATCTCCAACATCACCTGAAAACAGCTAACTGACTCCATGTTTTTGGCCTCTCTTGCAATTCTCCGCTCCACGATGATGCTGGGCAGGATCTTGTGGAAGATGCTACGAGGTGGGAATGATCAGATGGAGTCACTTGGTCATGAATGTGGAATTGTTCAATGGTACTGTTGGCTTTCTGTAGTCCTGTAGTCTCGCAGTTAGGACTTTCCAGTGTTCAAAGAGTAGGCCAGATACTGAACAAGTACAACTCAGATTCTCATATACATTCATTTCATTGACGTAGGGTTGGCTGGTTTTGAGCAAAAAATCCTTGACGTGAATACTTATTTGCCATGCTTGACAGCTATCACAAGTTCTAATGAAGAAGTTGTACATAGAAACGGAGAAGGCAAGGGCAGTCTGAACAAATAATGATACGAAATACCAATGCCTGCCCACCATGGTTACCAAAATCCATGAAGGATCCTGATAGTACGGATCTAGTGTCGCATCTGTTGCAGTATCATCAGACTCATACACGTTTTACAAATTTTCACCTGGAATTGAGGGAGTGGTTGATCTCACTTGGTATCCTCACCTTCCCAGCTAGGGGTGATAAACACAAATTATAGGGTGTGTGATACAAGCACCAGTGTAAGTTGAATAGTATGCAAGCAATCAGAAGTTCCCTTGCATGCTTCAGGTGGCGTGTGAACCTCTCTCGTTTACTGACAACTACGGCAGTCAGCTGGATCGAAACGGCATTTGCGACGAGAAGGCTGCTACTGTGATAGTCATGGTCACAGACACTTGTCCGTGCCGCTATCCAACCAATGCATATTCAAACAAAAGGTGAGGAATTTATTTTATATTCGATGATAGTATGTGCACAACTGTGTTCAGTCCACCATTTCCACTCATCTTGTTATATGCGTCTGCACTGTCGGATGCTATCAAATGCTATCCAAGAGGCAGAGGAGAAAACTATAGCTACTATGATGTCGAGACAGAGAGGTGATAGCTCTCCGGAGTTATTATTCATGATACACTAAACAATCAATGATGGTCTGTTCACATTGACGTCACACACATGCAGGTGGTGTTGTGGAGACATGCAGCACTTCGACTTAAGTGTCTATGCCTTTGAAAAGGCAAGTGTGCATGGACTGTGCGTGCAAAATAATAAGCTTGTCCATCTTGATTGAATGATTCAGTGATGGATATCATCCTGCGTACCATGAACACTCATAATATATTTTCTTCAACAAAGCAATGTACATCCATACCTGACATTTGTGGCAATTTCCCAAAGTGCTTTCTCCATCAGCTTGGTCACTTGTTTTGCCACCTCTCTCTTCTTGACTTGCACGCTTGAAGGTGCCACCATTCTCCTGTCCACCAATCCCTTGCATAATCTCCTGACTTCGCCAGAATGACAATCAGTATTAACTAACATGGTTGTCCCCCCTTCTCCTGTGTGCACCATGGAGTAGCTTGCAGATGTAAAGTGGGGGGTGATCGGCATCAAGTTCCGCGCAGTCTCCTGTGATTACTCACCAGACAGATGGGCTGCACTACCTGCTTCCAAAGAGAAGTCTCCTCCAGACCGCAGCCCTCCAGGGAACTGGTCGCCGGATAAGGACAAACGTCCTAGTTTTTCAGCAGCAGAAAAGCCGGAGCAAGAATGGCGATCGCAAGATGTAGAGGCAACCAAACGTGACATTTATTATGGTGGCTTCAAACCGGTGCGATGTAGTTTAATGATGCCATAAGGAATCAGAAAGAAATAGACAGATCCAGAGATCATATTAAGAGTTTGTTAACCAATTGCCAATGACGGCAGAGTGATTCTCCCACATAGGGCCAGAGCACATACTCCATGCATACATTATACTTTCTCATGAGCGCTCTTTCTACCCAGGGTTGGACGGAGTCAAGCTACTCAGCCCAAGAAACAAATGTTGCACATCAGGAGTACAGTCCTGAGAGCCCAGATAACCCCGCTCACTGCAGTATCCTAAACTCAGGTAATATTCCTCGTATTTCACAAATTAGTGCTAGGCATGTTAGACTGCACACCAGAAACCCTGGCATTGTTTCAATGCCATTTATAGAAATGCTCTGACTCTTCCACATCTCGCCACTGATTTCATATACCAGTCAATCCACCAGAATATCCATGTACCTGTTCATTCGGTTTGCATCCACAAACAGGTGGTGCTGTACGGTTCAAGGGATGGGAGGGAGCATTCGAAGGATATCACTCCATTCGTTTCTGGGTGAAGCAATATGATGGAGTACCTCCAGATGTCACTTTTCAACTCCTCGGAAGCATGGTGAGCATATGAAGTTGATCTGATAAAAAGTGCGCTTACACCAGCTTACATCAGAACTCTCAACACCAGGAGTCCTTCTTAACTTTCTTTCTTTCCTTAGGGTTTTTGCCGCGAAACAAGACTATCGTCAGTGGCTCCAGACTTCCAGCAGGGTGATTGGGTGCGCTACACCATGCCCCTTAATGCATTTGACTGGCGAACCCCAACCTGGTCAACGGCGACTGCCTCCATATTCAAAGGCTGCTCTACAGCTATAAGTGCACTCAAGGTGGACGAGCTAGAGTTGAAGAACACACAGGGCTGGGACCAGACACTGTGCATAGACCAGGCAAGTGCACACCATACAACTGAAAAAGTAGACAACGGACATATTGCTCTGGCTCCACATCTGAAACACTTGGTACTGCATGAGTATTAAATCGAACGCTGTGGGCATTATGCATCCAGAAATCTTACCAGTCTACATGCCACAATCTTTCAACATACAATGCTTGACAGTCCACACACACATGCTTTTATATGATTTTGTCATCTATAATCTAGCAAGGACTTGGAGATCATGAATGCACAGCCAAGAAATAACGTGGGCACTCCCACGCCTAGTTACTCCCACTCCCACGCCTAGCAGCCCATTAATCTAATCAGAAAAATACAATTCTTTTGGGTGCAGGTAAACTTGTTCACTACTAAATAAAATGACCAAGGTCTGCGTAGAAGATGGATAGTGCCCAACACTTGAAGGATGTCTAGCTAGTCCTCATGAAGATATCCTCATCCTATGATACAAGGATGTTTCTAAGCGTCCTTGAATAAAGCCATTTGTGGACAATTGTTGTATTGAAACAAGTACAAGCACCAGCTGATTTCTAGAACCAGCGTAGTGTTTGGAGTTTAGAGTCCAACTGACCACCCAACCACTATGTGACAGCAAAAGCTATATGCTGCTATATATGTGATCACTATATTATTTGCTATATATGTGATCACTAGATTCTTCTATGAATGTCAACCTGATAGCCATTGCTGTAAAACATGATTCAGAAGGACCGCAAACAGACCTTCAATCAAGTATCGTCGTTTTTGCAGTTGGTCGGCAATCGTTTGCCAGACCGGAAAGGAAGGCCGAAGTCTTCTGAATGAGTAGCCGGCACTTGTATCCATTATATTCTGCCATGCAAGCACAAGCCGACCACAACTTCTCCATGTCCCTTCATCATACATCAGAGGGGGATGACAAATTGTTGAAGTTGGAATATACGGAAATTCGAAAAAAGCTCCCACTTGGCAGTCATAATGGGGACAGTAGCTAGCTTACTGAATCAGCAAATTCTGATACCATGCATAGGTTAGTGGTTGATGTATAAAAAATGCAGCGACAATCTTTCTGGGTATTCATCACGAGGTTAGGTTAAGCAGCAGAAGGGATTGTGAGCATTCCAGCTTGCTTTACAATCTAGGAGCCAGGGATCAATTGGTGCTTCCAGACATATGTCAAGGCTTAGAGGAATGATCTGTGTCCGGTCTCACCTATTATGAAGCTTGACTATTGCATATCCGGAGCTCCCGTTCGCAAACTCGCCATCTTCACTGCAGCAACCTGAGCTTAACACCTCAAACAGCATCGCACCACCCACTACACCATGTACCTGTCGAGAAACAAAGATAATTTGTAAGTTGGGCGAAATATAGGCAACATCCTGAGGAGATATTACTGTTAATAATATCCTCAATTTGGAAGTATGGTTGAACAAGATATAGCAGCATAGTTTTAATTGATTTATTCAGTATTTCAAAACTTAGTCGTCAAGGTAAGACCTAAAACAAGCCCTAATTTGAGAAAAGTGGGATTATGTCTGCCATCTATTAGAGAAAAAAGGCAACAGGATAATAGAGGGGAGGCATCAAGATATTATTCACCATCTATCACTCCTGGTAATTGTGAGCTTCAAATAACACCGATGCACAAGCGGTATGGTTGCACTGATGCACGGATAGTTCGCAGTCAGGTGGATCCTACTGCTCCATTGAGCAATTTGAAACAATTTTGTGAAGAAAGTGCCCCGTTACATCCACCCAACAGCTTGTCAAGCATAAGGGGGCCAAAGTATGGTGGTGGGTCAAAACCATTACCTGCTGCAGTGATGAATGCAAGCAACTTGAAATGAGGCTCTGGGAAACTTCAATATCAGAAGTTGAAGGTAGCCACCTTGAAAGGCAAGTGGGCATGAAGTGAGGACATACAATCTTCCTTCTACTTGGGCTGCATGCTTTTGGTGTTAAATCTTACAGGATTAGTAGTGCGTAACTGGATGAGCACCCAATCTCTATGGTTCGCTGTTCCGATCTTGCTGGAACGTCGGCCATATTCATCTTTCCTTGCCGACAAAAAATGCCTGAGAGACAAGGCGCCACAGCCTCAGCGATTAAGCGGTCCGGGCGCAGGTCTTTGCTATTAGCTGAAAAGGGCGGCTGAGAATCTCCCTAGCCATGCGGAGAGTGTCATCTGATTTATACCCAAGAAACGCGCGGTGGCGTGGACACTGGATTGTTAGCTGACTCCGCCCTCCAGCATTCCAATTCCTGCTCCACGTTGCCCTCCAGTGTGTCCACTCCGCACTCCTGCTCCACCCTGCCCTCCTGCTTGTCCACTCACGCCCCCCCCACAAGGGGGCAACGAGCGACATCGGGGGTCCGGAAACCTGACCCCATGTCAAAATTTCTCGCGCGCCTCGATCCTTCCGATCCAAGTAAATACATCGACGCATGTGTATCCATGAGCGCCTTTCTTGATTGAATTCCGCCTATTCGTTGCAACTTTTCTCACTGGACCTTCTCAGAACCGAAACCTCTAAAAACAGCTTTCTCCAGGGAGCGCAGCTACTTGTTTCAAAGGCCTCGATAGTCGAATATTGACCTAGCAAGTAATTCTAGTCGATTTGGATCTCCGCGCATCGACCGGAGACGAAGGCCCGAGGGTTGCGAGAAGCCATAGAATCCTTTCGACTTCCGTTTACAGGAAGTCGAAGTTGTGAGGAGCTCAATTTGGCGCTGCTTATCTTCAATAGACCACTGGCGAAGTTTGTGTTGTGTTTCCAGCTCTAGCTGTGCAGAGATAGAACTAGATTTGCTTGCTGGTGCATTCTGAGTGAGGCCATGCTGCTCCACTAGAGTGCTCCTGTAGCTCCAGGTGGAGTTGGAGTCAGCTTTGCATGCATATTCAGTTGTATGCATATTCAGTGAAGGTTGTTGGGTGTTGATGTGCAAATTTCAGCCTCTGGATGTCAGCCACCAAGGAAGACAATTGTTGCATATGTGGGTCGACCCAAGCCAACCTAACACGACGTAGTAGGCGTGGTCTCACCAATATTGCAGCAAAAGCACATGCACATACACTAATGCACATATTTATGCACATATACACATGCACACGTGTGTACTTGCACACATGCACACATGCAAACATGAACATATACACATGCATGTACATATGTGCACATACATACATGCAGTCCTGCACTTAAACACATGCACATACACGCATGCACTTGCATGTGCACACATGCACACGTATATGCATACATGCACATACACATCTGCACTTACACACCTGTGCACTTGCTCACATGCACATGTACACTTGCACGTACACACAAGCACATACACATGTACACGCATGCACACATGCACTAGCACACTTGCACATTCACACCTGCACACATGCACACTTGCTTATACACACATGCACACAGCACACTTGCTTATACACACATGCACGTACACATATTCACATTTACGCATGCACATTCACACTATCACACTTGCACATACACACATGCACATATACAAATACACATTGACATATGCCCACATGCACATTCACACAATCACACATGCATATTAACGCATGCACGCATGCGTATTCCACACATGCGCTTGTGCACATTGACACATGCACATGCACGCATACCGATGCAGGTACATATACACATACACATACACATGCATACATGCACTCATGCACATACGCACATATGCACATGGACTCATGCACACCTGCACCCATGAACATACGCACACATGCTCACATTCACATTGAAACATGCACACTTGCTCACATACACATTGACACATGCACACATAAACATATGCACACTTGCTCACAGTGGGGTGACTTGGTTTGGAACGACAGCATCTTTGTCACCGAGCCAAGCAGCCTCCTTCACCAAAAGTTCCTATTTGCTGCCAAGGATCGAGCAATGAACGCACTTGGATTGAAGAGGGATCCCGTAATTCGCTCTTACTTCAAGTGATTGCAATTGGCAACAGGAGGAAGCCTGGGCGCTGCATAGCGTAATGGAACACACCATCTAACTACCTACTTGATGTTGCTGACACCATAGTTGATAGTATCCCATTTAGCATGATGTGATCAAGCAGACCCCTTTCTTCTATTCCATGCAAGGAATGTGTATTGATGATGACTTAATTAGTATGTTTGATGTGAGACTGGTGGTTATTTTTATGTAGCGTACGAGCCATGAATGCGTGTACAACAATAATATTTGGGGGCGTTTCTGAGTTTTCAAGGGGGCCTTTTTGCATTTCCCTCCCCACTATGAATGAACAAATATACTTCGTGTGCAGCTCAAGTATTGTGTTCAAATTCTGACTCCAATTATCGAAAAAAAGCTAATAGAAACTCAATTGTCTTTTTTTATTTAGTCAATACCCTCCCTTTAAGTTGATGTTTGTAAAAAAAACAGATTTTCGCATTCTGACTTCAAATGTCAATATTCCAAGCAAAAATAAGAAAAATGTTTTTAAAAGTCGGAAAAAAGTACTTTTTTATTCTTTAGTCACCCCCCTCCGAAAAGTCGACTTTTTCAAAAACATGATTATCAATTTCTGAGTTCAAATGTCGAAATTTCAAGCAAATTTAGGAGAACAAAAAATAGTTGTACTTTTTTTGAACACCAAATCTTTGACAGCCTGGCAAGGGGGCCAAAACATAAGGTTGCCCCTTGTTCCACATGGGGCGTGCTTCCCAAAACAATAAATAATGGATCCCCAAAGTGCCATTTGGCAACCTTGTGTTCCGGCCCCTCAAAAAGGCATGCTCTTTTAGACAATCTTGTTTGTATGGGCGTTGCCCCCATAGCCCCCCCGCCCCCCGTTTCTTCTACCTAGCCTAAAATCAAGGGCTCTCTCCATTCAAGCCGCGGGTGAACTGAAATGCGCTTGTCGCACTATTGTTTTTTCGTTGCGCGAAGGTTTCAAAACGAGAGCCATGTTCATACGCATGGTGCTTGTGGATGTTAGCGCATGCTTGTAACAGTGATCTGCAATGCGCACGAACACGCACTTAATTAAATCAAAGTAAGCAAATTGGCAGTTATAATAGCTTAAGGAACCCTAGTACAGGGTTAGATTGTGCTCGTGTGTGTGTGCGTGTGTGTGTGTGGGGGGGGGGGGGGGGGGGGGAGGGGGGGGGGGATGCGTTGACTGGGATGTGTTGAAGTGTTTGCGAGATGATGTGCTGAGCTGTAGGTGGGGAACTTTGAGAGCGCTGTGTTGAGAGCATACTTTGAGCTGCCCGTGGGATTTGTTGAGTGGGATGCCGGAATGCGCATGTGTTGAGCTATAAGGGGTACGATGGCTTAACCTGTCGCCGGAATGTGCTATGCGGGACATGGGGATGTCTAGTAGCGCTCGCGATGCCGGGAAACGATGGCGTGTGGCGTGGCTTCCAAGTTTGGCAAAGCAAAGCAGTCTCTGCTTCACTTCGTTAATTCCAGATCCTTCATCACATGCACCGGTCCTCTTGCAGCCCTCGCGGCTATTACACAAACCTGGTGCAGGCAGAATGAGCGGCTTCGTCGTGAGTCTGCGAAGTCGGGGCCTTGCATCTTTCAGCAAGTCAAAGTTTCTCGATTTTCGTTATCACAGCTTATGCTTTGCGCATGAGATACTAGATGTGTTCATGTCTTTGTTTCTGACCTGGTATACGCTCTCATGGAGTGGATGGATTTCCTTCGTCATCCTAGCAATTGTAGTTACCCGGGACATGGACTTTGCTGCAGGCACTGTAGAACTCAGCTCTTTCAATGAAACAGTGGGAAACAGGACATTCTTCTACACTAATATACAAGTCCAGCAGAGCTCAGCTGCTGCATCCCTAGCCCTTCTGCTTCCTCTGTTCACATTCGTCATCCTTCCAGTGCTCATTCTGCTTTCCATCACGTTTAAGCGCCGAGAGCTGGCTTCAGTACAGCTCGGAACAGTGAAAGCCGTGGCAGTGTCTCTCTGTCTAAGTGCTACAGCCCTGAAGGACTATGGTAGTGCTGGCGCTGGTAGTGGAGGAGAAGTTTTGAAGAAAGGCGTATATAGGCTCATGGACAACTTGCACAAGTACGAGAACATGCACACCATTTGACAGTGTTACCATGCACACGTTGGCAAACTTGAAGCAGCATGCCTACAAACGTGTATGTAATGGACCTGTCGTTTCCTGTTTTTGTAAGCATGAATATAATTTGTTTGCTAGTTAGTTTTGTTTCCTGACGTGTAAATCCAGTTATGTCCCAGAGTAAGGATTGATCATTTGAACTTCAACCGCATCCATGCTTCATACTCTATAAATGTAGAGATGCGTCAAGTACACTATCACTCAGTACACAGGTACACAATTACTCAATTACTCAAGGACACAATTACTCAGTACATAGGTACACAATTACTGAAGTACACAGTTACACAATTACTGAAGTATACAATTACTCATGTACTCATGTACATCAAAATGATCCAGATCTTGTAGATTTATTCTTAAGCAGGAGTAGCCATTCGATTGCCTCTGCTGCATCACTGTACAACTCATTTCAGATTTATCTCCAAATCAGGCGATTTGTGTTTCAACTTTCAATTAATTCCTCAACCTCTTGCCTTTGCTTATGAATCCTGTCACATATTATATATCCTGTCACATATTGGTTTAGTCTTTCTCTCAAAAATGGTGTCTGTGCTGCAAGTCTTGGCTGCTCTCTCTTGCTTAGGTAGCTGCAACACCATAGGCCCTACGTTACTCATTTCTACCTTCCTGCCTTTGCCTATGAATCCTGTCACATATTGGTCGAGTCTTCCCTAAAAAAATGGTGTCTGTGCTACAAGTCTTGGCTGCTCTCTCTTGCTAAGGTAGCTGCAACACCATAGGCCCTACGTTACTAATTTTTACCCTCCTGCCTTCGCCTATGAATCCTGTCACATATTGGTCGAGTCTTCCCTAAAAAATGGTGTCTGTGCTGCAAGTCTTGGCTGCTTTCTCTTGCTTAGGTAGCTGCAACACCATAGGCCCTACGTTACTAATTTCTACCTTCCTGCCTTCGCCTATGAATCCTGTCACATATTGGTCGAGTCTTCCTTCAAAAATGGTGTCTGTGCTACAAGTCTTGGCTGCTCTCTCTTGCTTAGGTAGCTGCAACACCATAGGCCCTACGTTACTCATTTCTACCTTCCTGCCTTTGCCTATGAATCCTGTCACATATTGGTCGAGTCTTCCTTCAAAAATGGTGTCTGTGCTACAAGTCTTGGCTGCTCTCTCTTGCTTAGGTACCTGCAACACCATAGGCCCTACGCCACACATTTCTACCTTCCGTACCTGAGTGACACGACTAAGGGGAGCAGTGCACTGGTGAGTTTTGACTGCTTAGGAAAGTCCCCCTCCAGCAGGTACCAGACGTTTGTGCTGCTGGTCACCCCGCATGGAGAGGGGAGGGGGTCCTGCTGGAGGCGGCCTAGCAGCTCAAATCCACATATAACTCCTAGCCAAGTCATTTCTACTGAAATTAGTGGTATGGATTTGGCTTTAGTAGGTCAAACTAAGGAAAATGAATTAGAGGGTAGCTGGTAAGGGGGTTAAAACCATGGAAATCATTGGTCTTGGAAGTAGCAGCAGGTGACCCATTGTGTGTCTGCTATGTCTTGGGTTAGCCAGGGCTATGCAATTTTCTGCAAGTGTCACTGACTGTTGTTAGTTGGATGTATAAAATCTCCAGATTATAATCCCTAACTACAACTTTCAGCACTGTTTCATGTTAGGCTACGCATGGCAGCTTCCAGCCAGCTCCAACAGCCAGCGAATGAACCCAGCCGAAAGCTTTCAGTTGCATTGAATTGCCCGTAATGGTTACCCTCAGACGCACTAGCAACCTCCAGGTATGGCCCAAGAACAGGGGAAAGGAGCTGCCTAGAAGCTGCTACACATAGCCCAAGAATTATACAGTGAGTTTCCGCACCTCAGTACTTTAATGATATCCCATTTCCAGCATTTGTGGACGGTTATGTCCTGCTTCCCAATATTATCTTTTTGATCAAGCTGGTCTTGCATCCACTCAAAGTGCATGCACATCTGGAGGCTATCAGAAATTCAACCTTCCACTTGATGATGTTTCACAAATTTGTCTGCGCAGTACAAGATATCTCATGACCTTGGTATGCTGCTGAGACAAGTTCACAGATCAGTCAAATACGTACATGAAGCAGTCCAGAACTTGCACACTGGTGGAGTCAGCGAGGTCATCGTGAGTGACATGGTAACCAAGGTAAGTGGTGGACAGTAAGTGATTGAAGGGGGTAGCAAATCAGACCAGAAAACAGCAGACAATTCAGGTTCTAGTTCTTCCAAATCTGTGATCACAGTTGATGTCTAGGTGCAGAGGAGGTAATGTTCCCTGCATTGTTCCTATCGACTTTACCGTGTGGCATCTCAGGGGATCCTGTCAGACGCACCACAGGCTCCGCTTGTCAGCACTTTAGGGCAGGGATTTCTTTTTCAAATCTGGAAGTTTATTTTTTCTAGCTTCGTGGTTATAGGCCTCCTCTAGGGACAGCGTTTTCACAGCTTTCTATAGCTTTTCAAGCCTTGTAAGGCTTTTATAGCCATTAGGGGCAAAATAATGCATTTCATAGCGGTAATTTGGGCTGAAAGGGGTTCAAAAGTAGTGATTGCTAGATATAGCGGGGAAAATCCCTGCCATGGGGTCCATGCAAGGTTTTTATTTACGGCTTGTCATAGCAGCTTCTTGGCAGCTCCCTGAGCCGGCCACTTGGCTACACATATATATTTCAGCAGTTCTGGATTTCTGGAAAGCTGATTATGTCAGTTTCAAGGTGCTCGTCGTAGCGCCAAGTTTGGCTGAATAGCCAGTCAGGGAAGCTGCCTAGAAGCTGCTGCTCATAGCTGAAAAGAAAAACACTAGGTCCATGGCAGGAGCATTATCTTGACTCTTGAGGCTCTACATCTTATGTTACGTATTATTGTTTTGGAGTTTGAATCAGGACAAAATCTCCCTTGGGCTGGAAGCTTCACTTACTATCATGCTTACTTTCATGACGAAGATGTATGGAGGACATGCCGGGATGCGTGCTGTACTTTTTGAAGTACAACTCAAACGTTTATATACGACGTATACTCAAACGTTCCGGAAAGAAATACGGCGAATGAGCTTATAAACGTATGAGTATACATTCATATATTGGCCCAACCCTTATCATGACGTAGATGTATGGAGGACACTGGGAGGACATATTGATTATGTTGCGTTTTACTGCTGTGCTCACTGCCCACTGAAAAAAATGATTTATTCGCGTTGACATTTTCCTCTTCTTTTTTTCCTGCCGAAGATGGCGAGCAGCCAAACTGCAAGCTGAAGCTATGTAAACAAGTTCAAGCTCAAGCTAACTGCCTGCTGCAGGTTACCCAGTGCTACTCACTGCCCTGCTAATATACTTGGAAGCTTCACTTACTATCATGTGTACTTTCATGACGAAGATGTGAAGAGGACATATTGATTATGTTGCATTTTACTGCTGTGCTCATTGCCCACTGAAAAAAGTGATTTGTTCGAGTTCGCATTTTCCTGGTATTTTTTTTTTTTACTGCCGAAGACGGGGAGTAGCCAAATTGCTGGCTGAAGCTATACAACCAAGTTCAAGTTCAAGCTCACTGCCCACTGCAGGTTACCCAGTTGCATTGTGCGATGGAGGAGCTGTCTTACATTAAGGAACTCAGGACTCCAGTGGTGCGTTCTGCAGGACAGGGCTACCTCATAAATAAACAAATAAATAGTACGCCTTATTACGAGGCATGAGGTTGAGGGGGCCAGCCCGTTTATGAGGGCTACCTCATAACCTTCTTGTTTTATTGGGTTTGGTGGTCCCACTGCCATACCATTGCTGTCTGCGTGTCTTGGTTTTGGTGATGTCTGAGTTTGTGTGGGAGTGTGTGTGGGTAGGAGTGTGTACACGGGGTGTCATTGACTGCAACTAGCCTTTGCATGGTACTCGTGGCCAAAACAGAAGTGACACAGCAATGGTATTGCTGTCTGCCCGTCTTGTTGCTGGTGATGTCTGAGTTTGTGTGGGAGTGTGTGTGGGTAAGAGTGTGTACACGGGGTGTCATTGACTGCAACTAGCCTTTGCATGGTACTCGTGGCCAAAGCAGAGGTGACACAGCAATGGTATTGCTGTCTGCCCGTCTTGTTGCTGGTGATGTCTGAGTTTGTGTGGGAGTATGTGTGTGTGTATGGGGGGGGGGGGGGGGGGGGGGGGGGGACTGTGTACACGGGGTGTCATTGACTGCAACTAGCCTTTGCATTGTACTCATGGCCAAAACAGAATTGACACAAATGAATTGCAAATGACTCTATACTTGAACTTGTAAATGGTGGTGGTGGTGGTGGTAGTGAATCAATTTGGCTGCTCCCCGTCTATGCAGAGCGCTGTCTGTTTTTAATTTAAACAGAAGAGTGTACCAACTGAAGAACAGATCCTGTTCAAGTACAGTCGATAGTTTAGTACAGAGCGCTATCTTGTGTTTCGAAAGGATAACATTCACCCAATGGATGCATTGCTGCTCTTGCTCACTCAGCTCTCTCCTGCTAGCGGCATGATATACACCACATACCCAGCCCTCGTAACGCCATCACGTTTTGCAGTTGCTCCGGATCACAATACGCATAGGCAGACTGAGTTTGTGGCTCCTTAAATCCTCATCAACCAAACATTCACACACATCCCCCCCCACCCCTCACCCCCAACACAACACAACACAACACCCCCACCACACACACACACCACACACACGCGTTTTGCAGTTACTCCGGAGCACCATACGCTGGTCTTCTGTCGTTATCATCCCTGTAACAATGGGATACTACTGGCGGATATCAAACTATGTGAGTTCTCCTTGCTTCAAGTCTGCGTCTCACTCGTACTGCCGTAAATCATCTTGCATTCATTTTGTCAACTGTATTGGCGGGTATCCAACTACGTGAGTTCTCCTTGCTTAAAGTCTGCATCTCACTCGTACTGCCGTAAATCATCTTGTCTTACTCTGTCCATTGCTGTGCCCATCATCGTCTTCTTCAACTTGAACTTGGTAACATGGCTCCAGCCTTGAAGGCTGCTCGCCGTCTTCGGCAGTAACATAATACAGTATTTTCAGTCCTGTGAAACGTCTTGATTTCTGTTCATGAATGCTGCTATTCTTGGATATGGACTGCAAATTCTCTAGGGAACGACAACTAATATTAGTGTTTGAAAAATAGTTTTAACTAATATTAGTATAGTGTCACAATAATATTATTTTTTCAAATAAATTCAGAATTCTGGTGAGACGGCTCGTCAGTCTTATATGAACTAGCATTCACTAATATTATTCATTCACTAATATTAACTAACTTAGCCTTTCCCTAATATTCTCGCACGCCGCTTGATTCAGTTGAATATCTTGCGTTCATTTTTTCAACTGTTCAGTCGAGAAGCCAAGCTTTTAGCCGGAGCTTTAGAGTAGTGCTAGTGTGATCGGCAGTGTTTATCTGAGGCTCTTACTCTGCAGTGCATGCTTGCAGCTATTCTGGCTGGTAGACTGACATGCGTGCATGCCTTATTTGCTCAATATCGCCCCAGTCAAAGGTTACCGCTTGTATATAGAACATTGAAGATTCCTGAGCTAACGCAATTGATCCAGTGTTTATCTGGGGCTCTTACTCTGTAGTGCAGGCTTGCGGCTATTCTGGATGGTAGACTGGCATGCATTCATCCCTCATTTGCTCAATATTGCCCCAGTCAAGGGATACTGTATTTGTCATCACGCTCTCTATTGCTTGAAGCCCTCAATCACACACCACCTTGCCGTCCTTGATAGAGGCCATGGGCCCCTTCACAAAATCAGCCAGGTTTATCCAATATCATATCAACATGGTATATCCTCCTCTGTCATCAAGATGCCAGCTCTTACTCTTCTTGCTGCTTTCTGTTTCAGAATCTGGACTTGATCGCCTTCGAGATAATTCTTGGCATTCTGGTAGGTTCAGTTGGGGTGTCCAGCAGGGCACTATATTTTGTCAAATTGGTCAGGGCTTAGTAGTGCAAAAAACGCAAAAACTGCGCGCTGCGCCCACAGGGGGGTGAAAAAACTGCACGAAACGCGCAGTGGGACTCTAAAAGCGTGCACCGAATCGCGCTGCTGCGCGCGCTTTGTAGTACCCTGGCCCAGTCTGCTCCCTGAGTGTTCCCAGTTGGCACTGGCATGCATTGGAAACAATCCTTTGTGCAGCTCTCAAAGGTTAATTTATATTTGTTTTGCGATATCAGCAGTCCAAGATCATATGCAGTGCCTTCCACCGCGTGTCCTATTTCCGCCCTCCATCAAATGCTACCTGTGCTCAGTGGGTGCCCACAGCTGCTCTGGAATTATACTCAGATTATGAGTGCTAGCTGTCAGTGTTATCTGTCATCTTGCCTTACTGTCTCGTGTGTCCGCGTCCCTTGGTGTACCAGCTACACGCCTACCCTACTCTAGACCCTTGATCTCTGATCATTGGCGGCGCCTCTTCAGGGCCGGCAGACTCCTAGCATTGAAATTGATCCTTTCCGTCCTTTCTCTTCCGCTCTCTTTCTCCTCTGTCCCTAACCGCCAACACGAGCACACTGCGGTCATCTGACCTTCATCATCGTGGAAATCAGTGTGCATACTGGCCTGGGCACAAGCTGTTTCATGTGGGGGGGTGGGGTGGGTGGGTGGGTGTGGGGGGGTATGTATGCATACTAGCCTGAGCACAAGCTGTTTGATGGGGGTGGATGAGGGTGTGTGTGTGGGGTGGTGGTGGTGGTGGGGGGGGGGGGGGGGGGGGGGGGGGGGGGGTATGTGTGCACACTGGCCTGGGCACAAGCTCTTTCATGGGGGTGGATGAGGGTGGGTGGGTGTGGTGGTGGTGGGGGGGGGGGGGGGGGTATGTGTGCACACTGGCCTGGGCACAAGCTCTTTCATGGGGGTGGATGAGGGTGTGTGTGTGTGGTGGTGGGGGTGGTGGGGGTGGGGGGGGGGGTATGTGTGCACACTGGCCTGGGCACAAGCTCTTTCATGGGGGTGGATGAGGGTGGGGGTGGGGGGTATGTGTGCACACTGGCCTGGGCACAAGCTGTTTCATGGGGGTGGATTAGAGTGGGTTGGGGGGGGGGGGGGGGGGGGGGGGGAGGGGGGGGTATGTGTGCACACTGGCCTAGGCACAAGCTGTTTCATGGGGTTGGGTTGGGTTGGGGGGGGGGGGGGGGGGGGGTATGTGTGCACACTGCAGTCATCTGACCTTCATCATCGCATTCAGACTTTCCTTTTTATTTTTCAAACTGCTTCATATTGTGTTGCGCTGGTGTTCCTGTTTTCTAGTCATGCATGGCTTCCAGGAGCTTGTTCCTTACAGACCTGTTTGCACAATAGCAACTTGTTTTCTGTCGCCATACTGGTTGAGTGTAAACCGTTGATCACGATGTGACGAGTCATACTTTTGTTGGTGAAGATTATTTGGGGTTCAGTTCATCAATGCTTTTTCTTTTTAAGCTCTTCCTATCACGGTTGGGCAAGTCCCTATAGCCTATGTGGACTACCCCTGGACTGTAACATGCATAGGGACCGGCAAATCATATGATGCTGACCAAAGATGAGTATGATATCATATGATATCATACAAACATCAAATGATTGAATATCATATGATATGATGGCC
The DNA here is from genome assembly GCA_013435795.1 of Chlamydomonas sp. ICE-L. NCBI lineage: Eukaryota > Viridiplantae > Chlorophyta > Chlorophyceae > Chlamydomonadales > Chlamydomonadaceae > Chlamydomonas > Chlamydomonas sp. ICE-L. Next base: position 118,101,306 of record JACBWV010000610.1, on the reverse strand, counting down.
CAGGCCAAAGTTACCTAGTCAGACCACCGGCATCATATGATATCATATGATATCATATTGCCTATCCCTGAACATGCATACATACATATCATATGGTATCATACAAACATCAAATGATTTAATATCATATGATATCATATTGCCTATCCCTGAACATGCATACATACATACATACATACATACATACATGCATGCATAGATACATACATAGATACATACATACATACAGACATACAGACATACATACATACATACATACATACGTACATGGTGATCGTGCACCATCGCAGATGCAAGTGGCGTTCATGTCCTTGGTTGATGTCGTCATTGCCTTTGAGGACCCATTCAATGATTCGTCTCTCGACACAATCTCTCTTCTTGAGGTCTTGGATCACATCAGCGTGGTATGTTCTCTTGCCACCTCTGGGTTTATTTGGCTGGTTTGTTTGTTTGGCTGCTTTGTATGGTTGGCTGCTTTGTATGGTTGGCTGCTTTGTTTGTTCGGCTGATTTGTATGGTTGGCTGCTTTGTTTGGCTGCTTTGTATGGTTGGCTGGTTAGTTTGGTTGGCTGTTTTTTTACTGGTTTATTAGGTTAGCTGGTTTGTTTGGATCACATCAGCGTGGTATGTTCTCTTTCCACCTCTGGGTTTGTTTGGCTGGTTTGTTTGGTTGCTTGACACATCTCATGCAGAGCAGAAGGTATTTCATTGCTGGTATGTTAACTTTCGATAAATGTATACAAGGGTTGCTCTTTAACCGAATCTGTTGTCCACGCACATGATGCACCCTGGCTCGACCAATCTTCTACTCGACCATTCTGCACTGGCAGTGAAAATATGGAAATGCAGAGTATTTGTTGTTTGCTCTGAATTTAGATCTCGGCTTCAATCACTACAGTGCTTGAATAATCGTACTTGTCAGACCACTGACCTCGCTCGATGTTCCATGGTCTGAAAATGTTTTCCCTTTCAGCTGGCTGCAACATGCTTGTGTTTGCAGATGACGTCTCCCTCTGATGGGAAGGAAGATACCGGGTCACACGCTAACCGTGAGCATGCGCAGCCCTCTAGCCAACCTTCATCGTTCTCATCAGGATCCAAGAATGTGGATGCTGATGACCTCTCAGCAGTGCCTCCTCGTGCTAGCGGTGATGGTGATGATGCATCTCCTGGTCAGACAAGGCTTGAGGACAGTGAGGTGCAGAACAGGCAAGGTGAAATAAAGATAGTCCAAGCCAGGCAATCTGGATACCATCCAGAAGCTTTAGACACTGGTGCTGCTGCGGCTGGTGGTGTTGTGCCACCTATGCCCCCCATGCCTCCCTTGTGACGTTCACACGTCACTTGGTTCAAGCCGCAAACCCGCTTCTCCTAATCAATAGGGATCAGCATATCATAAGTTGTCGGCCAAAGGTGTGTATGATGTCATATGATATTGTATTTAAGTGGTAACTTTAGCCTAGTCAGACTGCCGGCATCATATCATATGATATCATGTTGCCGTTCCCTTCTAATGCATGCTCAAAACATTAAAGATTGAGCTTAGTAGTTGCAAATGTCCTCTCGTGAATGTGGAGGAATGGGCTAAATAATTTGCAAGCAACTTCCAATCCAGTGTGCATGTTCAGATAGAGGTAACTGATGTCCCCAGCAATAGACAGTGTAGCTGTTAGTGTGTTATATCCACATCTCTGAGACTGAGATCTACTCATAGCTTACAAAACTTCAACGGAACAAAGCTGTTGGAGTTGATGGTATACCATGACCAGGTAGAGGTAACTGATGTCCCAGCAATAGACATTGTAGCTGCTAGTGTGTTGAAAAGGTAATGATAACGCCTGGTGGGGTGTGGTAATAAGGGAACCCGTCGTACGCGGGCAAAGATTGGTCTACCACCTCGACTGGACAAGCTACCATTGCGGCTGACAACGACCTGCTACGCTCAGGGTGACCGTAGGGGTAATCGAACCCCCGACCCCGCTTCGTTTAAGCGAGTTGGTGTACCACTAGACCAATCGTATCACTTAAACGGGCTGTGTGTTGAATATCACCAACTCTGAGACAGGTCTATATCGAGCTTACGAAACTCCAACGGAACAAAGCCGTTGGATTATATGGTATACCTGCTGAGTTCTATATCCCTATTAGACACAACAAAATAGAGGGAGATTCCCTTTCTTCCCCCCTACTCAAAACATTTTAGTCCCTATACGCACGAAACTGTTTTATCGCATATTGAGTGATGAGCATCCTAGTCAATGTGCATGTAGTGCCATTACCCCTATCCCTAAATCCAAAGGATCCCTCACTGAGTATGATAACTATAGAGAAATTGCTGTTAGATCAGTCCTACCTAAAATCTTCTCTGTGGTTTTGAGTACGAGGGGAAACAAATGGCCCAAAAGTAATGTCAAACGTGCTGTTGGCCAATTTGGTTCTAGAACAAATAGGAGCACTGTAGATGCAGCTTTTATACTGTGTTACCCAGTGGAGCTGTACCAATCACAAAACAACTGTATATCGTGCTTTCATTGACTTTAGGAAGGATTATGATAGTGTCGACAGAAACATCCTATGGAGCTGCCTTGACCAGATGGGTATTCACGGCAACTACCTGAATACCCTGATAAACAAGTCCGTATGAGAGTATGTGGCGGCAATCGCATTAGCTCTGCCTTCTTAGCAGAGGGTGTTACATTACATGTTAAAGTCTACTTGACACCGCGGGGGTGTATGAGGCTCTGTGCTTTAAACAAAAAGAAAAAGCACCCACAAAACAAAAAAACCCATTACATCAGGGGTGTGTCGAGGACAAACAAACCAAACTCCCAACCACCGTTTTGGTGGCGTAGGTATTAAACCCCCTAGAGCAAGACCCAAATCTCAACCACTTACAGTGGCGGAGGTAAGAAGCTAACAAATGAGAAGAACAAGGAGATACTCCCTCCCCATTTTTATTTGGCCTCTTTATTGACCAATTGGAGGAGTTCTTTACCGATAAAAATGGTGAAGAGGAAGGCACCAGAATGTGTAATAACATTTGTAGAGTAATCTTGTATGCCGATGAGCTCGTTGTTATTAGCGAATCACTATCAGGCTTACAGATTATGCCCAAAGGTCCGACGGAGTTATGTCAAGTTAACAAGATGGAAGTAAACATATATAAATCTGAAGTGTTAGTATTTAATAGTGACCTCCTAAATGGAAGAATGGCCTATAAATGGCAGTATAAAGGCGAAGACCTTTCCAGTAAGAAAGAGTTTTTAATTGGGAATTCTCTGCAAGGGGAACCACTGCAGGAATGGTGGCACACACGATACAGGTGAATATATATATATATATATATATATATATATATATATATTGTAGAATTAAATTATCACTGTAGCACGAACTCAGGGCCCCCGTCGGTAAAACGATTGTTTGGGTCTCAGTTCATCAGTGCTTGTTCTTTTTAAGCCCTTCCTATACGGTTGGGCAAGTCCCTTCAGCCTATTTGGCCTACCCCTGGACTGTAACATACATACATGTGCAATCCAACGTGTTGCCGCCAACAGGACTAAGCACAAAGTCTTGTACACCCTCGCGGTGTCAAGTAGACTTTAACATGTAATGTAATGTAATGTAATGTAATGTAATGTAATGTAATGCTCTCTGGAAAGGGTGCAACGAGATGGATATCGCCAATGCCAATATTCTAAGTTACCTTAATGGCACACTTAATCAACCTATCATGAACTTGAACTTAACTTGGTTACATATCTGCAGCCAGCAATTTGGCTGCTCGCCGTCTTCGGCAGTAAAAAACATTATTACCAGGGAAATGGAAACGCAAACAAATCAGTTTTTCTTCTTCTTTATTTGTCTGTTTGATGAGAGTCGGGTCGCAACTTTCTGCATCATGTGATCAAAGAAGAAGCAGAAGCTTATAAGACTTGTTCCATGTTTTTTTACTGATACATCGGGTCTTCCCACACCAGCCCTAGCTTCGAAGGCTTATTTATTTATATGCGATGTGGCGGGAACGGTGATGTAATAAGCCTAAATAGGATGTTATGTTATGTGAAAGAATGGTTCTGTAATAATAAGCCTGGGGGAGCCTAACCGTATACTTGAACTTGAACTTGGGTAAATAGCTTCAACCAGCAATTTGGCTGCTCGCCGTCTTCGGCAGTAAAAACAAATTACTAACCGTCTGCAGAAGACAATTCGCTCTCCTGTGACAGACACTCCTACAGACCAGGGTACTACATTTTGTCATTTATAGTTGCGCTTTTGACTCAACTAAACACGAAAATCTGCGCACTGCGCCCAGAGTGGGTTTTAAAATTAGCGTTCATTGCGCAGTAGGACTCCCAAATCTTGCGCGCCATGTAGTACCCTGCTACAGACCGTGCTCCCAAAGGGTGATAGACCAATAGACCATGGCATGTAATCTATCCAATCCATGTTTAATCTACTATGGCTGCTAAACCATGCAATCAAATCAAACTATCAAATCCATTCGTGGCTGGTCATTTAAGAGCTGGCTGACGCTATGTAACCAAGTTCAAGCTCATCAAACTAAGCAGTGAGGAAGATGGGCTCCAAGGAATTGTCTTCAGGCGCGGTCAGGCAGCATATTTTCACAGGCTAACATTCCTGAAAAATTGCCTATGCGTCAAGAATCTTGATTGAAGATTTCCGCGCAGGCCTGTATGTTTGTTACAGTCCAGGGGTAGGCCAAATAGCCTAAAAGGACTTGCCCAACCGTGATAGGAAGGGGTTAAAAAGGAAAACGTTGATGAACTGAACCCCAAACAACCATTTAACGTTGATGAACTGAACCCCAAACAACCATTTAACGTTGATGAACTGAACCCCAAACAACCATTTAACCGACGGGGGCCCTGAGTTCGTGCTACAGTGATAATTAAATTCTACAACAATTAAATCATCATCTCAGCTGGGATGATAATTCAATTGTGCGATTATTATCGCATTTTTTTATAAATCGTATTAAGTATTTCCATCCTTCAAAGAAACCATGAGCACCTTCATACTAGAGTTTTTATCCACCAATTCAGGCCAGCTCTTCAGACCCATACCTGGTGGGTTCAACGCTAGCAAGCCACTTAATGGTTTGTGCTAGGTATCATAAAACCTAGTGTTGAGAAGAGAGACAAGCCATGGACTGGCCACTGTTAATTTTGTGTGCCATGCGTCGCACATTGAGCTACACGGTGTGACCCCGGTGCGACGCACTACCCCCCAAGCCCAGGGCTCTGTGTGGGGGGCTCGGGGGGCGTTTCGAAGTAGTTTAGCCAGACCCATGCGTCGCCATGCAGGGACGGAATGGGGAGTTGGGGACGCATCCTTGGAAATAAACAGTGGGAGGGACCCTTGAAAACAGCAAATCAGGAAAAATCACATCGCGTCAAAAAACCTGTCCCAGAGACTGAGAGGGCCCTTGTTGTTGTACTTCTGGTGGTACTCCTGCAAGGGGGCAAGTTGAGGGTCAGTTTAATACGGTATGCAAGTACAGTATATTGGTTTTGGGGGAGTTATACACTATGGGTCTGTCTGCCTGCCTGAGGAGTCTTGTTGTGGTACTTCTGGTGGTACTCCTGCATGCAGGGGAAGTTGAGGGTCAGTTTAATGCAAGTGTGCAAATACAGAAGATTGTTTTGGGGGAGTTATACACTATGGGTATGTCTGCCTGCCTGTCTGCCTGAGGGGTCTTGTTGTGGTACTTCTGGTGGTACTCCTGCGTGCGGGGGAAGTTGAGGGTCAGTTTAATTCAAGTGTGCAAATACAGTATATTGGTTTTGTGGGAGTTATACACTATGGGTCTGTCTGCCTGCCTGTCCATCTGTCTGTCTGCTCTGAGGGCTCTGGTTGTGATAGTTCTGGTGGTACTCCTGCATGCAGGGGAAGTTGAGGGGGTCAGTTTAATGCAGGAGGGGGGAAGGTAGCCCCCACATCAGTTAGACCCCACTTACATTCAGGGTTTTTTAGGTGGTTAGGATTGAGGGTTCAGTGGTTTAGGCTTCGATTATAAGGTTGAGGGTTCAGGCGGTTTTAGGGTCTAGGGTTTAGGGTCTAGGTGGGTTTAGGGTTTAGGCAAGTGGGGGCTAACTTAAGTGGGGGCTAACTTCCCCCTACCACTCCTGCAAGCGGGGCAAGATGAGGGTCAGTTAAATATGGTATGCAAAAACAGCATGATACAGTATGATACCCTATGGGTCTGTCTGCCTGTCTGCCTGTCCGTCTGTCTGTCTGCCCCTCTATCTGCCTGTGTGTCAGTCTGCCTGCCTGTAACAGTCCAGGGGTAGCCAAGCAGGCTACAGGGACTGGCCGAACTTCTAATAAATGACAATCAACACGATTCTAACTACCAGGAGGACTATATGAGGCAAGCAAGGGCACGCGCTCCCCCCAACGGGACCAGGTCCCTCTAATGCCCCATGCCCGCCGACCGCCCCAGGCCCTCCCACTGCGACCCCACCTTCCACTGCTCTTGGACCCCCGCCAACACTTGCGGCCCCAGGACCAGCTGATAAGTTGCCCCAGTTCACCCCCCCTGCATCCGGGTACAACAATCAACTATTCTATACTACCAGGTGGACTATATGAGGTAAGCGAGGACATGTGCTCCACCATTGACCAAACGCACTTCCCCCATTGACCAAGCGTACTTCCCCATAGACCAAGCGTACTTCCCCCTTAGACCAAGCGTACTTCCCCCACAGACCAAGCGTACTTCCCCCTCAAGACCAAGCGTACTACCCCACAAGCCCCCCATGGACCAAGCGTATTCCCCCATTGACCAAGCGTACTTCCCCATAGACCAAGCGTAACAGCGTACTTCCCCAATCGACCAAGCGTACTTCCCCCATTTGACCAAGCGTACTTCCCCCATAGGACCAAGCGTACTCCCCATTGACAGCGTACTTCCCCCATCGACAAGCGTTACTTCCCCCATGACCCAAGCGTACTTCCCACAAGACCAGGCGTACTTCCCCATTGACAAGCTACTTCCCAATGACCAAGCGTACTTCCCCCATAGACCAAGCGTACTTCCCCCATTGACCAAGCGTACTCCCCCATTGACCCAAGGTATTCCCCCATAGACCAGCGTACATCCCCAAATGGACCAAGCTAATTCCCCTGAGACCAGCGTTACTTCCCCATTGACCAAGCGTACTTCCCCCATTGACCAAGCGTACTTCCCCCATAGACCAAGCGTACTTCCCCCATTGACCAAGCGTACTTCCCCCATAGACCAAGCGTACTTCCCCCATAGACCAAGCGTACTTCCCCAAATGACCAAGCGTACTTCCCCGTAGACCAAGCGTACTTCCCCCATTGACCAAGCGTACTACCACCATTCACAAGCCGTACTTCCCATAGCCAAGCGGACTTCCACAGACAAGCGTACTTCCCCACAGACCAAGTGTACTTCCCCCATTGACCAAGCGTACTTCCCCCATTGACCAAGCGTACTCCCCCCATTGACCAAGCGTACTTCTCCCATTGACCAAGCGTACTTCCCCCATAGACCAAGCGTACTTCCCCCATAGACCAAGCGTACTTCCCTCATAGACCAAGCGTACTTCCCCCATTGACCAAGCGTACTTCCCCCATTGACCAAGCGTACTTCCCCCATTGACCAAGCGTACTTCCCTCATAGACCAAGCGTACTTCCCCCATTGACCAACCCACTGTTTCTTTTTGGGGCTACATGTAGCAGCTTCTAGGCAGCTCCCTTGCCCCGTCCTTGGGAGAAACCTAAAGTTAGCTAGTGTGCCTGGAATCTGATATGACAGGCATCCCTAGGCAGCTTTAATCTTTGGGCTCGACTCAGTTGCTGGCAAATGGAGCTGGGTAGAAGCTGCTATGCGTAGAACAAAAAACAAGTGGACCATATGTACTTCAGCATCCCACCACTCATCAGCAACATGTGTTTCCCCATAAACGTACATCCCCAATTGACCAAACGTACATCCCCCATTGACCAAGCGTACTTCCCCCATAGACCAAGTGATTCACCCAAATGACCAGCGTTACTTCCCCGTAGACCAAGCTTATTCCCCCATTGACAGCGTACTTCCACACAGACCCAATGTACTTCCCCCAGTGACCAAGCGTAATTACCCCATGACCCAAAGGCAGTAATTCCCATAGCCAGGCGACTTCCCCATTGACCAAGCGTACTTCCCCCATAGACCAAGCGTACTTCCCCCATTGACCAAGCGTACTTCTCCTCATTGACCAAGCGTACTTCCACCATAGCCCAAGGTCGTACTCCCCCATTGACCAAGAGACTTACCCAATAGACCAAGCTCTTTCCATTGACCAGCTGACTTCAACCATTGACCAGGTTACTTCCCCCATAGACAAGCATACTCCCTCATAGACTAAGCGTACTTCCCAAGACCAAGCGTTACTTCCCTCATTTAGACCAAGCGTACTTCCCCCATAGGACCAAGCGTACTTCCCAATAGCACCAAGCGTACTTCTCCAAAATTGACCAGCGTACTTCCACATATTAGACCAAGCGCATACTTCCCCATAGACCAAGCGTACTTCCTCATAGACCAAGCGTCTTCCCCCTTGACCAAGCGTAAATCTCCCATTGACCAAGCGTACTTCCTCATAGACCAAGCGTACTTCCCCCATAGGAACAAGCGTACTTCCCCCATTTAGACCAAGCGTACTCCCCAAGACCAAGGTACTTCCTCATAGACCAAGCGTACACTCGCCCCCATTGACCAACCCACTGTTTCTTTTTGGGGCTACCTGTAGCAGCTCTCGGCAGACTCCCTTGCCCCATCCCTTGGGAGAAACCTAAGTTAGCTACGTGTGCCTGGAATCTGATTATGACAGGCATCCCTAGGCAGCTGTAATCTTTGGGCTCGACTCAGTTGCTGGCAAATGGAGCTGGGTAGAAGCTGCTATGCGTAGAACAAAAAACAAGTGGACCATACGTACTTCAGCATCCCACCACTCATCAGCAACATGTGTTTCCCCATAAACGTACATCCCCAATTGACCAAACGTACATCCCCCATTGACCAAACGTACATCCCCACTGACTAAACGTACACCGCCCATTGACCAAACGTACACCGCCCATTGACCAAACGTACACCGCCCATTGACCAAACGTACACCGCCCATTGACCAAACGTACACCGCCCATTGACCAAACGTACATCCCCCATTGACCAAACGTACATCCCCACTGACTAAACGTACATCCCCACTGACTAAACGTACACCGCCCATTGACCAAACCCTACTTCCCCCATTCAATTGACCAAACCTACTTCAGCATCCCACCACACATCAGCAGGGTCCAGGGTGGTAGATGGCTTGTTCCCCCGCAGCTTCTCCATCTCCTTCATTAGACTCTCAGCCACGTCAAGCTGCTCCCCGCTGGTGTACCTGAACATTGGTGGCAGCGGGATGAGTTGGAATGTACTTGTAATAGACATGTTTTCATCAGACTCTCAGCCACATCAATCTGCTGCATGCTGGTGTACCTGGACATTGGTGGCAGCGGGATGCGTTGGATTGCACTTGGAATAGACATATTTTCATCAGACTCTCAGCCACTTCACGCTGCTCCCTGCTGGTGTACCTAAACATAGGTGGCAGCGGGATGCGTTGGAATGTACTTTTGGTAGGCGTGTTTTAATCAGACTTTCAGCCATGTCAAGCTGCTCCCTGCTGGTGTACCCGCACATAGAACCTGAGCATAGGAGGAAGTGGGATGAGTTGGAATGCACTTGTAATAGGCATGTTTTCATCAGACTATCAGCCATATCAAGCTGCTCCCTGCTGGTGTACCTGAACATAGATAGCAGCGGGATGAGTTGGAATGTACTTGTAATAGGCTGGTTTTCATCAGACTCTCAGCCACATCAGGCTGCTCCCCGCTGGTGTACCTGGACATAGATAGCAGCGGGATGAGTTGGAATGTACTTGTAATAGGCTGGTTTTCATCAGACTCTCAGCCACATCAGGCTGCTCCCCGCTGGTGTACCTGGACATAGATAGCAGCGGGACGAGTTGGAATGTACTTGTAATAGGCGGGTTTTCATCAGACTCTCAGCAACATCAGGCTGCTCCCCGCTGGTGTACCTGGACATAGGTGAAAGCAGGATGAGTTGGAATGTAGTTCTAATAGGCATGTTTTCATCAGACTCTGAGCCATATCAAGCTGCTCCCTGCTGGTGTACCTAAACATAGAACCTGAACATAGATTGCAGCGGGATGAGTTGGAAAGCAGTAGTAATTGGCATGTTTTCATCAGACTCTCAGCCACATCAGGCTGCTCCCTGCTGGTGTACCTAAACATAAGTGGAAGCGGGATGAGTTGGAATGCAGTTGTGATAGGCATGTTTTTTATCAGTGACTATGAGCCACATCAATCTGCTCCCTGCTGGTGTACCTGAAAATAAAACCGGCAAATAGGTGGCAGCGGGATGAGTTGGAATGCACTTGTAATTATAAATGCATACCGTAACATAACATTGCCCTGAATTACACTGCATTGCATTGTATTCTATTTTCACATTACATTCCATTGCATTCCATTGCATTCCATTGCATTCCATTGCATTACGTTCCATTCCTTTTACGTTACGTTCCATTCTTACGTTCATAGATCTAAGACAAGCCTGCTCTTCACACCTGGGGTCCATTCCTCCAAGCCACCACCCATCACCCAGCCAGAACACTAGATTGTGGGTTGTAGCGGGAGCCCAGGACCCACAACCCACGGACCCAGGCCCACGAACCGCGAGTACAAAGCCAGGTCTTCACACCTGGGGTCCATTCCACCAAGCCACCACCCTTCACCCAGCCAGAACACTAGATTGTGGGTTGTAGCAGGAGCCCAGGACCCACAATCCAGAACCCACGGACCCAGGCCCACGAACCACGACTCCAAAGCCTGCTCTTCACACCTGGGGTCCATCCCACCAACCCACCACCCACAACCCAGCCAGAACACTACATTGTGGGTTGTAGCAAAAGTCCACAACCCACAACCCAGAACCCACGGACCCAGACCCAAGAACTGCGAGTTCAAAGCCTACTCTTTACACCTGAATGCCTTACACCTAGGGAACGGCAGTAGGATAACATATGATACGGTATCATGTCATCATACGATATCATATGATGCTGGCAGTCTGACTAGGCTAAAGTTACCATTTAAATGCGATACCACATAATGCAATTTGTATGATATCATACTCGCCTTTGGCCAACTTCATATGATTAGCCGGTCCCTACTGACAACTAATGCTCCTTATCATCACTTTCATCACTATTTACTCTTATCTTGCTCCCTCTCCATATTTATCTTTAATGGACCCCCCATAAAATAGGGGGTCTCCAAAGCCAAAAAATTAAAGCGTCATAAACCCTAACCCTAAACCCTAATGATCATTTAGACATTAACAGAACTCACCAAATAGCAGATTTGTACTGGGCCTTTTTAGGCCTGAAGGCATCATGCTCAGCGAAGAAGGTCTGCAATAGTTCAATGAATTTGAAAATGCGTTGGTGAATGAATTTGACGAGTCCACAGCGCACTGCAAGGAGAGAGAGGCAACGGAATCGAGTGCAGCGGACTGAAGCCAGGGTTTACGACATAGTTAGGGCCAGGGTTACGAGCTGACAAACAAACAAACAATCGGACAACGGGGTAACTCTGGGGGCTCCCGCCCCCCCTGAGGGGGAGCTCCGCCAAAATGTGACGGCCAGGAATTTGGCCCACTAAGGGATCCGGGCAGGGTGAGATGCTCTGGTGTACGGTTTAGGGTTTAGGGTTTGTTTTAGGTTTGCCCCAATCAGGGATACGGGCAGGATGAGATGCTCGGGTGTACGGTTTAGGGTTCAGGGTTTCGTTTAGGGTTGCCCCACTTAGGGAAAGGGGACATTTGTTTCTACAGGGGGGGAACCAGGAAAGGGCGCATCTGATGAAACCTAGCCTTTTGCGACTAGGAAAAAAGACAGAGGAAGACAAAAACTGCCAAGGGACGGAGACTACAAGGGCGACTAAAGAATGGGATGCAAGTGTGTAATTGTTTGAGGATGTTGGAAGACCCCTCCCGGATGTTGTGGAGCTGGCTTGTCTTGGGTCAATAATGGCCTGCCGATGACAATGTAATGTATTGGAAAAAAAACAGCGTTTGGAGATTGGTTGGAAGACGTCCTAGGATGCTTTCGATGGGTTGTCTTGGGTCAACCATGGCCTGTCGATGACAACGTAGTGAAATGTAATGGAGGTGGGCCAAGCAGCAGGGATATTTTTTCCATTTTCCATTTTTTTAATTGCGCTTAATCGGGGTCAAAACTAGTGATCCCTATTTATAGCAGAAAAATCCCTGCCGGGTAGTGATAGGGTCAGCAACGGCCTGTTGATGTCAATGAAGTGTAATGTAATGGAGAGACAGATGGGCAAGGCAGCAGAGGTTTATTTTTCATTTTTTTCCATTTGTGTTCATTTGTCTTTTCATTTGTTTTTTTAATTTCGCTTAAACGGGGTCAAGACTAGCGATCCCTATGTATAGTAATATAGCGGAAAGCCTCTTTCAGTGATTTACAATGGTCTAGTGGTAGACCAGATCGCTAAAGAATGAAGAGTCGGGGGTACGACTCCCCCTTCGGTCGCTCTTGGCGTTGCAGGTCGTCGTCTACCGCGATGGTAGCTTGTCCAGTTCAGGTAGGAGACCGCTCCCCACCCGCGTGCGACGGGCTCCCTTAACACCACGCCCTACCAGGCGTTATCATTACCTTTTTAATATAGCGAAAAGAAATCCCTGCCGGGTAGTGATAGTGATAGTGATAGCGACAGTGATAGCGAAAGTGCCTAGCGATAGTCACTGTTCCTTTTGGGGGCTACTCAGGACAGCTTCCAGCCAGCTATAATAGCCAGCCATTGCATCAATCCCATAGCTTTCGGCTGCAATATAATGCATGTCATGTCAGCTTCCTAACTCACTACCTAGCTTCAGGTTTCGCCCAAGGACACAGAAATAGAGCTGCCTAGAAGCTGCTACGAGGAGCCCCAAAAGGAAGCAGTAGTGATAATGCCTACTGATAGTGTTCAGTGCTGTTCGGGGGGGGGAGGTGGATGTTGATGAATTGCCCATCGGAATACCACGGAACGATTTGCACGTACCTATATGGCGCATTTGAGTTCTCGTGTGCTGGGGTGAATATGCTTTGGTGAACTTCCATTTGAAATACCATTGAACTATTCTTGAACGCACGATAAAGATACAACGGTATGGGATGCTGGATGGGTCAAAACACACCCTCACGGCTTCTGTATTTTGTGAACTTCCATTTGCACTGTCATTGAATGCACCGTCAAGGCACGACGGTATGAGATGTTGGATGGGTCAAACCACACCCTCACAGCTTCTGTATGGTGTGAACTTCCAATTGCACTATCATTGAATGCACCGTCAAGATTTCACGGTATGAGATGGCGGATGGGTCAAAACACACCCTTACAGCTTCTGAATGGTTTGAACTTCCAATTGCACTATCATTGAACGCACTGTCAAGATTTCACGGTATGAGATGGCAGATGGGTCAAACCACACCCTCAATGCTTGTGTATGGTGTGAACTTCCATTTGCACTGTCATTTAATGCACTGTCAAGACTTCACGGTGTGAGATGACAGATGGGTCAAACCACACCCTCAATGCTTCTGTACAGTTTGAACTTCCATTTACAGTATCAATGAACGCACCGTCAAGATTTCGCGGTATGAGATGACGGATGGGTCAAACCACACCCGCAATGCTTCAGTGTGTCCATCCCCGCAACAGACTGTCTCATAGTCGGGGCTGGTTGTTTTCCCGCCTGTGTAGCCCACCTGCAAAAAACAAAGTATTAAAAAACAAATGCATCTAAATAGATAGAAATCTAGAAATCTAGATAGATAGATAGATAGTATGAGACATCTCAAGATAATCAACACACGATTTTGATTCCAGTGCCACTCTCCCGTTACGGGACGCCAATTTTCCGCGTCTCTTGTGACGAGGCCTTGGACTTGCAACCTCATGCATAGTATATTTCAAGGCAGGCAAGTCCCTACAACCACATTTTCTTGTTTTGGGGGTGGACATGTTGCGTTAGCCTAGCCTACACGGCAACCTACGATCTAGGATGCAAATGATCACCTCATGAATTGTTTATCTCAAGGCGGGCAAGCCCTTGCAGCCATGTTTTCTTGTTTTGGGGTGGACATGTTGCGTTAGACCTAGCCTACATGGCAACCTACGATCTGGGATGCAGATGATCACCTCATGCATAGTTTATCTTCAGGCGGGCAAGCCCTTACAGCCATGTTTTATTGTTTTGGGGTGGACATGTTGCGTTAGACTACACAGCAACCTACAATCTGAGAAACAACAGATAATCTCATGCATGGTATACTTGGAGGTGGGCAAGTCCCTACAACCATATATTCATGTTTGGGGAGTGGACATGTTGTTTTAGCCTACATGGCAACCTTGACAAGTCGTTAAACTGTCGTCGTAGAGACCTGGACATGTCTATCATCGGTCTGAGTTTGACACCCTGTCACACTCCCTGGTTTCTTATCCTACACAGCAACCTACGATCTGGGATGCAGATGACCACCTCATGACTTATTTATCTTGAGGCGGGCAAGCCCTTGTAGCCATGTTTTCTTGTTTTGGGGTGGAGATGTTGCGTTAGCCTAGCCTACACAGCAACCTACGATCTGGGATGCATATGAACACCTCATGAATTCTTTATCTCGAGGCGGGCAAGCCCTTGTAGCCATGTTTTCTTGTCTTGGGGTGGAGATGTTGCGTTAGCCTAGCCTACACAGCAACCTACGATCTGGGATGCAGATGATCACCTCATGCACACCGGTAGTACATCTTTAGACGGGCAGGCCCTCACAACCATCTATTCTTGTTTTTGGGGTGGACATGTTCCTTTAGCCTACATGGCAACCTACAAATTTGGAAACGGCAGATAATCTCAAGCATAGTATATCTCGAGGCGGGCAAGTCCCTACAATCTCTCATTCTTGTTTCGAGGTGGACATGTTGCTGTAGCCTTCATGAAAGCCTACAAGTATGGATACAACATGCATGATGAAGAGGGACCAGCATATCATATGATGTTGACCAAAGGCGAGAATGATATCATATGATATCATACAAATTGCATTGTATGATATTGTATATAAATGGTAACTTTAGCCTAGACAGACTGCCGGCATCATATGATAGCATATTGCCGTTCCCTGATGGTATACCCCGAGGCTGGCACGTCCCCAACCATATATTCCTGTTTTTGGGGTGGGGCATGTTGGGCAGGCTGGCACGTCCACAACCATATATTCATGTTTTTGGGGTGGGGCATGTTTTTGGGGTGGGGCATGTGGGGCAGGCTGGCACGTCCACAACCATATATTCTTGTTTTTGGGGTGGGGCATGTGGGGCAGGCTGGCACGTCCACAACCATATATTCTTGTTTTTGGGGTGGGGCATGTTGCTGTAGCCTACATGGCCACCTACAAATGTGGATACAAGAGATAATCTCATGCATAGTATATCTTGAGGCGGGCAAGCCCTTACAACCATTTACTATTGTTTTGGAGAGTGGACAGGTTCCTTTAGCCTACACAGCAACCTATGATCTGGGATACAACAGATAATCTCAAGCATGGTATATAGAGACCGGCATATCATATGATGTTGACCAAAGGCGAGAAGATATCATACACATTGCATCCTATGATATTGTATATAAATGGTAATTTTAGCTTAGCCAGACTGCCGGCATCACATGAGATCATATTGCCGTTCCCTGATGGTATACCTCAAGGTGGGCACGTCCCCACAACCATATTTTCTGTGTTGGGGTGGGCATGTTGCTGTAGCCTACATGGCCACCTACAAATGTGGATACGACAGATAATCTCAAGCATAGTATATCTCTAGGCGGGCTCTGTTTTGGGGTGGACATGTTCCTTTAGCAAACATGGCAACAAGCAAATGTGGATACGACAGATAATCTCAAGCATAGTATATCTCTAGGCGGGCAAGCCCTTCCAACCATTTTTCTTGTTTTGGAATGGACATGTTGCTGTAGCCTACATGGCAACCTACAATCTGGGATACAAGAGATAATCTCATGCATGGTATATATCGAGGCAGGCAAGCCCTTCCAACCATTTTTTCTTGTTTTGGGATGAACATGTTGCTGTAGCCTACATGGCAACCTACAATCTGGGATACAAGAGATAATCTCATGCATGGTATATATCGAGGCAGGCAAGCCCTTCCAACCATTTTTTCTTGTTTTGGGATGAACATGTTGCTGTAGCCTACATGGCAACCTACAATCTGGGATACAAGAGATAATCTCATGCATGGTATTTCTCAAGCGGGCAAGTCCCTACAACCACATTTTCTTGTTTTGGGGGTGGACTTGTTCCTTTAGCCTACATGGCAACCTACAAATGTGGATACAAGAGATAATCTCATGCATTGTCCGGTATACCTAGAGGCGGGCAAGTCCCTACAACCACATTTTCTTGTTTTTGGGGTGGACCTGTTCCTTTAGCCTACATGGCAACCTACAAATGTGGATACAAGAGATAATCTCATAAATTGTCCGGTATACCTAGAGGTGGGCAAGGCCCTACAATCGCTCATTCTTGTTTTGGGGTGGACATGTTCCTTTAGCCTACATGGCAACCTACAAATATGGGATACAGATGATCACCTCATCATAGTATATCTCGAGGCGGGCGGGGAAATGGGGGGATACACATGTACACAAATACATGGGGATATACACATATACACATGGGGATAAATGGGGAGATACACATGATTATCGCATATGCACGGTGTGTATCAATAATTGACAATAAATGATAAAGCTTGTCCACTTTCTCTCTTGATTTTGTTGAATAATCGGATATTATCGATGCGTGCAAGTCCTTCTACCTTATCCGGGGATAAGCTTTCCTTCCCTCTGTCACACACTAGCATTGAATGTTCTCTGCCCCCCGCCGCCCCCTTTATCAGGGGTCCCGCCCCCCGAACCTCCCCCGGAGCTTAGCGCTCCGCCCTATATAGTGCTACACTACAATCCTGACATCATGCTTGCGTCGCAACTTTTGCTACGCAACTGTGCCTACAGAAACTGGAAAAAATGCTGCTCGAGTTTGGCCCTTACCCTTGACTTAACCCCGCCAGCAAAGCGTTTATTTTCATCTAGACTACAAATACTTGTATTTTGTTTCACCATAAAACCAATACCTCAAGCTTGGCACTCACCCTCGTCTTCAACACTCCTGGAATCTGCAAATCAGGAAAGGCAAAGTGTGTTTGATATTGATGGTGGACATGTACTTGAACCTGAACTTGGTCATATGGCTTCAGCTTATAAGGCTGCTCGCCGTCTTCGGCAGTTACCTAATCAATTCAAAGTTGGTCAATTTGGTGGACATGTAGGCTGCTCGCCGTCTTCGGCAGTTACCTAATCAATTCAAAGTTGGTCAATTTGGTGGACATGTAGGCTGCTCGCCGTCTTCGGCAGTTACCTAATCAATTCAAAGTTGGTCAATTTGGTGGACATGTAGGCTGCTCGCCGTCTTCGGCAGTTACCTAATCAATTCAAAGTTGGTCAATTTGGTGGACATGTAGGCTGCTCGCCGTCTTCGGCAGTTACCTAATCAATTCAAAGTTGGTCAATTTGGTGGACATGTAGGCTGCTCGCCATCTTCGGCAGTTACCTAATCAATTCAAAGTTGGTCAATTTGGTGGACATGTAGGCTGCTCGCCGTCTTGTGACGTAACAACAGTGACGTAATCAATTCATTTTTGTCGATGTGGTGGACATGTGGGGAGGACGCACAGGCATCAGGATGAATGGTCAAAACAGTGATGATAACTCCTGGTGGGGCGTGGTATACTGGTATGAAGGGAACCCCGTCTTATGGCGGTAGAGAACGGGCTGCTACTCTACCTGGACATTACTTCCATGGTGGTTGACAGCAAGCGCGAACACTAAAGCACATCCGTAGGGATTTGAACCCCGCACGGTGCATGGTTAGATGTATAAGCGCAGCTTAGCTTTTCTTTTCAGATCCTGGCAGATCCCAAAATCCCTGATGCCTGATTTATTGGGTGCAGGTTGCATTGCCTTATCTTGCCAGAAACATGTTCATCTAAATATATGAAGGGTTAAGGTTTTAGGGACTAGGGCTTTTTGTTCCTTCGAGCAACCTTGAATTCATACTAAGCCTACGACACATGTGTAGGGTTGACAATATTGATGTGGTCCCCAGAATTATCGTGCAATACATTGTACATGTATGTATATATTATGGATGAACACGGTGACTATATACCGACATACCGTACGACAAATTGTACTAACATCTATATTATGAATATTGCACAATGTAGAATGTTACAACCCTACTCATTTTCCTGGGTTTGCCAAGTTAGCAGTTTCCAGACCTCAAGAGTTGGGGAGGTTGGGAGTTTGAGTTTCTGTGGCGAATGCCTCTTGATATAAATTATTGTCAACTGTGGGACTAGGAGATCCTCTCTTGGTCTATCTGAACCCCGGGAGCAGGGGTTTCTGGAAGGTGCTACTTGTAGCACAAGTGCTAAATTATGTACCTTAAGCGCATTGGGGGTGCTACTGAAGAGCCTTTGGGGTTGTTTTGGGGGCAAAAAGAGCTGCTAGCAGCATCCCTAAGGCTGATAAGAGCACCATGGTGGTAAGTGAAGAAGCTGTTTCATTTCCTTAGAGCTCGAGCTTGACCTTGGCTACATGGCTCCAGCCAGAAATTTGGCTGCTCGCCGTCTTCCGCAGTAAAACAAAAACCAGGAAAAATATAAACGCGAACAAATTGTTCCTTATAAAAACCCTGCCCGGGAGTGCTGCAAAATATGCAAATTGTTCCTTATAAAATATACAAATTGTTCCTTATAAAATATACAAATTGTTCCTTAAAAAACCCTGCCCCGGAGTGCTGCAAAATATGCAAATTGTTCCTTATAAAATATACAAATTGTTCCTTAAAAAACCCTGCCCGGGAGTGCTGCAAAAAGCCCCAAACTTTCACTCTAACTGCATTCTGTTCTCAAGTGTGGTGTATGTGAGTTTGTTGTGGTGTGGTCCATGAATGTGGTGTGGTGTAGTTTATGTGGTGTATGTGGTGTGATGTATGTGGTGTATGTGGTGTACGCGGTGTGGTGTATGTGGTGTGGTGCATGAGTGTGGTGTACTTGAGTGGTGTGGAAGGGTTTATACTACCCATTTTTCCTTTGCCTGCAGAGGATGAGCAGTCTGGAAGCAATTAGACCCTCAAATCAAACCAAACCAAACTGCTCACCTTCCCGTAGGTAGATTCCGGGCCCCAAAATCACCCGAGGGCTAGCACTGCCAACTCAGGTTTAGGTTTTCCTGACGACGTGGAAAACCCCTCTGCTCCCTTGCTAGTGCAAGGGGAGGAGACGCCTTCCTGCCTCAAATACGGGCGCAAGGCACGCAGGCCGTTGACACTGGCCGTTTCCGAGGGTGGGGAATTATTCGCAACTGCAGGGACTCTTCCTGCGGTCTGGCAGATAGGCGCTAGTTTGAGGGGGCTCTGGTGAGTGCCCAACACCCTATGCGGGGCGCTGTTTGGTAGACGCCGTGCAAGGGACTGCATTGAGGGTCCTGTGAGGCAATTCAGCACTCGGGATACGATGGAACTCGACTGTGGACAGGGCAAGCGCACGAATAACCAGGTCGAGAGGTCGTTAGCGGCGGTTGGCGCGGGCTGGCCCGGCTGGCCTGAGTCGGCTTGTTTCCCCCCTAACTCGTCTGACTCATCCACAGTCCGCGCAAAAGTGCACAGGGTATAGGCCTCATAATTGTGAGCCATGCAATACTGTGCCATGCAATGCAGTTCCACAAGTGCAATAATTGCAATACTCTACCTGCCCTGCAATCCATGAAGTGCCATCCCATGTAATGCCATGCCATAGGATGCATGTGGTTCCATCCTTGCAGTCCATACGTTCATCATTTCCATTGTGGTGTGTGCTTGATCTGCTGTGACTGGGCTAGGTTGACTTGTGGCGCCTTTGTTGCCTCAGCTTGACCTAATGATTTGTAGGAACCTGACTTGTGGGCTGTTGTGGTGGTGTACGCAAGTGCGTGCATTTCCTGAAGGCTAGGATGGCCTTTTGCCATGGGACAGCCGGACAGAGCGACTCATGGGCCAAAGTGGTGCACGGGTAGTCGGAGCTCGGAAACCATCATTTTGGTGAACATCCTTTGAATGAAAAATGGTTGGAAACCGTTGGAGGACAGAAGAACGTTGGGTTAAATCCGAGTTGAACTAGGAAAAAGGGGCTGGACGTGGATATGACGTCATGCCAGACCTGACTAGTGTTGTGAGTGAGTACGTGTTACAGCACACTGTGCTACGGTGCAGCATTCCACTGTACCTGTAGTGGCTTCTTATCTTATCTGTGCATGCCTATAAGTAGGCTTGACTCTCAGTGTAAATACCTTTGCCATAATTCCTTTGACGCATAACAATCCCTGCTTCTTCCGCTTACTCTTACAAAAGATCCTTACTCTGTAAAAACTATAACTTTAGCCGTTGTTTCCCCCCTGTCTGTCACACAAACCCTCGACCCACAACGCAGCCAGAACGCCAGGTTATGGCCTTGTGGGTCGTAGAAGGAGCCCAGAACCCACAACCCACGGAGCCAGGCCCACGAACCGCGAGTCCAAGGTCAGTTCAGGAAAGCGGACAGAGAAATATCATGATAGGACAATGGCCTTCCAGATATGTTGCAATACCGCACTTTTGATACTCATCACACCATACAGCTGCCCGACATGTCATCCGACATCTTCGGTTAGTGTTGCTCAGAGGGTGTGACCCTGGTGTGACTGCATGACGTGATGCTCCAAGACGAATTGAACCCCTTCAGCGATTTCCTTCACTTGGCTGTAAACGCTCAGTTCAAGTTATCTTCCTTGAGGGAGGTGTTGGGAAGGTCAAGGGAGACGAAGTCCTTGCGGTAAACCGACCTAAAAATGGGCATTACCGACCATGTCCTACTCAGAGAAATATCCCACGTACATATGCCTCCCCCACAACCTGAAGTCTCATCGAGTCTTGCTTTCATGGCATGACCTCAGCGATGGGGTCGCGAGGTCGAATTCGTAACAGAGGTCGCTGTGTGGACGCTATCGTATTGCCCGGGCGTTCATTCGCCGAGCCCAAGATTTGCTCCCTGCGGATAGCCAGCGGGTAGGCTCCACGTGTAGGCGCGTGAAGGTGGGGATACGGGAGTGGGGATACGGGAGCGGGAGTAGGGATACGGGAGCTGACGCGAGCTGACGAGAGCTGACGCTGACGTCTTTGCCGCCAACGCTCAGCTGCGTTCAAATTTAAAAACTATTTCATATTTTCAAACAGCGACTGTCAGACAGCCACTCCTCGGAACGTGTTTATAATACCGAGCAAGAGGCAAGCACATTCATCTCGGACTTTGTCTACGACATTCAACGACAATCCAACCTCTCCTATCCACCAGTCAGAGGTTTCGCAAAGCCAAGAGAAAGAATCAGGTGAGCTGCGCTTCAATTCCTCCTCCTCGCTGGGCATGGAACCAAAGTTCCGCAGGTGGCTCGAGCTCATGTTACACCACGATTAGCGCATCCCTGGTGACTCAGCAAGTGACATTCTGCTGCCGTGTCACCTGTCATGCCGATTGGCGTTGAGTTTTCTTTTCTACTCCCCTTGCCCCTGCGCTGCCATGATAGTTCAGCTGCGCGTAAAAAAATAAAGGCAGTCACCATGAAATCGTGCCGTCCATCGCAATGCTTTCGGTGGATTGTCAGGCGATGCGTGTGGAACTGCTTGCAGTGAGCAATTGACTGCGCAATGAAATTGTTTCAGGCTGTGATTTACTTGCATTGTCTATCAGCACTCCCGACAGGTGTCGCCCTACTCACAAAGCCCCCCCCCCCCCCCCCCCCCCCCCACACACACACACACACCCACCCCCACCCCCACCCCCACCCCCACCCCCTATAATGCACCTTCCACCTCTGTCAATTGCGTCCGGGGATCTTTCTTTCCTCTCTGTCCGATATCCATCTCTGTCCGATATCCGTCTAACTTTTCTGCCTCTGTCTCTATCTTGCTTGCTGCTGACCTCATTTTTTCTCATGCTGTCTTTGCGCAGGTCGACCAGCCTACCCAACTTCCCGATGGATTTTCCAGGACCCTACGTCGAGCCCGCGACGCCCAGAGCGGGCGCAAAAGACGCCAACGGGTTTGGCTGGAGTCCGCTCCAAAAAGGGGAACTGAGTCGCCGCATGAGTGCCGGTAACATCCGCCTTGCTCCCTCTCGCCAAGGAATGGACTCCACCCGCAGTTCGAAACACTCATTGTCCCCTGCGCTGGAGGTCCGTACATGTACAAGATGTGGCAGTGGATTTCTCCCGGGCGCCTTGGCCTTGGCAATGGCTTCTGGATCAAAGATCTCTTCAAGCTGCTGCCCGAGTAACAGCCTTCCCAGTAAGATGGCTTTTGCCTTACCCAAAGACAGCTCTTACTTCTCGCCCTGTGTCAACAATTCTTTCCACAACTCTTGCGGCGATCAAATCGACTCCTCTGCCTTGCCTGCATTCCATCATTCAACTTGGGCGGGGCATGATTCCTCTATCGACACCTGGGATCCGATAAGTGGCCGTCTGGCTAGCAACTCCGATTGTGGGGATGATATTAGCCCAAGTGAGCCTTTCCTGGGCTTACACCTTCGAGTCAATGCCCCTCGACCAAGGGCTTAGATGTCTGGCTGTGAGCTTGGTAAATCTTGAGTGTTGATCTCTCTTCCTGCAACGTTTCCAGAAGCTGTGCATTCTCTTCCTCTGGTAGAGAGCAGCAAACGTCAATATGAGAGCTTGGTAAATCTTGAGTCTTCACCTCTCGCCTTCCAACACTCCCCGAAGCCTTTCATTCCCCTTCTCTGGTTGGGAGATGCAGACGTCATTCTGGGAGCTTGGCAAATCTCGACTTTTCGTCTCTCGCCCTCCAACACTACCTGAAACCTCAATTCTCTTCGTTTGAATGTGAGCAGTAGTGGTCAAGCTGACAGCTCCGTCCATTTTGAGTTGTTTCCTCTCTACAATGCACCCTTCAGTCTGCTCTCTTCGTTATCATTGGGAGGGGCCCATCAATTTTGAGTAAGGAGATTCGCCATTGCCACCTTCCACAGTAAATCTTGGTCCCATGAATTTCGCACTGCTGCACTAGGACTTGTGTAAATTTGGCATGATTAATTTTAGACGGGTAGCTGCACGACCAGAGCATGTTACACCTAATTTATCACGCATGCAGTCTGTTGACATAGTGAGCACCAATCTCACAGGATACTCGTCAAATGTTTGCCCTTCTGATTCTGATCAACATGAACGGAGGCATTGTTTATTTTTGAGGATGCGCGTATCAGCTTCCACCCAGCTCCGTTAGCCAGTGACTGGGTTGAGCCTGAAGATTACAGCTGCATTGGAATGCTAGCTCTCAGACACATTAGTTAGCTTCAGGTTTGGCTTTAAGGTGTGTGAAGGAAGCTGCATAGGAGCTGCTACGCGTATCCCATAAGAAATAGCGGACATTGGCCATGAAGCATGGTCGACCATTGAGATTGATGTCCGCCACATCAGCGCCTTCAGCTTGATTCCGACGTTGGTCATCGTTTTTATTTCAAAGGTATAACATGAGGTAGGATACCCGTAAGATACTACACCTTCCCATTTTTAACAAAGAGGTATTCATTGCGTGGGAAACATAGTATGATTACAATAATCAATTGAAGCATTAATCCAATCTGCCATAGGAAGTTTGATGCTCCTTTTCTGATAGCTTCTCGCTTTGTCCTTAGCGTTTCCTATCGTCAAACTTCGGCTTGTCATGGTGGCTTTTCCCACCTGATTATTGCGTTTCTTTTCATCTATGAGCAGCAGCTTCTGAGCAGCTCCTTGAGACAGCCACTGGGCTAAGCCCCACTATTTCAACAGCACTGGAAATATGATCCTACCTAGAAGCTACTGCTCATACCTGAAAACAACTAGTAACAAGGATTGCTTGCCATGGTGCTGCCTGGTGGTAGAAGGTATGCAACACAGCCATAGTTTTTTTCCGGCTACGGCCAGCAGCTTATAGGCAGCTTCCTGAGCCATCCACTATACTACACCCAAATATGTTGGCACTTCTAGACAGTGATTGTGTCAGCTTCAAGGGGCACTGGGTTGTCTTCGGCGTGGCTGAAAAGCCAGTCCGGGCAGCCGTCTAGAAGCTGCCTTATAGCTGAAAAGGAAAGCTATAGCAACAGCCCCACCCACATTAGTAAGGTTTCGCTCATTTGAGGCTGACCCGTGAAGCGCTTCATGTAGATATCTTACATTCAGGATTTGGTACACGGTTTGGGCATGCACTTATCATCCCCGATAGTAAGTAAGACTTCTGTTTGATTTAGTTTCCATGCAGTGGGAGCCCATTTTCCGCATCACTTGAACCTTGGACTTGGTTCAGATGCACCCAGGCAGGTCTCAGGTATCCACCTCTTGGAATGCTAGTCCTTGTACCTGGCTAGGTTTTACTACATGGTCTATTGCATGGTCTTCCTTTCTTCCTTCAGGCTGATCACGGTCTGCAGACAGAGTACAAGTGGGATGAACAAACACTAGACCACCACCCTCCGGCATAGGCCATGCAATAGCGTATTTGTAGACAGTTCCAAGTCATGTCCAGATCTTGTGTGTATGGACTCATGGACACAACAGTGCCTTGTTTGGGTATACACAAACCACTCCTTTTTGTGGCTACTAATGGCAGCTTCCCGCCAGCTCCAGCAGCCTGCCACCGGGTCAAACCCAAAGCTTCCAGCTGCATTGGCATGCCTGTCATGTCAGCTTTCAGATGCACTGGCAAGCTTCAGGTCAGCCCAAGGACAGGGAAAGGTAGCTGCCTAGAAGCTGCCACTCGTAGCTGAAAAAACAGTGGCATGGACACGATGATTTAGAGATGTGAAGTAAGAACCATAAATGAGATATATCGCGTGCGGCGGCGTAGATGAGAGATCGCTGTAGATTTATAATTCGACTTGTTTTTTCAGCCAACACTGGCCTGCTCACAGTCTGCCAATTCCACGTCCCCCGAGCGATACCCACGGAAATCAGGGAGCGGATTAGAAAGGTTAAACACGAAGCGGATTAGACTGTTTAAAGACTTGTCCAGGTTAGAAGATTTAGAAGAAATCCCAATCCTAGCTGCAAGGGATCTACAGGCATGTACCATACATATCATTGCTAACCACTAGGAATGTTAGGGTAACAGACTTACCTTAGCGATTATATACTGCCATGATGCTATATGCATTACACCCCGTTTGTACTGCCATGGCGCTGTATGCACTACATCCCGTTTGTACTACTCTTTTGTCCACAATGGTTTGCTCAACGGAGGGATCAACAAAATTCCATGTTTGTTGAAAGCTGTTGATTGCACAAACACCACCTAAACCCTAAGTAGCACTAACAGCAGTACCTAGGTGCAGAAGTTATAACTAGACATAGTAATAGACCTAATAGCATTTCCTATTAGTAGACGTAGAAGTTTAAACTACTAGTAGACCTAATAGCATTCCCTATTAGTAGACCTAGTATTGCCAATAGCATTAGATCCAGTAGCACAAGACTATGCTTGTATGCTTCTGCTGGGGGGTATCAAGTATCAATGTCAAGTCCAACACCGACTTGCGGTCGACTAGCAGAATAATCGTGGATCCGTAACCAGACATGAGGGAACAGGGAAGCTGAGTCAAGTGAAGTAACTTACTGAGTGATGACTAGCGCGGCCCCTGAAGTTGATGAGTTTTCAAGCATGCCCTTACTGATGGTGGATGGGGATGTGGATCCTTACCTGGAGAGATTGAAGGCACTTCGGCACCAGGGCAGTGTACTACTTCTCGCCAAATTGGTCATCGCTTAAAGCGCACAAACGTCAAATTGGTCAGCGCTTTGTAGTGCAATAAACGCAAAAAACTGCGCGCTGCGCCCACAGGGGGTTAAGAAAAACTGCGCGAAACACGCATTGGGGCTCAAAATGCGTGCGCGAAATTGCGCTGCCGCGCGCGCTTTGTAGTATCCTGCACCAGAGCAGGCCCTGTTGGGCTCCAGTGGACCACCCAACCACCACTGCACCACACCAATCCTTTGATGCCGTGAATCTTGTGATAAGTCTTATTTATAATTCTTTTGTATCATCCCTTGGTCTGAATTTTTGATGCAATTCATTTGATCAGTTGACTTCGTGTGTGATCAGCTAAGCTAATTCTCTTTGTTCATGTTGAAGATGTGGTCAACACCTTGCCAAGAGTATGACGTAGTGCAAATGCGAGCTCAATGGAACGGTTATACTTTTTGGACTTGTAAACATGTTTGTTTGGCTTTGTAACTTGAACATGGATACATTTGTAGGGAACGGCGAATCATCTGATGTTGACCAAGGACGAGTATGATATCATATGAAAAAGTCCTTTCACAACTAAAAAATATATATACCGGTATATATATATCAAAAATATATATACCGGTATATCATATATATATCATATATACCGGTATATATATATCATACAAAAATCATATGATTTAATATCATATGATATGATGCCCCAGGCCAAAGTTACCTAGTCAGACCGCCGGCATCATGACATCATAACATGATATCATATTGCAGACCCCTATACATTTGGCTCCTCGCCATCTTAGGCAGTAAAAGCAATATTGGTCTTGTAAACAAGTAAATTTGGCCTTGAAAAACAGTGCGGTTCACCTGGGTCCTAAGCGTGTCGCAACGTTTTAGCAGTCACGGGCAGACCACGGGGCGAATAGTCAAGAAACTTTATCTGCAGACTGCGAGAAAGGGCGAGGAGCAGGTCCCTGGCGAGGAGGGAGGCTGGGAGTTTCGAAAGTAGTGGAGTAAGTAGCTACTTGTAGCGGAATAAGCCACACAATTTGACGACAACTTTGGCGAAGTACCGGTATCTTGACCGCTGCAATGCCGATAACTCTAGTCAGGCGCGCTTCACGTATGAGCCAAATGTTTGGGTGCAGAGGTGGTCGGAATTGGTCAAACGGCTCCTGGAGAGACGGAGACAGAGAGAGAGACACGGGTGGAACTTGGGTAGGGCTGTCAAGCTCCCTACATTATTATATTATTCTTAAATCTTAATACCGTAGTATCTTGGTTCTTTTTGAATGGGTTGATCTAGTATAGCAGTCCGTACTGTCTTAGCCTCTTAGATCTGGGTGCAAGTTACATTACATTACATTACATGTTGGGTGTTTGCCAATCTACTACATCTAATATTATCATGGAAGAGCTGGGTAGAACCCCGTTGTGTTTTGCTTGGCTTAAACAAGCTTTGCGCTTCTGGAACAAGACCATACATAAAGAACCTGAGGATCTCATTAGAATGGCTCTTGAGGAATCTGTTATTGACTGATTAATATATCAGTCTATGAGCCGGCATAATGCACACCGGTACCTTTCCCTCCTGGTACCGCGTTGCCTGCCGCCAGGCCACAGGCTAGCTGTGGCCTGCACGTGACTGCAGTACCCTGCAGTACACATCTCTATTCTATATGATTGCGCCTGTTGCGCTTAATAGCATCTTCTCCTCTATCGAGCCTATGCCGTTGTAACAATCTTACATTCACAGGTTATGTGCGCCATCTTTAGACGCTAACGAAGAACAGCCGCTGCTTTCCGCGTTCGGAATCAGTTCCCCTCTGACTTGTCGAAGGCCCGAGTTTTAACTAAGCACCTGGACTCCCTGAGCGGATCCTACTTCCCGCTGCTCCGCCTGCCGCTTCCTACCAAGAATCCTTGGATCTGCCACTGCGTCCTACGACTGGAGCAAGCAAGAGCGACCACAAGTCACCGAAATCTATGAAGTGAGTATAGGACGACGCCCTCACCGAGACCCACACAGTGCTGTATTGATCTCAGACGATCAATTTATCTACGACCCCAGCTTAAGAGAAGCTTCTGTCGTCGAACATTGCCGCTTGGCAACGTTCAACCCCCGGTAATCCGCTGGATCCCTTTGGATCGCCGATTCCCACACACACTCCATCCCCTCTTCCCCTGCCCCGCCCTCGTAACTCCCCCTATCCCAACACTCCGACTTACAACGCCAAGACTCTTACACAGAAGACCTCACCATGCAACCTCCCCGTATATTCACCGGTAACAACCTCTACAACTGGCGCTGCGCCAGGCAGAATATACTCCTCGCCCTCAAATCAGATAGGGATACCATTGCCATTGCTTTCGACTGCCAACAGGCGGTGGTCGCTGGCGAGCCTGCCGACTCTGATGGTTACCCTGCTGATGACATTACCTACCCTGTTGTTGCGGGTGCTGATCCAGCTGTTCCGGCTCGTGGTGTCCCCACCAGGATCTCCACCTGGAAGAACAACAAGGCCTTCAAGATCATCATAGATCATGTATCAGATGCGATCCAGCAGGCCATTCATGCTAACACAGATATGGCCACTAGAGCTTTCAGGTTTCTGGATGCCCTGTACTCTGAGGAAGGCAGCAGGCTAGAACACACCACCCTGACTGCCATACTTGGAATCCGTATGACTTCCACTGAATCCCTGCAGACATACCTCTCTAGGGCAGCTGATATGTATTCTCAGATTCCCAAGATTGTAAACCTCCACATCGTATCTACCAGCACCTTTCTCAACCTTATTGTCAAGGGACTGAACTCCCGCCCTGAATATGATGGATATATCAATCAATTCAACCCCACAGCTATCACCACCTTTGCTATGCTCCAAAGTGCCCTCTTCAACTAGTGCTTAGTGAAGCAAGTTGACCCTGCACCATCTCCTGAAGAGGCTGAGATGGCAGCTGCAGCTTACAGGGCCAGGAAGCCATTCAACAGCAAGCACCTCCCATTCAGAGACAGGACTATCTCCTACAAGAAGATGATCTGCTGGAACTGTGGGGGAATAGGCCATAGCTCCAGAGACTGCACCAGTGAGGACACTGACCTGGCTTTCAGGCCAGCTGACTCAGATGAAGCTGACCATGGATCTAAGTCACCTTCCAAGAACAGATCAGGAGATGACAAGGACCCTGACGACAAGAAGACTCCCAAGAAGACCAGTGACAGGAGGCGTCTAAGAAGATACCCAAGCAGGGGACGCCATGCCCACGTTGCTGATGGTGATCAGTCCACCTACAACTCTGACAGTGAGGGTGAAGAACACAACTTCCTGTCCCTGGCACTGGATGAAGACAACCTCCAGCCCATGAGATTTGCTACACCAACCAGAGGCAAGTCTGTTTCATTTGCCTTGCCACCTGACCCCCTGGCTAATACAGCATTCTTTGGACAAATAAGTGCTGATGATGAATGCACTATAGAAGATGATGGAGAAGTTTTCCAGGCAGCACTGCAGACAGAATGGATCATAGATACTGCAGCACACTCTCATGCAACCAGTAACATCTCCCATCTGCATGACATTCAGGACCTCCCACAGCCTATTAGGCTACAGCTGGCAGATCAAGACTCTCCACCTATCTTCTGCAAGCAGATAGGGAAGGCCAAGATCAAGGGCCATGGCAGGACTCTGATCATCCTGAACAATGTACTTCTTGCTGACTGCAACATGCCCAACATCATTAGCATTCATGCAGCCACCAGTTTGTGCCCAGACCTCCAAGTTCACCTGTCCAAGACCCAAGCCATACTCTCCATCCCAAGACCATCTGGTACCAAACTGCTTCTCTCATGCCCCAAAAGGCATGGACTCTACCTCACCCAAACTTTACCAGTCACAACCAGTAATCCTTCTACCCCTGTGGGTCCCCCCATTGCCTACATCATGATGGTTACCAAGACTCCATCAACTCACACTGGCTCTGAGACAGGGCAGTACCCACCCACTCATGAGACCTCCCCCAGTAGAGCTGATCAAGACTGCCAGGATCCCCCCTCTACCTCTACAACGTCTGCACCCCACACTGATATTGAGATAGGGCAGTACCCACCCACTCATGTGGAGGCAGACCAAGATCTCCATGACTTCCCCTCTACTTCTGCTCCATCTGCACCCCACCCTGATCTTGAGATAGGGCAGTACCCACCCACTCATGTGGAGGCAGACCAAGACCTCCATGACTTCCCCTCTACTTCTGCACCCCACACTGCTTCTGAGATAGGGCAGTACCCACCCACTCATGTGGAGGCAGACCAAGACCTCCAGGACCATCCCCCTCCTATCTGCCAGTACCATCCCCATTCCACTGCAGGCAATCTGGAAGACTCTGCTGATGATACTGACAGTGATGACATGCCAGAGCTCATCCATCCGGAGGTACACAAGCCCCAGGATGACCCTGGACTAGGAGGAGATGACCCTCCAGAAACCACTCCAGCCCTCCAACAACAGCTGGACAACCTGAGCCTACAACGAGCCAGAGCAGAGATGGAACTCCTCAGTGACCAGATCAGGACCAACTATGAGGAATATGATGGCCCCATAGATGGGGACGGGCCACTCAAGCCATCTGATCTGGACACAGCAACTACCTGGGACCAATGGATACTGGTCAACAGGTCACCAGACATTGGACTACCACTGGGAGAAGTTAATCAGAATGTCAACCACATCCACTTTTCCAACAACTCCAGCCTTAGTCTCACACGATTTGGATGCACCTTACACCATCTGAACAGCAGGCCTGCTTCACCAGCTTTCAACATCAAGCCAAGGCCTCCACTGTCCAAACTCATCACAGCATTCACCAGCAGGTTCCCTACCCTGCTGACTTCTGAAAAGGAACAGTTCCCACACAGGTCAATGCACAAGGAGCCATCTGATGCCTACAGCCCTATCATCAAGCACAACAGCAGACTCCAGCAAATGGTGCAAGCCTACCCCACTGTTTCTACCACAGCCAGACCCACTCTACAGTGGGCCATTTGCCTTCAAGCTGCCATGGTCAATGCACATGCTCACACACTCTCATTCAGACCTAAGATGATCATGGACCCCAGGAGCTGTGCCCATCCTGGAGGCAAAGTGCTATGTGTCAACCACCTCAGCATGAACTGAAGCCCCATGTACTTCACCTTTATCAACATCCTTACCCCCCCCAGCCTAGCTCCCAAGTCATTTGACCAGTTCTTTGCCCAGATCTGCCAGCAACTTGACCTTGATGGTTTCCCCAGCAAGCCAGGCACTTAATTCCAGTTACAAACATTGCTCTTCATCTGTTGGAATAGACTTGAACACTCTAGAATTTTTTAAGATTACCTGCCTACTGTACTGCCCCATGTACTTCCACAGGCAGCACCCCTTCTTAATCTAGGATTATTCTAATTTCTCCATGATGTCTTTGCTTTAATTTAGGATCAACCTAATGTAGCTCACCCAAATTATGGGGGGACTAGTCCAGACATCATGTCTAAAAGACAAATCCTCTAGTCTCGAATCATGCCACTTCTCGTAACCAAGGACATCTTCACATGCCTTAACCTATCTGCAGCCCTCTGCAGCACTTAGTCCAGTCCCATGGCAGCCTATCTGCTCTAGCCTGCAGCCTATCTGCAGTTTCCTTGCACCTTCTCAGCAGCCTTTCTGCTACTTAGCCTGCAGCCTACCTGCAGTGTTCCTTACCTAGCCAGCTACCCCAGAAGACTGACATTTCTTTGAAGACCCCTGCTAAAGTGATTCCTCCCTTTCAGCTACTAGAAATTCCCAAAGTCTTCCTAGCTTTTATATTTTTTATTTTTCTTATGCCCCTCAGTTAATTCCAGGAATTCTTGAGCTCAAGAATACCTTGAATTGGGGGGGATGTTATTGACTGATTTATATATCAGTCTATGAGTCGGCATAATGCACACCGGTACCTTTCCCTCCTGGTACCGCGTTGCCTGCCGCCAGGCCACAGGCTAGCTGTGGCCTGCACGTGACTGCAGTACCCTGCAGTACACATCTCTATTCTATATGATTGCGCCTGTTGCGCTTAATAGCATCTTCTCCTCTATCGAGCCTATGCCGTTGTAACAATCTTACATTCACAGAATCTTTTGACTCCAACACTGGCTGGGTTCATGACTTACGTTGTGCTCTCCACAAGCTAGGATCCAGTAAAAACATCAACATTTTGGAGGCTGTCGATGTCGAAGGTATTATGTCTGAAGTTTTTGAGTCATGGAGGTTTAAGTACCCAAGTGACACCAATGCAGTTAGAGACATCCCCGATGAGAGAAGGGTTGGCTTTAAACGCCTCCGATCCCAAAAATGGTTCGCAGCCAACAGCAATGATGAGAATGGCTTGATTCCCTTTACATCCGCCTTACATAAGCAGGATCAGATTCGTTCTATAGCACAGTTTAGAATGGGTTCCCATTGGCTGAACACAGAAAGAATGAGGGTGGTGGATAGAGCACACATCCCTCGCTCAATGAGACACTGTCAAATGTGTGGGTTCCAAAAACCTGAGGATGAAATGCATATGTTTGAGTGCCCTTTTTATAATGATATTCGCCTTCGCTACCAGAAGCTGTTTACAGATATTTATAGGCATGTCCATGAGGATACCGACTTAACCGTATGGAATGTGGAATTCTGCGATTCCACATTCAGAACCTTTATGAATGGAAATGGCACTAAGTATTTTTGGAGCAACCTAGCCGACTATCTTTCTACTTGTAGAAGAGCAAGACAGGAAGCCCTGGACTGCTTAGTGGCACCGTAATTTATTATCCCTTTTTTTCTTCTTGTGACTTCTTATTTGTTAGCTTCTTACCTCCGCCACTGTAAGTGGTTGAGATCTGGGTCCTGCTCTAGGGGGTTTAATACCTTCGCCACCAAAACGGTGGTTGGGAGTTTGGTTTGTTTGTCCTCGACACACCCCTGATGTAATGGGGTTTTTTGCTTTGTGGGTGCTTTTTCTTTTTGTTTAAAGCACAGAGTCTCATACACCCTCGCGGTGTCAAGTAGACTTTAACATGTAATGTAATGTAATTACAAGTGTCCCTTGGATGCAAGTTCCCGTGCCACCTAGGGTCAAAACAATGCCCACTTTTGATCCGTAACATGTTTGAGCCCTTAAGATGCAGATGCTGATGCAATAGATTTTTTGTTGGTCAAAAGGTAAGGCCATACGTGCAGCACTGCAGCCCGATTCTGGAATCGGGCAGGCCAAAAAGGTAACCGGACATTATACGTGTTTGCTTTCCCCAATGCAAAAATGTTACACCTGGGCATCGGGCGCCTGATTTTAAACCATTCTACGGTACCTTCCCAAATGTTACACCTGAGCATATGGCAGCCCGATTATAAAAGTGCCAGCCCAAATCCTTATGCATTTCACTGCTGGTGTATGTCTGTATCTCATGGTGTGGGGCCAGAGGCACAAGCAAAAGATAGTGGCCTGTTTGCCTCGCTGGCTGAGGCGAAAATCCTACGCGTAAAAAAATAAGAACAAGGAACTGAAACACGGGTGGCTGTCCTAGGAAGTTCGAAGCTGACTGGGGGGAGGATTTGGGTATTTATGACTGATGGTGCGCTGTGTTGCAGTACAATCCTGTGGTAGCTGTTGGTGGTGGGTTCCAGGGGTGTTCAAAGCCCTTTGGTAATTTGTTTGCCACACGTAAAGCCCCCCCCCCCCCCCCCCCCCCCCCCCCCTAAAAACACGCACGTCTCAGTCAACAATCAGTCAAAATGGTGGTGTGAATTTCAACCCCCCCCCCCCCCTAAAAACACGCACGTCTCAGTCAACATCAGTCAAAATGTGTGTGAATTCACATACATCACAGTTAGTGTCTGCGTGATTTCACGCTCACGCGCACTAACCCCTTCTGAGTGTGCGTGGGTTTATACTATGTCACGCAACCACGTACGTTTTGAACTGTCCTGGTGGGGTCAAAACCTCCAAGGCACAAAACACATCTCCCAAGTCCCAACCTATGGGTGCCTGCTCTCTCGTTTATGTAGGAGTAACTCGGCCGATCACATCAACAAAATCGGAGTAACTCCGTAAAATACCTTCGGAATAACTCCGTAAAATACCCCGGAATAACTCCGAAAATCGGAATAACTCCGTAAAATACCTTCGGAATAACTCCTTAAAATAGGAGTAACTCCGCCAATCACTCGACAAAGTCCAGGGCGGAGACCCATACTTGGCGAAAATCCTTCTTGTAAGAAAACGTAGACTCTCCTAATCTTCGTTGACAGTTGCTGTGAGCAACTGTCGGTAAATCGATTGTTTGGGGTTCAGTTCATCAATGCTTTTTCGCTTAAGTCAAGGTTGGGCAAGTCCCTTTAGCCTATCTGGTCTACCCTGAACAGTAACAACAACAACAGCAATTGTCAACAAGTTCTGGGAGAGCCTACGTGCTGGCCTGTGCTCCACAGTATTTTCAGCCACTTGGAATCTGGTTACATGGCTTCAGCCGGCAATTCGGCTGCTCACCGTCTTTGGCAGTAAAAAATACCAGGAATGAATGTAATTGTTACCAAAATAAAATTCAAAAAACGATTTTGAGTTTTGAGCAGCAGCTTTCAGGTAGCTCCCATGCCTGGCTGTTCATCCAAGCCTGATGCAACCTTGTGCACCTTGACGCTGATACAACCAGATCCCAGTTCTGCTGAAATATTGGCACTAAGCCAAGTGGCTGGCTCAAGGAGCTGCCTAGAAGATGTTACGAAAAGCTGAAAATAATATGCGTGTCTTTGCGGTCTAGGCTAAATAGACAAGAGCTATGCATAGGGACCAGCATATCATATGATGTTGACCAAAGGCGCGTATGGTATCATATGATATCATACAAACTGCATCATATGATGTATATGAATGGTAACTTTAGCCTAGTCAGACTGCCGTCATCATGATGACCATCATAATCATCATCATCATGACTTCATGATAATCGTGATGACATGATATCACACTGCCGTTCCCTAGCTATGAGCCATAACGGGGCTGTGTTATTGACACAGCCTGCTCATGACGTCCTTGAGCAACCTTCCATGCAAGCAGCCTTGCAGCAATGCTTTTTCTGTTTAGCCCTTACTGTCACGGTTGGACAAGTTCCTTTAGCCTATTTGACCTACCCCTGGACTGTAACATACATAAATACATACTTAGCAATTCAGCGGATGATTTGGAATTCGGTTTTTCGAAACAGGTCGTAGGTCCTACATGGTAATTCAAAAGTGGCCTGAAATCCCAAGAATTCTAAGAGCACCTTCCCTTCACCTTCCTTGGGCCAACCCTACAGCAAGCTAGTCCTAGAGCTAACCCATCAGATCTGATGCCTTTCCGGCTTCAAGTACCAGCTTCTTCGCAGCTCCCCTTCATCGTCCTAGGGCCAACCCTACAGCACGGTAGTCCTAGTGGGCCAGTCCTAGAGTTCAGGCTACATGTACCAGCTTCTACACAGCTCCCCTTCACCGTCCTTGGGCCACAACCCTAAAGCACGCTAGACCGAGGGCTAGGGCCAGTGCTAGGGCTCACCAATCAGATCTGGTGCCATTTTGGCCACATGTACCGGCTTCTAGGCAGCTCCCCTTCACCGTCCTTGGGCCACAACCCTAAAGCACGCTAGACCGAGCGCTAGGGCCAGTGCCAGGGCTCACCAATCAGATCTGGAGCCATTTTGGCCACATGTACCAGCTTCTAGGCAGCTCCCCTTCACTGTCCTTGGGCCACAACCCTAAAGCGCGATAGACCGAGGGGGCCAGTGCAAGAGCGTGCCCATCAGATCCGAAGCCATCTGACCACCACATCCTCCATTGAATGCTCCCCAGGTACTTCCAGATCAGCCCCGGTCTTATACCAACCCTAGGACTTCTCTTCACTGTTTAGAGGACCTTAAGGACACTGCGGTAGACTGAGCAGGCCAGTCCTAGGCATTGCCCATCTGATCACCACATCATCCATTGGATGCTCCTCAGGTACTTCCAGATCAGCCCCGTTCTTGAACCAACCCTAGGACTTCCCATCACCGTCCTAAGGCGAACCCTAGGACTTCCCTTAACCTTCCTTGGGCCAACCCGTAGGACTTCCCTTCACTGTCCTAAGGCGAACCCTAAAGCACACGAGCGGTAGTCCGAGCGGGCCAGTCCTAGGCATTGCCCATCTGATCCGCTGCCATCTGATCCAACCTTCCACTGTACTCGTTGAAGACTACATCCTCCATGGGGTGCTCGTCGGGAACATTCAAAAAGTCACCGTCCCAGCCCATGGCCTGAAGCAAAAGGAAAGCAAATGATAAACGACTGACAAGCAAATGGTAAGCAAAGGATCAACAAATGATGAAATGATAAACATATGGTAAGCAAATGATAAACAATTGTAAGCAAATGAATGGCAAGCGAATGGTGGAACGAGTATCACGCAATGTGCAAACAGAGATACAGGCACGTATCATAGATCTAGGGGGGAGATACAGGGGGGAGATACAAGCACATATAATAGGTAGAGGGGAGAGAGTTAGGGGGGAGATACATGGGGGAGACGCAAGCACATATAATATGTACAGGGGGGAGATACATGGGGGAGATACAAGCATATATATTAGGCAGTGTTTTTTGGTGTGCGACGCGTCGCAAATTGTGCGACGACTCGGTGTGTCCCCTGTGCGTCGCACTGCCCCCCTGAACCCCGGAGGCTCCGCGCGGGGGAGGAGGGGGGGGGGGGGGGGGGGGGGGGGGGGGGGCATTTCTGACTAGTTTAGCCTGGCCCATGCGTCGCCATGCAGCGACAGGATGGCGACGAGTGGTAAAAGAAAAAGACAGTGACAAAGATACCAGGGGGTAGGGGTAGGAAAGGTTACATAAGGTCAGGCGTGTCTGTGTGTGTGCATGGGTGGGGAAGAGCATGAGGCATGTGTGTGTATGTTGGGTGTTGGGGTGCTAAGGGAGGAAGGGGTATGTGTGTGCGTATGTGTGTGTGTGTGTGTGCGTATGTGTGTGTGTGCGTGTGTGTGTGTGTGTGTGTGTGGGGGGGGGGGGGTCGATATGACCTACCTCTTGGAACGCATCTGCTTCCTCTGATTGATCATTCTGGGTGAAGTAGGTGGGGGGGTCATAAACTCGACCAGTGGCCTCGAGAACATCCTCAACACTCATACCCTGCTCTTGGGCCCAACCATGGTCTATCGTGGCATTGTACTCATCGGGATGTGGCAGGAGCTCTGCCACCTCAGGTTGGTTGATCAGCTCCAATTGTATTGGCCAGCGGTACAGTCCTGGCTGTCGGACCTAGGGAAGGGGTAGGGATGGGGGTAGGGGTTAATAGCAAGTGTAGGGAGGGAGGTAGGGGTTAATAGTAATTGTAGGGGTACGGGTAGGGGTTAATGGCAATTGTAGGGATGGGGGTAGGGGTACGGGTAGAGCTTAATAGCAATCATAGGGATGGGGGTAGGGGTACGGGTAGGGGTTCATAGCAATCGTGGGGGAAGGGGTACGGGGTAAATGGCAATTGTACTACAAGAAGCTCTTAGTAATTATAGTGATTTTCAGGTTGTCAACAGAAGTCAAGCACGATATCGTATATAACCACACCTAGATTTCATTACTAGGCCCCCAGAAACTCAGAGGGAGGCAGGGATAGGGAGGGGTTTCAGGGGGGGGGGAGGTAGACACCTCAGAATCAAAACTTGGCATGCTAGAAACAATTTGGACAGCTAGTTAAAACAGATTATAGAGATTATAAGGTTGTCAACAGAAGTCAAGCACGATATCGTATAGAAATATTGGCGATATCATATGATATTTTGTATGATATATCATATATCGCACGATAATCTTGGGGACAAGTACGATATTGACATCCCTATATTATTACAATATGTTAACATTACAAGTCTAATTGTTATATCGTGGGTCAGAGTCTCTGCCATCCTGAAGGATGTCGTTTTTGGCAAAGCCCCCCCTTCTGGGGGGCGGGAGCCCCCAGAGTCACCCCGTTGTCCAATTGTCTGTTTGCTTGTCCGTCACGTTACAATCCTAGGCTTTACTGGCCCCTGGCCCTGTCGGAAACCCTGGCTTTGATCCGCTGCATGAGATTCCAGTGCCACCTGCCACTCCGATAGCCAACACTCTCCTCCAATTAACCGCGTCACCCGCGACGCGCCTAGGACTTCTTGCAGTAGTGGCACACATGGTAATACTAGTACTACAAAAGTACACTGACCATCATGTGACCACTTGTACTACACAAGTACACTAACCACCATGTGACCACTAGTACTACACAAGTACCCTGGCCACCATGTGACCACTACTACTACACAAGTACACTGACCACTAGAAGTACACTAGTAGAAAAAGGCAGTACCTTGTGGACTCTAGCAGTGACCTCCATCCCAGGCTGAAGCGCCTCCCTCACGCCTTCCTGAAGCCAATAACTTTGAATAATATAGATGAGCCTGCATGAGGAGGGGAGGGGGGAAGGTGGGTGGGTGGGTGGGGTGGGGAGCAAGAATAAAGTTAGCAGACCGCATCATCTGAAGTTGTTGCCCCCCCCCCCCCCCCCCCCCCCCTCACACACACACACACACGTATCTCGCCCCCCCCCTGGGTGTATCGAGATGTGCTCGCGGTTTTCTATCCATATCGATGATGCGGTACAAAATATGTTTCCTTGACCCCCCCCCCCCCCCCCCCCCCCCCCCCCATCGAGCCTGCATGGTATGTATGTTGTTACAATCCAGGATCATACCAAATAGGCTGAAGGGACTTGCCCAACCATGACAGGAGGAGCTAAAACGAAAAACAAACCGATGAACTGAACAACAAGCAATTGTTTTACCGACAGGGTCCCAGAGTTCATGCTACTGTGACAATGCATTGTTATAATCATAAGGTTGATGGGAGTGACAGGACTTAGGAAAGGTAGGACAGGTTGATAGGAATGACAGGACTTCAAAAGGATAGGAAAGGATGATAGGAGTGACAGGACTTAGGAAGGATAGGAAAGGATGATAGGAGTGACAGGACTTGGGAAGGATAGGAAAGGTTGATAGGAGTGACAGGACTTAGGAAGGATAGGAAAAAACATTCATCATCATAGATGGGGACAAGCCTGCATGGTAAGAATGGTAGGGTTGCTACATATACATATATATATAGGGTTGGGCCGACATATAAACGTATAATATACATTTATACGTATAAATACGCCGTATAGTTTGTCTTAAATCGACCTTATATACGTCGTATAAAAACGTACAGTCTGTACTTTAAGAAGGACAGCACACGTCCCGGCACTTAACTTTCTTGGTTTCATTATATTTTTGATTTAGATAGCTCATTGGAAAGCTGTCGACCTCCTCTATCACAATATGCAATAACATTTCCCACTAACATGCACCATTTTATAAACATTTGGTATAAAGGTTGATCTATACAGCCAGGATGGCACACATATCAGAGCGCCACCTAGCCTTTCATTCCACAAGCTGTGCTCCTACGTGGGCTTCAAGGATTGATGGTGTAAGCCTAGTGCAATGTGAACATGGACAATATTGCAATACCGTTATATACTTATATTAGTATACACTTATGCAGTTATATAATAGGCCAACTGGCATTTAATGGCTCCCTTAGATTGGCATCGCGCTTCTCGGTCGACGCGCTTTCTATTCGTGATTTCTTTTCTGAGATTTGGACAACCTAAACTTGACAGATTATTTTTCTGACGTTTATACGGCTTATAAAAATAAAAATATATGCTTGCTTCCCAACCCTACATATATATAAACAGGGTTGCTACATACATATATATATATATATACAGGAATATCAATACCGCACTGGTCCCCAAGATTTTTGGGCGATACATAATACGATATGTATACTTGACAACAGGTTGACAACCGTATATATATATATATATATATATATATATATATATATATATATATATATATATATATATATATATATATATACACATATATCAGCAGGGATGTCAATATCGTACTAGTCCCCAAGATTATCGCGCAATATCATACGACATATCTATATTTGACAGCCATACATACGTACATATATATAGATCCTCAACAGCTGAACTTACCCATCGCATTCATTTCCAAAATCGATTTGCGCACCATGGAACCACCAGACATCCGTCACAGTGCCTGTAATGACAGTGTCTTCTTCAAGATCGTAGACTGGCGACTGCGGTGTGTGGGGCATGGAAATAAAGAAATAAATACATAAATAGTACGCCTTATTGCGAGGCTTGAGGTTGAGGGGGCCAGCCCATTTGCTTGCACTGGGGCCAACCACCATTATGTGGAGCATGGAAATAAATAAAAACATAAATAGTAAGCCTTATTACGAGGCTAGAGGTTGAGGGGGGCAGCCCGT
This sequence comes from Chlamydomonas sp. ICE-L, assembly GCA_013435795.1. Taxonomy (NCBI): domain Eukaryota; kingdom Viridiplantae; phylum Chlorophyta; class Chlorophyceae; order Chlamydomonadales; family Chlamydomonadaceae; genus Chlamydomonas; species Chlamydomonas sp. ICE-L. Next base: position 118,060,786 of record JACBWV010000610.1, on the reverse strand, counting down.
TTGGTTTCACTGGGGCCAACCACCATTGTGCGGAGCATGGAAATAAATAAATACATAAATAGTACGCCTTATTATGAGGCGTGAGGTTGAGGGGGCCAGCCCATTTGATTGCACTGGGGCCAACCACCATTGTGTGGAGCATGGAAATAAATTAATAAATTAATAAACAGTACGCCGTATTACGAGGCTAGAAATTGAGGGAGCCAGCCTGTTTGGTTTCACTGGGGCCAACCACTATTGTGTGTAGCATGGAAATAAATAAATAAATAGTATGCCTTATTACGAGGCGTGAGGTTGAGGGGGCCAGCCTGTTTGCTTGCACTGGGGCCAACCACCATTGTGTGGAGCATGGAAATGTTACAACGTTTTGCAGTTATTATGACCACCTGTGTTTCAAAAAGGTAATGAGTCTCGAGGTGTCTCATGGTGGGGCACAGGCAGGGGTCGAGGTCGCTTGAGGTGGGGTAGAGGCAGGGGTTGAGGGTGCTCGAGGTGGGGTAGAGGCAGGGGTCAGGGTGTCTCAATGTGATGTCCAGGTTTTATTCCTGCTAGATATTTCGCGATCGCTAGTTTTGACCCCGTTTTGGCAAAATTATCGACATAAATGTCAGGGGGGGGCAAAAAACAAACTCCTACCCCATGCCCATTTTTCCTACAGAGGGCTGAGTTCACCACCCACAAATACACCCCTTGGCTCCAGAACCCACTTGGAGGCCATTATCTCCTCCCACAATAATAATTAGGGGGTCAAAGTAGGGTGTATTTTGTATAGCTTGAAAAGGCCTATCTAATGGTGCTGCTCCCATTACCATGCACTTTATATGGAGCAAGAAAAATCAAATAAGACAATTCTATCAGTGTTTGTGGGCACACGGACGAAGCGCATCATCACCATCAATGTTACATGAGAGGTAGGGCCTGGGGTTTAGGGCCCCCAGCCCCCTGATATGCCATAGCCTATAACATTAACATGCTTGGCCTATCTTAATCTCATGCTCAGCCAATACGAATCACATGCTCGGACTATTACAACCAATCACCTAGACGACCAACCTTTTTATTTATCCTATAGGTTTAGCACCAGTGGGCCAATTGGGTCATCCTCATCCTCATCCACATCACCCTCCTCTCCCTCTCCTCCTTCTCCTCCCTCATCCTCTCCCTCTCTTCCTCCCTCTTCTTCTTTCTTTACCACCCTACTCCAGAACAATGCCGGCACCTCTACTAGGGCTGCCTCAGCCTGCAATAGATATAGTGCCTCTTGCACCTTTTGATAACGTCAACATGAAATGGTCCCAGATAGAAAGAAGAGATGGGAAGAAAGAAGAGCATGTACCAGTACCTTAGTTGCAGAATCTGTACTTCCTTGTTTTGTACTGCTGGGTTGGTTTGGGGTGGGGGGGAGGGGGGCGAGGGGGAGGGGGGAGGGGGAGGGGGAGGGGGAGGGGGGAAGCCCTAATAGCACCAATGGAGACTGGTATTTAGTACAGGAACACCCCAGTTCCACTCCCATGTTATTCTGTGGGGGGGCAATGAAAAAAATCTTTAAAGATACCTATTTTTTCTTAAATTCCAGTTTTTTCTCCCCCCCCCCCCCCCCCCCCTCCAACTTTGGCGGCCAATAACGTTTTTCCTACTGGGCAAAAAAAAACAGATTCTTCATCCTCTCAACAAGCTCTACACATCTGGGGCATGGGGTCAGATTTCTTATTCTGCCCCCCCCCCCCCCCCCCCCCCCCACCCCCCCCTCCTCTCAATAAAATGTACAAAAAGTTGATTGTTTTGTTTTTTGCCCCAAATGGCCCACAAAAGCTATAAAGGGCTATAAAAAGCACTACAACGCTGTCCCTGGAGGAGGCCTCAAACCATGAAGCTAGAAAAAAAAACTTTCAGATTTGAAAAACAAGAACTGGCCGGGTCGATGTGACTTGAGGCTAGTCGAGAGGTGTGGTCGAGGTTACTCCTTTTTTTTGTGCAACGCGTCGCAAATTGAGCAACTAAGTGCAACCCCAGTGCGACGCGCTGCCCCCGAACCCCGCGGAGCGCGAGGCGTGGAGAAATTCTCCAGACCCTAGATGTACAGTAGATCCACTACCTTTTTGAAATACGGGTGGCAATCATAACTGCAAAATATTTCAGGATGCCATTGCTTTTCTTTTCGGCTACGGGCAGCAGCTTCTAGGCAGCTCCCCCACTCATCCACCGGGCGATGCACTAAGATATTAACAGGTGTAGAGTAATGACTGAGTAATGATGTCATTAATTTCCAAGTGCGCTGGACTTTGTTAGGTTTGGCTGGACAGGCAGGCAGGGGAGATGCCTAGAAACTACTGCTTGTAGCGGAAAATAAATTAAATTGCACACACCGGTTCTTCACTTTTCCCCCCTAGTTTGCCTCTGTTTGCTTTCCTTATTTTTTTACTATTTGATTCGTCACACATTTTTTGCCTCAATACATTTGAACAAGCAGGACAGACACGATGAGCAGTGCAAGGGGGATGAACAAATCAGAGTGGTTCCTGAGGCGCTCGCGTTGGTAAGGCCTTGCCTAAGTTGCCTAAGGGTCGAATGCAATACATTTGGACAAGCATATCTAACACGGTGAGCAGTGCAAGAGGGATGAACAAAGCAGAGTGGTTCCTGAAGACCTCGTGTTGATAAAGCCTTGCCTATCTTGCTTAAGGGTCTAAGGGTCGAATGCAATACATTTGAACAATCAGTACAAACACGGTGAGCAGTGCAAGGGGGCTGAACAAAGCAGAGTGGTTCCTGAGGCGCTCGTGTTGGTAAGGCCTTGCCTAAGTTACCTAAGGGTTGAATGCAGTACATTTGAACAATGAGGACAAACACGGTGAGCAGTGCAAGGGGGCCGAACAAAGCAGAGTGGTTCCTGAGGCGCTCGCGTTGGTAAGGCCTTGCCTAAGTTACCTAAGGGTTGAATGCAATACATTTGAACAATGAGGACAAACACGGTGAGCAGTGCAAGGGATGAACAAAGCAGAGTGGTTCCTGAAGACCTCGCGTTGGTAAAGCCTTGCCTATCTTGCTTAAGGGTCTACGTGTCGAATGCAATATATTTGAACAAGCATGACAAACACGGTGAGCAGTGCAAGGGGGATGAACAAAGCAGAGTGGTTCCTGAGGTACGAGCGTTGGTAAGGCCTTGCCTAAGTGTCGAATGCAAAAAAATTGAACAATCACGGTGAGCAGTGCAAGTGGGCTGAATAAAGTATATCGATTTCTGAAGACCTTGTTTTGTTAAGACCTTTCCTAAGTTGCCTTAGTTCCGAACGCCATACATACAATTCCGTGAGCTAGCACCACAACTTCCGATCAAGTCAGCTGTGTAGCAGGACATACTCTTCGGGACCGGCTATGTTATAAACAATATTATATAATATTAGTCGGACGAGCCGTCTCACCAGAATTTTGAATATATTTAAAAAACTAATATTATTGTGACACTATAATAATATTAGTTCATATTAATTTTTCAAACACTTATATAATTTACCGCTCCCTACTTACTCTTAGGGACCGGCATATCATGTGATGTTGACCAAAGGCGAGTATGATATCATATGATATGAAACTAACTGCATAATATTATATTGTATATAAATGGTTAAGTTAGCCTAGACAGACTGCCGGCACTATATGATATCAAATGCTGACATACTATCATATGATATCATTCAAATTCCGTCATATGATATTGAATATAAATGGTAACTTTAGCCTAGTCAGACTGCCAGCACCATTTTATATCATATGATATTATGTTGCCGTTCCCTACTTACCCTGCCTTCAGCCTCCGCATCCAGGTGGATTGGACCAGGAAAGCATGCAGATCATATGATATCATACAAATTGCATCATATGATATTGAATATGATATTGAATATGATGGTAACTTTAGCCTAGTCAGACTGCCGGCATCATTTGATATCATATGATATCATCTTGCCGTTCCCTACTTACCCTGCCTTCAGCCTCGGCATCCAGATGGGTTGGAGTGGGAAAGCATGCAGATCACATGATTTCATACAGATAACATCATTTGATATTGAATATGATGGTAATTTTAGCCTAGTCAGACTGCCAGCATCATTTGATATCATATGATATCATGTTGCCGTTCCCTACTTACCCTGCCTTCAGCCTCCGCATCCAGGTGGATTGGACCAGGAAAGCATACAGATCACATAATATCATACAGATAGCATCATATGATATTGAATATGATATTGAATATGATGGTAGCTTTAGCCTAGTCAGACTGCCGGCATCATTTGATATCATATGATATCATCTTGCCGTTCCCTACTTACCCTGCCTTCAGCCTCGGCATCCAGATGGGTTGGAGTGGGAAAGCATGCAGATCACATGATTTCATACAGATAACATCATTTGATATTGAATATGATGGTAATTTTAGCTTAGTCAGACTGCCAGCATCATTTAATATCATATGATATCATGTTGCCGTTCCCTACTTACCCTGCCTTCAGCCTCAGCATCCAGGTGGATTGGAGCGGGAAAGCATGCAGAAATCTCTTCAGCAGGCTCGAGCGCTTCACTTTCCGCAACCCAACCATCTGCGTGATTGCGGTCAGAAACATTTGTTTCAGTTTCTGTGTGTGCATGTATGTGTGTGTGTTTGTGTGAGCGTGTGTGGTGTGTGTGCTTATGCGTGTGTGCCGGTGCCGGTGTGTGTGTGTGTGCTCTTGTGTGCTTATGTGTGTGTGTGTGTGTGTCTGCCTGCGCAACACTACTATCGCACAATGGCACCATCAAACATAGATTACAAAGCCCGACACAAAAGAATGCCAAACCGGGAGGAGAACAAAAAAGATCACACCATACCTAAAAAACCTGGGGAGGGCTGGCCCCTCCCCCCCCCCCCCCTCCCTCACCCACCCCCTTTAAATAGAAATAACCCCTTTTTGAAAAACTTAGATATGGATTCTGGGGGTTAACAGTATGGCGCACATAATGGCATCCTCGGAATTCACACTTAAGAGATTGTGTGATAGTCAAAAACCAGTTTTGCACCCCCTCTGGGTTGCCCAAGAACCTTGGGTGGTTGGGTGGGTTGGGTTGGGTTGGGGGAAAGGGGGGGGGCTGGGGATTTACCTCCCCACCCCCACCCCCATACCCTCTCACCCATTCACCCACCCATACTCACCCATATTACCTACCCATTCACCCATCCATATAATCAACCCATACCCAGCCATTCACCCACTCATACTCTGGGCTGGGCTGGGCTGGGGTTTGGGGTGTGGGGGTGTGGGGGTGTGGGGGTAAATAATTATTGCATGAGGTCCAAAGTGGTGCCAATAGACTGACCACATTACCCAACCATATTATCAACACATACCCAGCCATCCACCCACTCATACTCTGGGCTGGGCTGGGCTGGGGTTTGGGTTTGGGTTTGGGTTGGGTTTGGGTTTGGGTTTGGGGGGGGGGGGGGGGGGGGGGGGGTAAATACTTATTGCACGAGGTCCAAAGTGGTGCCAATAGACTATCCTTACCAGGGTAATTCAAAGCGCGCGCTTTTGCGCTTTTGGGCGCTGACTTTTTGACCCCCTCTGCGCTTGAAGCGCAGTTTTTTGCAACCCCTTGAGGGCGCTGCAAGCAATTTTTGCGCTTTTTGCACTACAAAGCGCAGTTTTTTTGTTTTCAAGTGCGCTAAAGCGCTGGCCAATTTGGCCATTTGAAGTACCCTGATCCTTACCAATGCCTACTTATGGGTGGTCTCAGAATGTTATTTGGGGGTCTGAGTAAAAAGTTAGCAAAAAACAAAATGAGGGCTAGCCCCCCCCCTCCCCCCCCCCCCCCCCTTTAAATGAGGTGCTCAGAATGACCTGAAGAGTAACTTTAAATATCACCATGATACATGCGATTACAGCCCTGTTCTCAGAAAAAATTGATCGGCATGACTGGAATTTTTGAGGCCTGGGCTCCTCCTGGCCAAACCTACGTTTATTGTTAAGCATACAAAAAATGATGTCTTACAGCTCAGATGTTTTCAGTCTTTCTTACCATTGATCAAAGTTCTATTCAATTCATGCTCTATCCCATACTGCAACTGACAACTGCTTTTTTTCGACGACGCCTCACCATTCTGTTACTGCATGGCGACGCATGGGTCTGGCTAAACAAATCAGAAAGGGCCCCCCCGAATCCCCTGCACTCCACGCTACGCGCTCTGCGCGTAGCACCAAGGGTTTTGGGGGCAGTGTGTCGTACTGGGGTCACATCGAGTCGCCCAATTTGCGACGGCTTGCACACAAAACAAGTCCTATGCAGCCTCCCGAGCGACACGGAAAATTGGCCCCTGGTCAACAGTCGATTGCCTATCAAACTTGCAAAGCAAATCCTGTGCCTAACTACGCAGTCGGCGGGAAATGGAAGCAGTACATAGCAACTGGTCTTTGATCACCAGTCGATTACCGATCAACCTTGCAAAGCAGGTACGGTGCCTAGCTACGCACTCGGTGGGATATGGAAGCAGGACATAGCAACTGGCCCTTGATCACCAGTCCAGTACCTATCAACCTTGCAAAGCAGGTACGGTGCCTAGCTACGCACTAGGTGGGAAATGGAAGCACTACATAGCAAAGCTGCATGGGACACTACTTTGGCCAAACAAATCTCTTCTAGAGCTGACTAGAGATCAAAATCGTGAAACTACGGACTTGGTGGGATATGGAACCAGCACATTGCAAAAGCCATGTGGGGCCCTGTTTTGGCCAAGCAAATTGCTATCTACAGACCCCAAACCGAATAAATAATCAATACTAATAATAATAATCCGATAATAATAAAAATAATAATGATAATAATAATAATAATAATAATAATCCGATAATAATAATAATAATAATAATAATAATAATAATAACGGGCTCACTGCCCAAGTTATAACACATACCTGGTGGGGTATGGAACAAGCACATAGCAAAAGATATATGTTTTTTTGCTTGGACCTGTTTTGGCTGAGCAAATTCCTATCTTGAGACACAAAACCCGAATAATAATAATAGATCATCATCATCATCATCATCATCATCATTATAATGATGATAATAATGGGCTCACTTCCCTAGTTATAATACGTACTTGGTGGGGTATGGAACCAGTAAGCAGTCTCCTCTAGGTCGGGTTTAGAAAGGGGCGACTTGTTGAAGAGCTCATCCAGGTAGAACTTCTTAACGCGCTCCTCATATCGTCCAGCTTCGGGGTTGTGAACCTGTCCATTTGGTGTTGCAAAATTACATTCGACAAACATAAACATAGACCAGTGGACTGAAAGAATGCTCCTCCTATTGCCCATGTTTAGGTCTGTGCACCTGTTTGTTTGGTGCTGCCAAATCAGGTTTGACAAACAAAAACACAGAATAGTGGATTAAAACAAATAACCATGCTCCTCGTATTGTCCAACTTCGAGTAGTGTACCTGTCCATTTGGTGTTGCCAAATTAGGGTTGACAACAGTTGACAAACATAAATATTGACCAGTGGGTTGAAAGAAATGAACTCGCTCCTCGTATTGCCCATTTTGGGGTTGTGTGGATTGAAATAACTGAACACACTTAAATGATTGCTTATGTTTGCGTATGTTCACCTTTACATCACAGTCACTTTTTTCATACAAGTAGTAGCTTCCACTCAGGTCCAATAGCCAGCGACTGAGTCGAGCCCAAAGTGTACAGTTGCATTGGAATGCCTGTCCGGCCAGCATTCAGACATACTAGCTAGCTTCAGGTTTGGCCCAGGGGTGGCTGAAAGGAGCTGCCTAGAGCATGGCCCAAAAAAGAAACAGTGCTGTCCATGAGGTGTTGGAACAGGAACCCTAGGACCATTTAAGAAGAAGACTTGGAACATGGTTCTACACACCTTAACCCGTGTAACTGTCTTCAGAACAGACAGGCAGACAGACAGACAGACAGACCGGAGCACATTACATGACTCAGCAAAACAACGCCAGAGACAGGACAGAGGCACACAATGCAGAATAAAATTGCTCCGCCCATGCGACACCTACGGAATTGCTACCGAGAGTTTTAAAATCCCGCCCAGAGCTACTCACCACCATGTCTTCGTAGGTACAGTCGTTAATCAAGTCGGACTCTTTGACTCCTTTGTAGTCGTAGATTTCTTTGTTGGTGTTGGTGACGCGGCAAGGCTGCAGCGTTCTAAATTGAGACGAGGAGTATGAGGGAGCATGTTTGGCGGACGAAAGACCTGCGATGATGAATTGCGAAGTCAGTCACTGATGGCACAGTTATCCGAGGTACGCATCTTCCGCTTTTAATTTTCGCACCAGTATGCTGGCCAGCTGGGCGACTAACTCGTGATGCTAGGTTCATGGTGCAATATTAGATGCCTCCGCTGAAACAATGCGCCCTATCCTCGACAAGACAGTTCAATACCGATGGCCAAACTAACAAATCCAGTGGCGACGGCTTCAATAAGGATTGAGGACCTTGCGTTGAGGAGGGAATGCAATCAGGCTGGGGACTTGTGATTGTGCGCGACGGCAGGTTCAGTGGAGTGGCTGGAATGGCTGGAGAAACCGGCTCTGTTGGTCGTAGCTGGCTCTTGTTGCCATCTGCATGCCACGCACCTATCAACAAAAAAACAGCTGAGTGAGCTGACAATCATCAACAGTTCAACGCAGTTGAGGGCAATTCTGGTGGCTGCCATTTTAGTTCATCGGAAGTCCTACCGCACATGATGATGAGCTAACTTAATGGTTGCACACAATCTATACTTTCCATCTTACATGGCTACCGTGGATAGTGTGTATGTATGTTACAGTCCAGGGGTAGGCCAAATAGGCTAAAGGAAGTTGCCCAACCGTATAGGAAAGGCTTAAAAAGCAAAAGCACTGATGAACTGAACCCCAAACGTTCGTTTCATCGACGGGGGGGCTGAGTTCGTGCTACAGTGATAATTTAATTCTACAATATAATTAAATTATCATCTCAGCTGGGATGCTAATTTAGACAAACAATACCGATAGTGTATTATTGTCTTGTATTGTTTTCCACTCTGAGGCATGATATCCTTGAGATTTGTATTGTATTCTTGAGGAGATAGCCGTGAAGGTAAAGGGGGCGAAGTGGCAAACACTTGCACCTCAGAAGAGGATCAAGAAAAACTTGCGAGTCCCGCTGGCCGCTACTCCAGGGCTCCAGCCTGCCTGCTCCCCCCTCCCCCACTCTACCCCCCCAAATAAAAATCATCAGGACAGGTTTGGGGCAGGGTTGCCTCCTGAGCTATGTGCAAATGTAAGGTTTGTGGGGTTGAATCTCAAAATAGGAGATCTGAATATACATGACATGCAGGCTGCTGTAGATGTTTGACTAAAACAAAAAAAACGAAGAAATGTAAAAAATACAAGTATGTGGGTGCTTGGTGGTAAGTGGTGGTCGGTGAGGGGATGGGTGGTGTTAGGTGGTAGGAGGTGGCGGGAGGTCTCATAAAGTGTTGTAGAACCAATGTGCACAAACAGTGTTTTGTACACTTCACTTGCTCCATGGGCCCAATGCCTCCGATTTTTTTGTAGGTCTTCCCTGCCCCCATATTTTACAACCAACAGTGTACCCTAATAGCCCTTTCCTCTAAAGAAGGACAGGCCTAGTACCCCAACAGTATAGTTTTAGTTTTCCCCCAGAACAGGCATCTAAGTAGCTCAAAATATCTCAGCCCAGTTAAGGCTTGCCCACCAATCTCTGCATTCCATACACATACATACATGGTAACTGTGGCTAGTCAAACGATACATGTAACGGTAGTGTACCATTATATTATATTGTATGGTATATTTGAAGTTTATATTGAATCCTTGAGGAGCCACGAAGGGAAAGGGGGCGAAGTGTGGAACACCTGCACTCCGGAAGAGGGTAAAGAAAACGTGTCAATCCATCTGGCCTCTGCTCATGGTTCTGCCCTTGTCCCCGTAGGGACCCCCTCAAAGGGCTCCAGCCTGCCTCCTCCCTCTCACCCCACTCCATCCAAAATCATTACGGCAGGTTAAGGCTCTTAGGATGGCAAGTTGGCAACACAGCGAAATAGGCGAAGTAAAGAGTTACATAATTCCATCCGCGACTACGTCTGTCCGGGAATAGTAACTACAGTAATGTACAAATATACAGAGATCAAAATTGTAGCATTGGCACGTATCAACTATGTGTCAAAGTAATTTCCTAGTCTTCCTTTATAATGAATTGCGATGAGACTACAAACAAAAAACTGTACAGGACCATATAAACTGACATGGTCAAAAACAACGGAGCAGACTTCAAGGGATTGTTGAGTAGCCGCAAGAAAACTGGCAGTCCTAGTTCTATAGGAACACCAAGCAAGCGCCTAACCTCATAGCCAGAAGACAAGAACAAAGACTTTGCCTCTTGCTAATTCTTTCGGTTCACGCCCTACCAAAAAATATAACACACCATGGTAAGGTTGACCAGACATAACCTTTTTCACGTTCGCCTTCCCAAATGAGGCATTGTAACGTACTGCAGCATAACAGCTCATAGCTTCCCTTTTCAGCTACAAACACCTGCTTCTAGGCAGCTCCCTTGGCTGGCTATTCAGCTAAACCATAAACATTATAGTGTGCCTGGCAGCTGGCATGATCAGATCGCCAGAATGAATGATTTCTGTGCGCTTAGCCTATGGACTGGCTCAGGGAGCTGCCTAGAAGCTGTTGCTTGTAGCCGAAAAGAAAAGCAGTGTAACAGCTGCTTGAAAATAATGCTGAACCTTGAGGGATCCCATTTTAAACATCGAGGTATGTCTGGTCTACCTATGCGGCCATTGACACCTTAGCATCCTCCTTCCTGGGCTTCTTTTCTCGAAGAGCATTGGTTAGCCAGGGGTGCTTAAGAGCTTTCGCTACCGTGAGGCGCTTCCTAGGATCTCTCTGCAAACAGCGCTTGATGAAGTCCCGGCCCTCAGAGCTCATGTCGAGCCATGGCCCCCAGTCGTACGCGATTTTGGCATGTTGTACAGCATCAGCTACGTCATCAAACTTCGCCCTCTTGATGACTTCAACATCAGGGAAGAAGGGGAACTGCTGGGAAAACAACCAGTACAACATCACTCCCGTGCTCCAGACATCCACCGAGCTATCATATTCTCGGTCATAGATTTCAGGGGCCATGTAGACAGGGGTGCCGGTCCGCTTGGTCAGAACTAGATCTCCTGCAGCAACAGAGGGTGTAGTAAAACTGTGAGCATCAGGGAAACGGTGGGTGGATGAGTGCCAGATTGTCTACAAAACCCACCCCAAATCTCTCAAAATGCTAATGCCTGCATCAAGATATGTCACCACAGGCAGGGTGAAGTGATGATGCTGGATACATTATTATGTTGCCCGACTGTACTCCAAATGTGAACGAGACAGCAGAGTGTGGAGCCATTCAGCATCTGCATCCTTTATCTAGGGTGAAGTAGGTTGCATATAAAACTCACCAATCGGCAGGGATTGGCTGCAGCCAAAGTCCAAAGCCTTCAACCAGGGTTCAGAATCCGTAGGGAAGTCTGGGTCCGAAAGGGGGTTCTTCCTCTCATGTTTCAGGCAGAAGTTGGCTGGCTTCACATCGCCATGTACGATGCCGAGCTTGTGGCAAGCGCTGACAACCTTCAATACTTCCCGAGCAACAAGGGCCAAGGAGCGCTCATCCAGGGACCCGTATGACTGCAGGAAAGAATGAGGAGGATTTGTTCAGTCAAGATGTACAGAAGGCAAGATGAGGACAAGGTAGAGTACAAGGCGGACAAACAGAAGGCCAACAGGGCAGATTGTACAATGGGAGAACTTGTATTGAGGGCTGCACCCATATAGGGCTTTAACCAGATACTAACTTATGGACACTAAAGTCTAGGGGACTCTCTCAGGCTCTCCGGACGCCCACCTCGACAAATTTGTTCAAGTCTCCGCCTCCGCAGTACTCCAGGATCATGGCTATGTTAGAATCGTCCTCAAAGCAATCCTCTAGCTGCACAACTCCCTTGCAGCGCTGCAGGCGTTCCAAAATCTCGGTCTCTCTAATGATCTTCTGCAGGGTTCTTTCCTTGGACACCTTGTTCCGAGTCTTGGGCATCACCTTCACGGCAACCTCCTTTCCACTGCGATTTAAAAATGTTGGAGAAGTATAAGACGCTACTACAAGATGATAAAAGCGAGGTTGAGGCAAGGGGGTACGAAGTCTACAATGACGAACAGTTTGAAGCAGGAGCTCTATCTTACCTTCTCATGTTGATCCCTTGGTGGACGATTCCGAAACTTCCTTGACCAAGCACCTTCCCCTTTACATAGGAGGCATCGAAGTCAGTCTTCCAGCCCAAATCTTCTCCAACGGGGGAGCGCGTTGTAGTAGCTGCTGGTGACATGACCGAGGTGGCGAACGAGACGAAGCTTTGGAGGCTGGCGATAGGAGCACCCCGTCTTCGCGCAGAGGAGCCTCTCATTCTTACTGGGGCCATCCCGTAAGAAGTCCCGCAGGGCGTGGAGTGCACCACGGGAGGCCTAAGCGCGGTCATTTAGTCTGGAAGATGAGATATAGAGATAGGAGCAGTATTGGTTTCTGGTCAGGTCAGCGATGTCAGTGCGCTGGATTATCCCACACTTTGGTTTGCTGTTTGCGCTCGTGCGCTGTGGTAGAAGCTCAATGTCCAGATTGCAAATTGAATGCGAAGCTATATCCCAAGCTGACTAGATTGATGCATCCGAGTCAGCCGTGGTTCGACTTGGAGTAAACCCTCCAACAGCTCGACAACAGAATCCCCGCCTGTGCTGACCTGGCTGGGATTGCTTGCCTGAACTCATCCGATGATCCGACTCACACCATCTCTTGTTTCAGATGCTCATACGCCCCTCACCTGCTCATAAGTTCCCTCTCTGCCAGGCTACGGGGACAATTGGATTCCTATAGAGCGCTAGTAAACGTAACCATAATCACCAGCAGCAGCTGCAACAGCACTTGAGGTGTCCGAAGGCCCTCGCTAGGGTGTCTCGGGGTCACTATGATCAGAGACTATGATGATCTATCCGGCGCCCCACGCGCACGCAGCCGCACGTTATTTTTCTTGTCGAAACCAGTCGACACCAACAGAAAGCTTGTTTCTTGCCGAAACCAAGATAAAATTAACGGCTGCAGCCGTTGAGTTTTATCAACCGTTTCATCAGCAGCAGCTGCAGCTGCCGGCTGCGGCCCCGGGCTGCGGCAGCCGGCTGTGAATCAGATCATCGATTGCAAGTTGGCGGCACTTCCGGGACAAAGTAACTTCTGCCTCAAGAGGTCTCCTGTTCCTGCCACTCAGTTCTGAGCAGGGGCGGCTAATCTCTTGAGCTGCTTGAATGCTGAACTCGATTCAATGAGAGGCGACGAGTTTAGACCGTACACACGTGCGCTGAAACCGAACGTGACTCATCAGCCAAGCAAGGCGACACACTCGAAATCCCACGAGCACCTCTTTGCTAGTCGATAAATGAGAGAGCTGTAGATGGTATTTGCCCCTAAGCACGGGAGCGATTTGACTCGCCGGTTGGTCAGATCCCGAGAGGGTGTGGGATGGGTGTGGGAGTGGAACTGTGGGTGGGACCCGGGGTAGCACCGTGGGAGGCCTTGGGTAAGGCAATTTTCGAAGGCCTACCCAGGCCTACCCTCAAATTCTCACCAGCATTTGACAGTTTGACACCCTAAGGCTGTGTGAATCAGCAGGTTAATCAATGTGCTAGTCTAGACTTTTCTAGTGGAGGGATAGAAGCTCGGGCGGTCTAGCATCACGCCATCATGCTGACGTGAATATATCCCAGCCCTTGTAATCCCCCTTCCTAAAGCACGCATGACTTGAGCTAAGGGGACACCTGCATGTGTGCCGCATATCATGTTACGGCAATTGATTACATGGTCTACTAGGCTTTCTGTTGCTTACTTTCTTTGGGCGGAGTGAACATGGATAGCATAAACCCTGCTGCATCATACTCATGAGTGCAGAATGTAACCACGTGGCTATATGATAGTTGCATGTCCCCCGTGAAAGCATGCGATGTACAGGCACGTGATAAGCCCCAGCAATTCACCGTTATATTTTATAAACTTACAAACTAGCCATGCCATGGAGCAACTTCAATCATTATCAACTCACAATCTATAACAATACTTGGATATTCTTGATTTGCATTGGCATACGTCTGTAGGCTAACATCTAAAGGTGCGTGTCCTAGTGATTTCAGTGAAGCAGCCATCCCCAGTAGACTCACTCAATGCATAATAATTGTACCATGACGACCTCGTGGCACCCCCTTTCTGTTTGGAAGCAAAAAAATGGCTTAAAGTCTTGGCTATCGGAGCGACAGGTGGCACACCGGAATGGAGTGGAGCGGACCGAAGCCAGGGTTTACGACAGGGCTAGGGGCCAGTTAGGGCCAGGGTATATAAAAACCGACAAACGGACATCAGGGTGACTCTGGGGGCTCCCGCGCGTCCCAAAAGGGGGGGCTCCGCGAACAAAAATGCTTGCAGGCACGTGGCATTGTCCAGCTCAGCCTGACCTTGTTCACCCCTTGTGGATGCAGACGCAGACGGAAGCGGAAGCGGAAGGCTGACCTCACCTGGCTGACGTGTCAGGGCTGACCGCTGTCAGCGGTCAGCCCTGACACGTCAGCCAGGTGAGGGATTGAGATATTTTGCTTCCACCTGCTTCCACCTACGTTTCCTCAAGGGCTCTTGGAATTCGCTGGCATACTACACACGACAACCCTAGTGCTGCTCGCACGCGCAGTCTCATTCGCCGAAGCCTTTGACGCACTTATTAAACAACCCTACAGCTTCGTGTCTTCTCTCACACTTATATTATTCTAGTTTAGTTAAGATATCGCTCCTCGAATGTCTTCTTCATTTCAGATGTTGGGGTCATCTCCCCCCGCCCCATCGAACGCATTTCATATGCACCGCCTAGGACGCACCAACCCTGGTGGCCAAGGAAGCTCGTTAAGCATGATAAATTCTTGCGGGTCCTCCAGACTTCCGCCAACTGTGCTCCCTGACCTTGGGTGGAAGAAGGATTTTGACGAGACATGCTCCAAGGGGAAACTCCTCGGCCGAGGCAGCTCTGGCATCGTTCATGCCGGCTGCGATGTGATTAGGTGAGAACGTGGTATCGACGTGGCTTAGTAGGCCCGAGGCGACCCCCCCCCCCCCCTCCCCCCCCTGGGATATTGCCCCCAGCCTTTTGTATATGTCCCTCGCGAAATCGTTGTGTTCGAGGGATGTAGGGTTTCTTGCCTACAGCCTGAAATCCCGCCCGTAAGGTGCTGCAGCACCGAGTGAAATCTTGACTTGGACATGCTCCAAGGGGAAACTCCTCGGCCGAGGCAGCTCTCAACAAAGCGCCTCGATGCTCTAATTGAACCCGAAAACGTCGTTGGACGAACCGCCAAGTCTCTTCCGACGCCACCCCACTCCACCCCCTCCCACTTTCACTTCCACCTCCACCCCCTTCCACTTCCATCCCCACCCACCCCTCCACCCCCCCTGCCACCCCCACTCCACCCCCCCCCCACCCCCACCCCCACTCCCATCCCCACCCCCACTCCCATCCCCACCCTCCACCCCTTACCTCACCTTGGCATCTGGAATTCGCAGTGGCGAGGAAGTGGCCATCAAGATTATGCCCAAGTTGATGGGCAGTGCTCCCAAGGGCTGTCGAGTGGCTCGCATTTGCAAGGAGGCCCGACACCTGGATAGCCTGGTAGCCTGCCCAAGCGTGGCGCACTTACGGGATTGCTTTGAGGGGGATTCTCATGCCGCTCTGGTCTTGGAGCTCTGCACTGGTGGGGACCTGGAAGCCTATGTCATGGTGAGGAGGGGGAGGAACTGGGGGAGGGGGAAGGGGAAGGGGAGGGGGCATGGGGAGGGGGACAGGGGAGGGGGACGGATGTTTTGCGGGGGGGGGGGGGGGGGGGGGGGGGGGGGGGGGGGGGGGGGGGGGGGGCATGGGGCGGGTGGTAGAGGGGGGGAGGGAGGGATGGAGGGAGGTGCGGGTTGGCAGGGGGGAGATAGAGGGGAGGAGGAGGGTGGAGGTGCTGGCCAAACAGCAGGTTTACATCTCGCTCATACATGGGCCCTTGCAAGCTCTCATCTACCAGCCAAACCACACCATGTGCGCACTTTCGCTTAGTGCAATCGATCACCTTGTGTCTTGCTTGCCAAGCTTTTGCTGTCCTCAACCATCCTCTGAGTTCACATGTCGCAGTGTCAGCGATATCACCAAGCAATGGTTGACAATCGTCGTCTGGCCTAGATTACGATTGTCAACCAATGCTTTCTTGTTTAGCTGAGAATAGCTTAATCCCCTGTCTCTGTTCTTTAGAATGCGCTTCATTGTATAACTTTGTAGACAAGTCCTAGGCAGCATCGCAAGCGACGCGGAAAATTGGCAGAGAGTGTTAGCTATCGGAACGACAGGTGGCAACAGAATGGAGCAGACCGAAGCCAGTTAGTTACAAGACGGTTAGCTGATGTGTCAGGCTTCATCTCGGTCGTTGGTCAGACAGACGGACAACAGGGTGAATGTGGGGGCTCCCGCCCCCCTGAAGGGGGGGGGGCTCCGCCAACAAATCCAATATTGAACAAATGTGGGAAAGAGGTCGTGGGGTCCATTGCTTGGTTGTATCGCGAACCCACAGTCCAGGGGTAGTAAAATATGTAGCAGGATAGCTTGCTACTAGTCTGACTTGATATCTCGAGTATGTCTTTTCGATATGTCCCATCTAGTTCTGTTACACTATTTTCTAACGGAACTAGACCGACGGGATATTATTCTTGTTACATGCTGTAACACGTGTAAATTTCCGATGTGTCCCATCGGTCTAGTTCCGTTAGAAAATAGGCGAAATAGGGACTTGTCCACCCTCGAACAATCAAGATCAACTCTGGATTCCCAGAAGGGGAATTTGAAAGAAGCACTTGATGAACTGGTCCCCAACAAAATCTCTGCAACTCTGCTCCACAAAATATCTAGGGGACCACAGATGCATACAAATTCACGTACGTGACGTTTATAGGGTGCAAAGTACGTGTTTCGTCCCCAAACACGTACTTTGCTAATCAATATCTAACCGCACACTTCAAAACACGTTTCACGTCAACATGTTGGCCTATTCATCTACCACGTATGCAACACCCTTCCGAGCATTATTTTTTTCCGCTTAATATAGCGATAGCCACTTTTGACCCCATTTTGGCCCAAATTGCCGCTCTAAAAATTAATAATGTGTCTAAATGGCCCTAAAATGCTTTAAGAAGTGTGCAAGTGCTGTCCCTGGAGGAGGCTTAAAACTATGGCTAGACTATAAAGCTAGAAAAAACCCACTTTCAGATTTTAAACAAATAAATCCCTGTTTCTCAGGATAATGGACCTGTTGATGAGGCTGGCCTGGCGCTTATTGCAAGAGAGGTGTTGAGAATGTTGGACGCCTGCCACGAGTTAGGGATCTGTCACGGCGATGTAAAGCCTCCCAACTTCTGTCTCAAGCACGCAGTCAATCCCTTGTCCCAGCGGAATCCTGCTTTAGCTGAACTGCCTTGGCTTAAAGCAATCGACTTTGGCAGCAGCTGTGACCTTCCCGCAGGTAAGATAACTTTTTGTACCTGCCGCTGGTGATGGTTTACTGTCTTTGATGGGACTTTGACGTTTTGTGTGCCTCTAGCACGCAGTCAATCCCTTGTCCCAGGGGGATCCTGCTTTAGCTGATCTGCCCTGGCTGACATAAATCGACTTTGGCAGTAGCTGTGGCCTTCCCGCTGGTAAGACAACTTTTCTTACCTGCCACTGCTTGACTGTCTTTCATGAGATTTCGACATTTTGTGTGTGCCTCAAGCACGCAGTCAATCCCTTGTCCCAGCAAGATCCTGCTTTAGCTGAACTGCCTTGGCTGACAGAAATCGACTTTGGCAGCAGCTGTGGCCTTCCCGTTGGTAAGACAACTTTTCTTACCAATTTTTCTTACCACCAGTTTTTGCTCTTGTCAGCATTCTGTAGGTCCAGTTGTGTAGCCAAAGTTGTGACACAAGCCTGATTGCAGGATTGTGGTGAAGCATGGTATAGGGTGGTGCGCGGAGCCCGGGGGGTTAGGAGGGCAGCAAGTCGCACTGGGGTCACACCGATTTGCTCAATTTGTGACCGGTCGCACACACATAAAACATGCTTACTAGCCCCTGGTGATGGTTGACTGTCCTTGATGGGATGTCAATGTCATTGATTTGCAAGTTCATTTGTGTTATATTATAGCTATGCAGCCGTTCAACAGCAACAAGCAATATAATATTAAGGTCAACTTGATTCTTCAATGAATACGGCCCTCCCCCACCCACGCCACCCGGCCACCCCAACCCCACCCTTACCCTACCTACCCACCCCATCACACCGCTACCACTGCCCCTACCCCACCCTTACCCCACCCCAGTTGGTGCAGGCTCAGGTGAGAGGTTGTGCAAGTATGAATTTACCCCCACCCACCCATATATTGTGCAAGGGTGAATAAACCTCCACCCACCCATATATTGTGCAAGGATGAAAATTCACCCACCCCACCTACTTAACCACCCACCCCACCCTGGTTGGTGCAGGCTCAGGTGAGAGGTTGTGCATGAATGAATATACCCCCGCCCACACATATATTGTGCAAGGATGAATACCCCCCCCACCCGCCCATATATTGTGCAAGGATGAATATTCACCCACCCCACCTACCTAACCACCAATCCCCACCCACCCCACCCCGGTTGGTGCAGGCTCAGGTGAGAGGTTGTCCAAGTGGGTAGGCACACCGGTCTTCATGGCCCCCGAGGTCTACCGCAAAGACTATGGCCTCAAGGCTGATGTGTGGAGTGCAGGTGTCATGCTTTATTGGCTCTTTGCCAATCGATACCCTTTCTTTCCCGGCTCCGAAACCGAGGTTGACGACGTTGCTGTGGCCGTCTGCGAGGCCCCTGTTGATTATGACTATGGCATGTGGACAGGGATGAGTGAGGTGGGCAAGGACTTCATACAGCGCTGCTTGCAGCGTAATGAGGGCGAGAGGATGAGCGCACGGGAGGCTCTTGACCACCCCTGGCTGTCTTCTGCCCTAGCGGTTGATAAGCAGCTTACGCTCGAGACTGTTCTTGTTCACACACAGGTACCTTGATAAGTTCAACCAGGGGTTCACACACAGGTACCTTGGTAAGTGTTTTTTCTGGCGACACGACGCCATTCCGTCGTTGAATGGGGATGCAGGAACTGGGCCCCACCATGCGATGGCTATGCAACAATCCTGAAATCAGGCTTGAGTAGCCCAAGTATCTTCTCAACCTGGCCTACAGAAATCTGAAAAAGGCACTGTAGCCACCTTCAATCTGTGTACATATCGACTGAAGAAAGTAGCTAGCCTGTACATGTGGCAGGTGATGCAGCCAGCCTGGTGCCTACCACCGCCACCACCACCATTGATGCCAGCCTAGTGCCTGTCACCCCCCCCACCACTATTGATGCCAGCCTAGTGCCTGTCACCCCCACCACCACCATTGATGCCAGCCTAGTGCCTGTCACCCCCACCACCACCAACATACCAGCTGAAGAAAGTAGCTAGCCTGTACATGTGGCAGGTGATGCAGCCAGCCTGGTGCCTGCCACCGCCACCACCACCACTGATGCCAGCCTGGTGCCTGCCACCACCACCACCATCATTGATGCTTGCCTAGTGCCTGTCACCCCCACCACCAACAACATATCGGCTGAAGAAAGTAGCTAGCCTGAACATGTGGCAGGTGATGCAACCAGCATGGTGCCTGCCACCACCACCACCACCAACATATCAGCTGAAGAAAGTTGCAGCAAGAAGCAGAAAGGATGCAGAGAGAGAAGGAAATCCATTGGCCTATGCAACATACGTACATCTTGTACAGGAAGGATGCAGAGAGAGAAGAAAACCCAAAGGCTTAAGCAACATATGTACAATCTTGTACGCGGAGGATGCAGAGAGGGAAGAAAATCCATAGACATATGCAATATATGTACATCTTGTACATGAAGGATGCAGAGATAGACAAAAATCCAAAGGCATATGCAACATATGTACATCTTGTACAGGGAGGATGTAGAGAGAGAAGAAAACTCATAGGCCTAAGCATCATGTGTACATCTTGTACAGGAAGGATGCAGAGAGAGAAGAAAATCCATAGGTCTAAGCAACAGATGTACAATCTTGTACAGGAAGGATGCAGAGAGGGAAGAAAATCCATAGACATATGCAACATATGTACATCTTGTACAGTAAGGATGCAGAGAGGAAAATCCAAAGGCCTATGCAACATATGTACATCTAACATCTTGTACATATGCATGTATGTGATCTTGTAGATGTTGAGACTAATTGTTACAAGGTTCTTTGCGCCGTCAATTCTGCGTCTAACATTCGGCATCTAATAGATATTAGGCATTCAGCATGTAGTAGATATTAAAAAATCAAGCATGCCTATCTGAGGCGCCGAGAAAGAAGAATTGTTACAAGGTTTTATACGCCGGCATTTTGGCTACTAACTGTCTACAGAATATAATCCCCCCCCCCCCCCCCCCCCCCCCCCCCCCCCCGCCCCCCCGTTCGTTAGCCACGGAAAACAAGAAGTGTGACGGGGTCCGAACCCAGACCGATTATATGCATGCCCAGGTCTCCACACCAACAGGTGAACAACTTGTCAAGGTCGCTGAGAAAGCTTTCTATACCAAGCAGGCATTCCCATGTTTGATACGCAGTAGCCAATTGGATTACATACTTTTTGGCGGAGTCCTCTCTCCTGGAGGGCAGGAGCCCCCAGATTCACCCCATTGTCCGTTTATCCAACCTCCCCGCCCCGCCCCCCCCCCCCCTCCTCCCCCCCTCCCAGGACGAACAGTTATTTTACACATCAGCCAACTGTTTCCTAACTAACTGGCTTCGGTCCGCTCCATTCCGTTGTCACCTGTTGTTCCGATAGCCAACACTCTCCGCCAATTTTGCCTAGGATTCGTTCAGCCAACTCTGGGCTGCTGACTTTCGTCTGATGCCCCCCCCCCCCCCCCCCCCCCCCCCCACACACACACACACTGTGCGATACCCACGGTAACCAGGGAGCAAACTAAGCAGATGATACAGTCATGAGTTGTGTTGAGTATTGGCTCAACATGCGAGGTATCACATACTTGAACTTGGTTACATGTAGGGAACGGTAATATGATATCATTGGATGTCGGCAGTCTGACTGGGCTAAATTTACCATTTACATACAATATCATATGATGCAATTTGTATGATATCATATGATATCATACTTGCCTTTGTTCAACATCATATGATATGCCGGTCCCTAGTTACATGGCACCAGCAAGCACTTGATTGCATGTGGCAGAGGTTGTGAAGGGTGGTTTTGAGGGTTTCGGGGGTGTGGAGAGCTTGGGGCACATAGTTAAATAAATAAATAGTAGGCCTGATTATGAGGCATGAGGTTGAGGGGGCCAGCCCGTTTGCTTGCACTGGGGCCAACAACTTGTAATAATAAATTACCAGCAGCAAATAATTTAGCTCTCCTCCAACACTCAAGTAAGTCGTCCCCTAGGAGTGAAGGAGGAGAGCTGACTAATTTGCTGGGTAATTCATTATTACACGTGTGGATGTTTGAAGAGGCGTGGGTATTTTTGTCCCACTGAACTGACTAGTCCTAGAACTTGAACTTGGTTGCATGGCTCCAGCCAGCAATTTGGCTGCTCGTCGTCTTGAGCAGTTATAGCTCATGGACTTCTGCAGACAGGCTGGTTAGATAGAAACAAGACAGACCCATGCATGTCTATTACATTGAGACCCTGCATCTCTATTAAATGGAGACAAGAGGGACCCATGCATGTCTGTGGCTTTATCTGTGTTCAAGTCAGGTCCATGGACTTAGATGAGCACTCTGGTAATGAGGAAGGTCGATGGACTCAGATCATCATCATTAAACGCACCAGATATGGGTCGATGGACCTGCACGTCAGTGGCTGTATCTGCGTCACAGTTCAAGTCAGGTCGATGGACTCAGATCAGCACTCTGGTGATTACGGAGGTTGATGGACTCAGATCATCATCATTAAACGCACCAGATATGGGTCGATGGACCTCCACGTCAGTGGGTGTATCTGCGTTGCAGTTCAAGTCCGGTCGATGGACTCGGATCAGCACTCCGGTGATGACGGAGGTTGATGGACTCAGATCAGCACTCCGCTGATGAAGGAGGTTGATGGACTCGGATCAGCATCATGATACACACCAGATATGGGTCGATGGACCTGCACGTCAGTGGCTGTATCTGCGTCACAGTTCAAGTCAGGTCGATGAACTCAGATCAGCACTGTGATGATGAGGGAGGTCAATGGACTCAGATCAGCACTCCGCTGATGAAGGAGGTTGATGGACTCAGATCAGCATCATGATGCGCACCAGATATGGGTCGATGGACCAGCATGTCAGTGACTGTATCTGCGTTCCAGTTAAGGGGTAGCCAAGTAGGCTGAAGGCACTGTTTCATTTTGGGGTCACTAATGGCAGCTTCCCTCCAGCTCCTTTAGCCAGCCACTGGGGTGAGTCCAAAGCTTTCATCTGCATTTGAATGCCTGTCTTATCAGCTTTCAGACGCACTAGCTAGCTTCAGGTCAGGCACAAGGACAGAGAAATGGAGCTGCCTAGAAGCTGCTGCTAGTAGACACGAAATAGTGGATGAAGGGCCATGCAGGTCAATGGCTTTTATTTTCAGCTACCGGCAGCAGCTTCTAGTGCAGCTAAAAAAAGAAAAAATGTCAATAACCGAGTGCTGCTACAGGAAGCCCACTGAGCCTTGTTGAAGCATCTCAGACGCCCACTATTTTGTAGGAGTGGTAACGCCGTTCGATCTGAATCCTCGGCGTCGCTGGTTTGTGTCGGGAGACCCACTCCCTGGGGTGAAATTCCTTGCACAAGTGAAAAAAGGCGAAGCACCATTAGTTTGTATCCCTGGCCATGAGGTGTTTGCTGCATGAGTCCTTTCATTCAACTGTGTGAGCTTTCAAATGGTGAGGTCCGATTTTAGCGATGTCGTCAAAGCTGTACTTCCGTTGTTGTTTATAACTTTAACGTGAACTTCCATTTTTGTTTAGGTCCGTGAGTTAGAGCGGTCAGAGGGGAAGTTGATGTACGGTACAGAGATTTAGTTGGAGTGGGGAGAGAGGAATTTGATTGAGTTGATGTACGGTACAGAGATTTAGTTTGAGTGTGGAGAGAGGAAGTTGATTGAGTTGATGTACGGTACAGAGATTTAGTTTGAGTGGGGAGAGAGGAAGTTGATTGAGTTGATGTACGGTACAGAGATTTAGTTGGAGTGGGGAGAGAGGAAGTTGATTGAGTTGATGTACATTTCCTTAGTTATTTGTTTTATCCGTGACCCTTTCCACTTGTTCACGCAGTTGTGCTCACACACACAACTGTGCACATAATAATATTATGAGTATTTATGTACTGGTATGTTAAGTAGATACATTCATCCTCTTCATCTAATTTGACGAACTGAAGAAATGCACAATTTCACCTGTGACATGTTCCTTCCACTGGAAGACGTGTAAAAGGCTGTAATATATGGCGCAAGAAAACATAACGTCCCCCTAGTGCCCTTGAACTTGACGTGTAAAAGGTTGTAATATATGGTGCACGTATACCTCACATCCCCCAGGCGCCCTTTAACTTGCTGCGTAAAAGGCTGTGATATATGGTGCAATAATACCTACGTTCCCCTAGCGACCTTGAATTTGAATTGTTACGTGGTCTTTCAGCCAAACCTGGGGTGCTCACAGTCTTCCAATTCTAAGCCCCCCCCCCCCCCCCCCCCCCGTGCTACACCCACGGGTATGATGGAGCGTTCTGCTGTATGCGGATTATACAGTTTCAAGACTTGTCCAGGTCCTAGCGCCTTGCTCCGCTTCCGTTCCCTCTAGCCCAAACCCTTACCTTCTGCCAACATGGCCGCTGAACAAGGGATTTAGAATGAAAGGCCTTGCCTCCTGCCGACATGGCAACTGAGCAAGGGATATAGAATGAAAGGTCTAGCCTTCTCCCAATATCGCTTCTGAATGTTGCCCTCTCCCACTCGTTTTTCACCTCTCCTCTCAATCCTGTCTTACACAGTCATGGGTAAAAACTAAAAAAGGGCCGAGTGAGAGATACCTCCTTTTTGTTTGGGGGGATTTGCAACCCAGGAAGTAGGAACCTGTACACAAACACAGCGCCCACCAAGGATTCAAAAAGACGGGAGGAGAAATTCTTACTCATGCAATTACTGGTATAGCTATTACGCGGATGAT
This sequence comes from Chlamydomonas sp. ICE-L, assembly GCA_013435795.1. Classification (NCBI taxonomy): domain Eukaryota; kingdom Viridiplantae; phylum Chlorophyta; class Chlorophyceae; order Chlamydomonadales; family Chlamydomonadaceae; genus Chlamydomonas; species Chlamydomonas sp. ICE-L. The sequence continues at coordinate 118,036,379 of JACBWV010000610.1, read as the reverse complement.
TTGAGTTTTTGAAACACTTTGTATTTTGTACTTCGAACTTGAGAATTGGACCCAATAATTCTGACATGTAGACCTTTGAATTGAGAATTCTGACAATTCTGAGAAGGGCAGAGATTTGGCCTTAAAAAGTAGCGGTACAAACTACGAGACCCAAATCCAAATCATCCGCTGAATTGCTATAATCTTACTTGCTGGAGTTGGCGTCTTGTTGTAATGATTTGTATCACGAGAAGATAGTATACTAAGGGGGGGCCGAACGATAATCTGCACGTGAGCCAGATTTGGGGATATTCGGCGCACCATTACAACAACACCCATTTTTGAAGTATCGCTCACATCTCTAATCTGCATACCCAAGCGCATGATTCGATAGAACCGTGCACAATCATCGTAAAGGAGGCCCACCTCCTTAAGATGAAAATCCCTTTCTACATTCATTCTACCTCCTGCCTCAAGCTTGACCGCCCAACTAAGGGGGCAGGTCCCCCCCCGACTCGGGGGGGCAGGTCCGGGGGGCAGGTAGGGGGGGAAGGCGGGGGCAGGTAGGGCTTCGCCTAAGAACGACCTTCACAAGTCCTACCTCTCACATATTTCTTCCTGCATGCGGCTGAAGGTGGTTGTTCTAACTTGAAATCCTCATTCCATAGCGCAGACCACCAGCCGCTCTTACAAACTTAGGCCCTGGCGTGCAGAGCATTATATCCATTGATTATTACGCAGTTCTGGCTTTACAGTCGAGGCGTAGCCAAATACCGGTCGGTTAGACAGGCGATTGTTGACCCAAGACAAGCCCGCTCCGCACATCCCGTGGTTTCTTCCAAGCATTCTTCAATTTAAAACAGCAGAACTAGCAGCATCTTCAGCATCATCAGAAAAAGCAGGAGCAGCAGGAGCAGCGCAATGCCTGCCTCAGCAGGACCAGATGGCCAGGGTCCGGCGCTGTTCGTCGATAGCGTGACGGGTAGGCACGTAGCACCGGATCCCCAGAGTATACTAGATCGACGAGGACTGCAATTTCGGCATGACTATGGCTGGGTGTACGACGCCGTTGCGGATCCCAAGACGTTCTCCATGGCCGGAGCCAATGGCAGGTGAGCGACCTGAGGCTCAGGGATATCTGCCAGTGGGCCATGCAGGGAAAGGGTGTCTGGGTGTTCAGGTTTGTGAGTGCGTGGGTGCTCATGTGTGGGTGTGGGTGTTGCATGTTTGCACGTGTGGGTGTGGGTGTGGGTGTTGTATGTGTGCATGTCGCATGCGTGTGTGTGGGTGTGGGTGTTGCATGTGTGGGTGTGAACCAACCTGATAGGAGCCCATACCTGGCTCTCCCCTTGTCTATGAATGTGTGGCCGTATTTCTGGTATTGTGGCTATTGTGGGTGTGGTGGGTGTTGGTCATTTCTGTCTGTCTGTATTGTGGGTCTACATAGTCAAAGCTAAAGTAACCAGCCCACAACACAAGTAAGGTGCCTGGGTGTGGTGTGTAGTTGACGATCTGTTATAGTGGCAGGGCTGTGGTGACTCAAAGTTATAGGGACATAATTTTTTTCCAGCTACGAGTAGCAGCTTCTAGGCAGCTCCCAGGGCTCACTCTTCATTCAAAGCTAAGGCAGCCTAGTGCACCTGAAAGCTGGTATTTTCAGCTTTCCAGTGCTCCTGGCATCTTTGGGTTTGGCCCAGTGGTAGTCTCAGGGAGCTACCTAGAAGCTGCTGCTGGTAGCCGAAAAGAAAAGCCATGTGAAGGAACCATCCCCCCAAATATGTATTGTGCCAGTGTGTGGTGTACAGTGGGAAAGGAGCTCTTCTGGTGCGGGGCAAAATAGTTATACTGGTGTTAGTGCTGCTGATCCAATGTGCAGATGGGTTGGTGAATGGGGTCGTGGGTGGGAATGTGAAGGGGCAGATAGACCGAATATGTGTCGAAGGGAGTGATTGTGCATGGTTGTGAATGACTGTGTGTGTATTGGCTGTGTGTGTGGGCATGAGAATTGGCATGGGGGGAAGGGCATGAGCATGGGCGTGGGGGGGGGGGGGGGGGGGGGGGGGGGGGGGGGGGTATGTGCTGGGCGTGGGGAGCAGGGCATGGGCGTGGGCAGGGGGGGAAGGGAATGGTCATGCCATGGGGGGGGGCGTTGGTATGGGTGTGGGGGGCAGGGTACGGGAATGGGGGCTGTAAAGAAGCTGCTGGTCATAGTAAAAAAACAAGTCTTAGGCAGCGTCCCAAGCGACGCAGAAATTGGCGGAGAGTGTTGGCTATCAGTGCAACAGGTGGCAACGGAATCTAGTGCAGCGGACCGAAGCCAGTTAGTCACGAGACAGTTAGTCTAGACAATTGGCTTCATGTGGTCGGACGGACGCACACAGATAGACAGACGGTCGGACAAACGGACAACGCGGTGACCCTGGGAGCTCCCATCCCCCAGAAAGGGGGGCTTCTCCAAAACAACAGTGGGCCATGCTAGACCACATAGGCTTATCAATGTTTCATTCCGTTCCGCTGCTTGTTTCTAGTCACACCCTTATCAATGTTTTTATTCCGTGCCTCTGGTGGTTTCTAGTCATACCCTTTTCAATGTTTATGTTCCGTGTCACTGATGGTTTCTAGTCATGCCCTTTTCAATGTTTTTAATCCGTGTCACTGATGACTTCTGGGCATAACCCTTTTTAATGTTTTTATTCCGTACCACTGATGTTTTCTGGTCATTCCCTTGTTAATGTTTCTATTCCGTGCCGCTGATGGTTTCTAGTCATACCCTTTTCAATGTTTTTAATCCGTGTCACTGATGATTTCTGCGTATAACCCCTTTTAATGTTTTTATTTCGTACCACTGATGTTTTCTGGTCATTCCCTTGTTAATGTTTCTATTCCGTGCCGCTGATGGTTTCTAGTCATGCCCTTTTCAATGTTTTATTCCGTGTCACTGATGATTTCTAGTCATCCTTTTCAATGTTTTTATTCCGTGTCACTGATGGTTTCTGGGCATACCCCTTTTGATGTTTCTATTCCGTGCCGCTGATGGTTTCTGGTCATACCCTTTTCAATGTTTTTATTCCGTGCCACTCATTGCTTCTGGTCGTACCCGCCAACACTTTCTCTGGACAGGTTTTCGTTGTATGGTCTTGGAGAGAAGAGCATGAGGTCAGCTGCTTCTGGTGTGAAACAATTGGAGACTGCTGTGAGGCATCAGATTCAGCAGAAGTAGTTCTTTGCCCTTGGAGACAAGTGCATGATAGTTGCTGCTGCTGCCTTGAAGCACGTGGAGTCTGCTGTGAGGCAGCAGACTAGGCAGAAATAGTTGTTTTCCCTTGGAGATGAGTGAATGAAAGCAGCTGCTGCTGGTGCTTTGAAGCACGTGTAATCTACTGTGAGGCAGCAGCAGAATCAGCAGGAAAAAATGATCGCTCTGAGAAAGAAGTGCATGAGATCAGCTGCTTCTGGTGTAAAGCAATTGAAGACTGCTGTGAGGCAGCAGATTCGGCAGAAATAGTTGTTCGCCCTTGGAGACGAGTGCATGATATCAGCTGCTGCTTCTGGTGTGAAGCAATTGTAAACTGCTGTGATGCAGCAGACTAGGCAGAAATAGTTGTTCGCCCTTGAAGGCAAATGCATGATAGCAGCTGCTGTTGCTTTGAAGCACGTGGAGTCTGCTGTGAGGCAGCAGACTAGGCAGAAATAATAGTTCGCCCTTGGAAACAAGTGCATGATAGCAGCTGCTGCTTTGAAGCACTGTGAAACAACAGTGAGACGGCAGCCTCAGCAGTAATAGAAGACTCTGCGCGGCCTTTCTTCATCACTTCAAGGAACCATCATAATCATCTTCTTGCAAAGATGATTATTATGGTTACTTAGTCTTGGTGCCCTAATGGACTCCATATGTGTACGCAGCTTGGCGGGTCATGGCACTTTTTTCTTTTCAGCTATGTGCAGCAGTTTCTAGGCAGCTTTCCTGGCTGGCTAATCAGCCAAACCTAGAGCAACCTAGTGCACCTTGAAGCTGACAAAATTAGCTTTCTAGCGCTGCTGAAATTTGGGGGCTTAGCCCAGTGGCTGGCCCAGGGAGCTGTCTAGAAGCTGCTGCTAGATCAAAAAATGATAACAGTGGGTCTAGGGAGACCTATGCTTTGCATACTATGCAATAACTGGTTCAAGCCAGGGCTTTTCTTTTCAGATTTTGAAGCAGTTTCTAGGCAGTTCCACGAGCCAGCCACTGGACTGCACCAAACTATTTTTGCAGTTCTGGACAGCTGGTTGTGTCTGCTTCAAGGTGCACTAGCTTGTATCAGGTTGGGCTGAATAGCCATTCAGAGGAGCTGCCTAGAAGCTGCTGTTCGTAGCTGAAAAGAAAAGCTAGGGTTCAATCCTACTACGCTGTTGATATTGGGAGCGTGGGGTTGCCCATTGCCCACTGGATTGCTTTTCTTTCTAGATTTGTAGCAGCTTTTGGGCAGCTACCTGAGCCAGCCACTGGGCCAATCCTCAATATTTCAGCAGTTCTGGAAAGCTGATTATGTCGGCGTCCAGGTGCACAAAGTTGCGCGAGGTTCGGCCGGAGAGGCAGCCAGGAGAGCTGTCTAGGAGGTCTGCCTATGCGCTAGGAGACAGGAGAGCTACATAAGAGCTGCCAGAAGTAGCTGAAATGAAGAGCTATGGTCCACAGTGTATGCTTCAACCACACCTGTCTGTATACATGATGCCATGCATTCTCCCTGTAGCAAAGTGCATGGAGATCAGGGTACTTCAGGAGGACCCCCAGCTCTACTGCCTGAGACACAACCAATTGTAAAGCTTGCGTCCTGCGAAGTAACGGACCCTTCCTTCTGGTCAACGGACCCTCCCCACGTGTCCTGCAACGCAACGGACCTTTTGACGTTGCGTCTGCTGCAGCGTCCTGAATAACCTTAATGGAGATATGGAGTCAGCTGATGTGCGAGAGCTTCAGCATTCTTTTTCTTTTTTCAATATACATTATAGATTACCATGAGGGGCTGAGCACAGGTGGGGGATTATTAAGATAACATTTCATCGAATATATTTCAGCTTCAATTGGACTGTACCAGCAAACATCGGAGATTCTCCTTTTCTACCTCTTGTTTACTTGTTATGTGCTAGCACTACAAAGTATAGACCCACCTCCTTCGGTGAGAATCAGCTTTGTTCAAAACGTTGCGTTTTTTTGTCACCATCACAGATTTGGGGGGATCTGTTGCTCTGCAAATGTAGATTTTGGCTCAAGAAATTTATATTGTAAAGAATCCTTGAACAACCACGGCGAGAAATGGTGAATTGAGAACCCCCTTAGTCCCTCACAAAAAGGAAGCACTGGGGGCGAAAACACTCCTTCGTGGTAAATTGAAAATGCCTCCTGCCCATCCGAGCTTGAAAAATGTAAGCAAGCTTACTCCCACGTTCTAGATTAGAAGGGATGGCTGAGGATTTTTTTGTCATTTAAATATTTGGGCCCCTGATTGACCTGTGTAGAAAAGTAGCCCTTAAAAGGCAGACAACGTAGAGTGGAGTTTGGGACCAGCGCCTACCACCTGGCCCTGCAAGTCTGTACACTACCTGCCTCAGTGCCCCGCTAAGAAGAAGAAGAAGAAGAGGAATTGTTACATGGTCCTTTAAGCCTTAAGGCGTCCAAGTTATAATCAAACACACAGATATGCAGGAAATAATTCGCCCCCCCTCACCTGTGCCTCCCCTAGTCCCCCCACCCCCCTAGTCCCTGCCTCCCTGGAGACTGTTGGACTGCCAGCCTGGCACGCCGAAAGTGAGCTGGACGATTCAGGGGGGGCGTTGGCGTGATTTCTTCCTGCCTTCCAACTATTTGAATTTCCATTTGTTCGCTACATGCACTTCGGAAGGGTTTTTTTCCGGTGCCGCAAACTCTCGCCCCAAGCTCGTTGCGCCCTTGCTGCCAAAGTTTGCCGGAACTCCCCAACCCTTTATCTTCCCAGAGGGCTCTGTATGCTCAAATCAGTTGCGCTCTTTCTTGATCTGGTGCCGATTCGTTAATTCTTTGTCGAAAAGCGGAATTACCAAGCCTCAGAACTGCTGCTGTGGGCCAGCAACGATATCCCACCAAGATCCCCTAGTGCGAATTTTGAATTCATCCGACGCAGCTGAATGGATCCAAAGGAGAAGCTTCACAATCTGGCGCCTGTGAACCTCACTGTCGGCCGCGTGAACACCTCCCGGTGAGTTTGCTTGACGTCTGAATTAAAACGAGATGCGTTCGCATTCTTTAGCACCAGCATCCTCAGTGCCGACTCATTTTCACAAGAGAGAACTAAGAGACGCACAACTGTTTCCTCTGTATTCGATGCTCTTAAGTCCACCTTGGCCTTGTTAAGCTTCGGACATATTTGGAGTCCAGTAGGGCACTGGGATAATGTAACCACCACCATCATCGCCCCTTGCTGGCTCCTCTTCCAGATCTGCGACTTCGGTGCCCGATGGTGCGAGCGCAAGAGCCTTCGAGCTTCCCTGGACGCCTGACACTGGCAAAGGAAGCTTCTTGGGCTATTCCCCGCTCCCCCTTCTCAGCCCCGGCCGCGCCAGCCTTCCCCTCTTCCACCCATCTCCCAGAGGAACGCCTTCATCCCAGCCCTTCTCTTCCCATCACTTCAGCGAGCTTACAGCCTTAGAGGCGATATTCCGGTCGCCTCTTCACCCATCTGGCGCTGGAGACTTGCTGCTGGGTTCCGCTGACCAGGACTCCGCGTTCCGCTTCGACACCCCCAACACCAGAGCGGCTCTGCTGGAGACGATTTTCACCTGCACCCCTAAGAACAGTGTAGATTCACAGCCCCAGACTTTCACCTCTACACCCAAGCACAGGGTAGATCCACAGCCTCAGATGCACAGCTCAGAATCAAAATCTTCTCACAGGGGCTTTGTGGATCTGCATTTGCTGCAGTCCCTGGCTGGGCAACAGCCACTACAGACTTCTCAAATCAACTCTGGACTGAAGCAGGTCGGTGATTGTTTTTTCAATGATTTTTCAATTCGAGGGATATGTGAGAAGCATATCAATTGACCCGTAAGTCCCCCTTGACTCCGCCAGGCTGCGGGCACGTTTGGAGTCCAGTAGGGCACCAGGAAAATGTCCTCCTCCTCCTCCTCCTCCTCCTCCATCAGCATCAGCATCAGCATCAGCAGCATTAGTATCATCAGCAGCAGCAGCATCATCATCATCAGCATCATCATAGGCCTACTTTGAATGGATGGGCCTCACCTTTCTCTCTGAATCCTCGGGGGTGCAGGTCTGAGCAAGGGGTCCCACCTCCTGGGGTGGAAATTCTGTCAAACAATTTTCGAGGCTGGACACAACTCACAAATCATAGCTCCTTAAGATGACACACAGATTGCTCAAGCTGGCCTGCTCGTTTACACGACCCTCGTCGCAGAGAGTCCACAAAACACACAGGCACAAATCTGTAACCATTTCCTGTGCTATTTCAATATTGCTCTTTCATTCATATCCTACATGCCCCATCAACTATACTCATACTTATATTATACCCATATCCTGATGTACCCCATATGGTCATACCACCATATGCTACACATGCTTTTTCATACTCATCTATATCCCCCCTCTCTCTCTATTGTACTGTAGAGAAGTATCCCCACATCAGCTCTAGAGCAGCAGACATCCCTTAGGACCCCAGATGTCGCCAAGTTCATGAGCTTAGGACAGCCCAGCCTGGCAAGGGATCTCCAAGATCAGCATCAGCCTCTCGCAGCAAGCTTCCTATCTACTCACAGCCAAGATCAGCATCAGCCTCTCGCATCAGGCTTCCTATCTCCTCGCAGCCGATATCAGCATCAGCCTCTCGCATCAGGCTTCCTATCTCCTCGCAGCAGATATCAGCATCAGCCTCTCGCATCTGGCTTCCAATCTCCTCGCAGCAGATATCAGCATCAGCCTCTCGGATCAGGCTTCCTATCTCCTCGCAGCCAAGATCAACAGCAGCCTCTCTCAGCAGACTTCCTATCTCCTCGTAGCCTGAGCATGATGCAAGACTTTGCCTCGGAACCATTGGATGCAGGCGCAACCAAGCCTGTGTATCGGCAGCAAAAGCCTGGTCCAGCTCAGACTTGCAATACGCGTATGTCCCCCTTTGGCTTAGTTTCCTTCGATACACTTGCAGTCAAAACACCAGGGGACAATGTGCAGGCTGCTGGGGGTGCAAGCTCCCTCCATGGTTTGTCTAGTCTCGACTTGGGGAAGACTCTGGACGATGAGCGCCTGAAACAGATATCAGAATCAGGTGAGAATGAACTTTGTCACTGCTAATTTGGGGGGTCTTCGGCAAACTTTTATTTAGCTTAAAAGGGTGCATTATCTGTGAGAGGGGTGCTGCAGAGGTGCTCACAAAGGTCCCACTTCCTGGGTTGGAAATCCTTTCAATACATTAAATAAATAGACATTGGTTGCTATGTTCCTACCCACATCATGAAAGACAGTTGAAAGGTTGTTGAAAGACAGTTGAGAGGCAGATGTCATGAAAGACAGTTGACATGTAGTTGAAAGACTGTTGAAAGGCAGTTGGCATGTAGTTGAAAGACAGTTGTCATGAAAGACAATTGAAAGGTAGTTGACATGTAGTTGAAAGACAGTTGAAATGCAGTTGAAAGACAGTTGTCATGAGGTTGAAAGACAGTTGAAATGTAGTTGAAAGACAGTTGTCATGAAAGGCAGTTGACATGTTGTTGAAAGACAGTTGAAAGGCAGTTGAAAGGTACCCACATCATGAAAGACTGCTTAAGGTTTTATAGTCTTTAATATAGCTTGCCTCTTGACTGCCACCCACAATGAAAACATGTATAAAAAGTGTGCCTAATCCTGAGGTGTGAGGTTAAGGGGGCCAGCCCGTTTGCTTGCACAGGGGCCAACCACCGATGAGAACCCAAACAATTAACTTTCAAAATTTTTGATTTTAATTGCTCGTGTTACTAAGGAAGACGGCAAGCAGCCAGATTGCTGGCTGGATCCGTGTAACCAAGTTCAAGTACTCTGAAATGGTCACTCTGGATATCTCCTTGGGCATGTTTGGAAAGCATGACGATAACGTCATTACTTAGGATTTCCCCAGTTATATATAGCGATCGCTACTTTTGACCCCGTTTTGGCCCAAATTGCCGCTCCTCAAAATGTGCATTGCCCTAAATGCCCCTAAAAAGCTATAAAGAGCTATACAAATGCTGTCCCTGGAAGAGGTCTAAAACCATAAAGCTATAAAAAAACCACTTTCAGGTTTGAAAACAATCCCTGGTTATTACTAGGGTTGTCAATATCGTTATGGTGACAAGATTATCGGGTGATACATTGTTCAATATATGATACGATATCGTAATTCACGACCCTAGTAATTACATTGCAATGTCGTAGACCGTCCATTGCTTACCCAAGACAAGCCCTCTCCACAGTATAGGGGGGATCTTCCAGCCTGATCAATGCACACTGTACATCTTCCAGCCTGCTCAATGCACACTGCACACTGTACATCTTCCAGCCTGTTCACTGCACAATGAACATATTCCAGCCTGCTCAATGCCCACTGCACACTGTGCATCTTGCTTCCAGCCTGTTCGTTGCATACAGTACACTTTACATCTTCCAGCCTGTTCACTGCACACTGTACATCTTCCAGCCTGTTCAATGCACACTGTAAACTGTACATCTTCCAGCCTGTTCAATGCACACTGCACACTGTACATCTTCCAGCCTGTTCACTACACACTGCACACTGTACATCTTCCAGCCTGTTCAATGCACACTATACACTTTACATCTTCCAGCCTGTTCAAGGCACACTGCAAACTGTACATATTCCAGCCTGTTCAAGGCACACTGAACACTGTAATGCTTTTTCATTTTAGCCCTTCCTGTCCCTTAAGCCTATTTGGCCCACCCCTGGACTGAAGCATACATACATATATACATACATACTGCAAACTCAATCCTTCATCCTTACATCTCTGTGCTTCCTACCGTCTTAAATGCACCGAGCTCCCAGAACAGTGGCATACTGCCACTTCAAAAAACAAATGCAATTTTTTAATGTTATTACAAAAATAAAGAAGAACATCGATTTGTTCGTGTTAGCATTTTATCCTGGTGAAGATGTTATTACTGCAGAAGACGGCGAGCAGCCAAATTGCTGGAGCAATGTAACCAAGTTAAGGTTCAAATTTCTTAAATGCAGATACCTCCCAGGACTGTGGCCTACCGCCGCCTCGGGAGAGCAAAAGTGACATTATGAACAGTAGCCAGGGGAAGGACCCCATTGGGTGAGTCATTTGTGATCTGTCTGTCATGAGCTTTGTAGACCACCCTCATGGTGGTGCTTGGGAGGGCAGAAGTGATATTATCAACGGTAGCCAGGGGAAGGACCCCATTGGGTGAGTCATTTGTGATCTGTCTGTCATGAGCTTTGTAGACCACCCTCATGGTGGTGCTCGGGAGGGCGGAAGTAATGTTATGAACGGTAGCCAGGGGAAGGACCCCATTGGGTGAGACATTTGTGATTTGTCTGTCATGAGCTTTGTAGACCACCCTCATGGTGGTGGTGCTCGGAAGGACAGAAGTAATATTATGAACGGTAGCCAGGGGAAGGACCCCATTGGGTGAGTCATTCGTGATCCGTCTGTCATGAGCTTTGTAGACCACCCTCATGGTGGTGCTCGGGAGGGCGGAAGTAATATTATGAACGGTAGCCAGGGGAAGGACCCCATTGGGTGAGACATTTGTGATTTGTCTGTCATGAGCTTTGTAGACCACCCTCATGGTGGTGGTGCTCGGGAGGGCGGAAGTAATATTATGAACGGTAGCCAGGGGAAGGACCCCATTGGGTGAGTCATTTGTGATATGTCTGTCATGAGCTTTGTAGACCACCCTCATGGTGGTGGTGCTCGGGAGAGCCAATGTGATATACTAAACGGCAGCCTGGGGAAGGACCCCATTGGATGAGTCATTTGTAATAAGTAAATACATAGTACGCCTTATTGCGAGGCGTGAGGTTGAGGGGGCCAGCCTGTTTGCTTGCACTGGGGCCAACCACCAAATCATGTGTGATTTGTCTGTCATGAGCTTTGTAGATCACCCTCATGTTGGTGGTGGAGGTTGTGCTCCTGTTGCTCCTAGCTACCCTGTTACTCCATGGGGTGATCAGGCTCTACAAATGAGTTCATTGTTAAATGGCCTTTCACTTTATCAAGAAGCTTGCTAAAACATTCTTCTGGATTGCCCGGTTATTGCTCAGTTGGTTTGGTTGGTTGTGGGGCCCTTCGGCCGCTGCATTGTGTATCACCACTACTTTTCTTTTTGCCACAAGTAGCAGCTTCTAGGCAGCTCCCTGTGCCAGCCACTGCGCTACACCACAATATTTCATCAGTGGTAGAAGCTAGTCTGTGGTGACAATTTTGTTGCCAGGATCTTTGGTATTCTTTTCACCACGTTTTGTCAATTAATGACATTTTGTGTGCCCTATGACCGGCACAGTCACAGGGTACACAAAATGTCATTAATCAACAACATGTGGTGAAAGTGGTGAACAATGTGGTGTGTCACTCTTAGCTTCTGTCCTCCTTGGTGAAGCACAGAGTAAGTGTGTACTTTAACTGTGTACTTCAAATGGTAGTTATAACTACCCCCACATAAGATTTCTTTACTGCCTATTTAGGATCAGGGCAAGCCCCTTGAGCCTAATTGGCTACCTCTGGACTCATACACATGCCATCCCCAATGCTTCTCTTGGACATTCTACCCCCCCTTTAATTTAGGTTTTGGGCTCATAGCGTTTTCTTTTATGCTACGAGCAGCAGCTTCTAAGTAGCTCCCCTGGCTTGCTACCCAGCCAAACCTAAAGCATCGTAGTGCACCTGGAAGCTGACAGAATCATTGTTATAGTACTGTTTCAATCTTAGGGCGTAGCCCAGTGGCTGGCTCATGGAGCTGCTGCTGGTAGCGGGAAAGAAAATCTATGTCTGGACTTTATCATATATACTGTCATTCCCAACCAATCCTGGATTGAAGGAATCCTTAGCCTGATACTGTCTAATCCCCTTAGTATGCTCCCTGGTTTCATTGTGTCTTCCTGTGTGCATGGGAATTGGAAGACGGTGAGCAGCCCAGAGCTGGCTGAAAAACATGTCAAAAATGAAGAGAATGAGGAATGAAGGAATTCTTAGCCTGCTTCTACCACAATTTCTTTTTTGGGCTACGCGTAGCAGCTTCCACCCAGCTTTATTAGCCAGCGACTGAGTCAATCCCAAAGATTACAGCTGCATTGGAATGCCTGTCGTTCCAGCTTTCAGACACACTAGCTAGCTTCAGTGTTGGACCAAGGGTGGGTGAAAGGAGCTGCCTGGAAGCTGCTAAGTGTAGCCCAAAAAGAAGCAGTGGATTCTACCAGGCCTGTAATTGGCAAGCACTGCAATGAGGACCCCTTGTTGGGGTGTGGTGGGGGTCAGGCCACGACCAGAGGTTACCCCCTGGCTGCTACCATACCTTGACCCTGCCCCCCCCCCCCCCCCCCTCCCCCCCACACACCCACACACCCCCACACACACACGCCTCCCCACCCAAACACCCACACAAACGCGCGATAGTTGTAAGTCACGGCTACGGTGTTTGTTTCTAGACCTTAGCTTGTTCAAAGGCATGGATTGGGACACATTACGCATGCCATCCCCAAGGCTTCTCTTTGACATTCTTCCCCCCCTTTGATTTAGGTTTTTATGTATTTATTTGATTGCCACTCCTTGCCTGCATCATTTAATTTGCCATTTCTCCCATAGGAACACAATCACACTCATACACACACGTGCACAAGCACATACACACACACAGACACACAGACACACACAAGACTTGCCACTTCAAGAGTGCAAAATGAGCCAATGTTCGAATCTGTACTGTTCCTATTGTGCTTCCCCATCTGTTGTGGTGGTGGCGGTTGTGGTTGTGGTGGTGTTCCTACATCATTACAATCGCCATTTTCACCCCAATAATCAAACTTTCAACTCCAAGAAGAGCCAAAGCTCGAAGCTGTACTGTTGCTCCCTTCACTCTCATCTCTCTTGCCCACCCATTACACCAGTAGGAACAAGAAGAGCCAATGCTCGGAGCTGTACTGTTCCTATGTTGCTGCCCCATTGGTTGTGGTTGTGGTGGTGGTCCTACCTCATTGCCTTCGCCATTTTCACCCAAATAATCAACACTTTCTACTCCAAGAAGAGCCATTGCACGATGCTTTACTGTTCCTATGTTGCTGCCCCATTGGTTGTGGTGGTGGTGGTGGTCCTACCTCATTGCATTCGCCATTTTCACCCAAATAATCAACACTTTCTACTCCAAGAAGAGCCATTGCACGATGCTTTACTGTTCCTATGTTGCTGCCCCATTGGTTGTGGTGGTGGTGGTGGTGGTGGTCCTACCTCATTGCATTCTCCATTTTCACCCAAATAATCAACACTTTCTACTCCAAGAAGAGCCATTGCACGATGCTTTACTGTTCCTATGTTGCTGCCCCATTGGTTGTGGTGGTGGTGGTGGTCCTACCTCATTGCATTCGCCATTTTCACCCAAATAATCAACACTTTCTACTCCAAGAAGAGCAAAAGCTCGAAGCTGTACTATGACTCATGTCACTCTCATCTCTCATGCCCACCCATTCCAACAAGAGGAGCAAACACATCAAATGCTCGAAGCTTTACTATTCCTATTTTGCTACCCCATGCCAATTGTGCCTACCCATTGCTGCCCCATGCCTACCCATGCTACCCTACCCTGTCCCATGCCTACCCATGCTGCCCTACCCTGCCCTATGCCTACCCATGCTTCCCTACCCTGCCCCATGCCTACCCATGCTGCCCTACCCTGCCCCATGCCTACCCATGCTGCCCTACCCTGCCCTATGCCTACCCATGCTGCCCTACCCTGCCCCATGCCTACCCATGCTGCCCTACCCTGCCCCATGCCTAACCATGCTACCCTACCCTGCCCCATGCCTACCCATGCTGCCCTACCCTGCCCCATGCCTACCCATGCTGCCCTACCCTGTCCCATGCCTACCCATGCTGCCCTACCCTGCCCCATGCCTACCCATGCTGCCCTACCCTGCCCCATGCCTACCCATGCTGCCCTACCCTGCCCCATGCCTACCCATGCTGCCCTACCCTGCCCCATGCCTAACCATGCTACCCTACCCTGCCCCATGACTACCCATGCCTAACTCCCCATTACATTCGCCATTTCCACCGATAGGAATAAGACCTGCCACTGCAAGAAGAGCCAATGCTTAAAGCTCTACTGTGACTGTTTTGCCTCCGGCTTGTTCTGCGCAAACTGTGCGTGCATCCACTGCAAGAACCGACCAGAACATGGCAGCCAGGTCATGGAAAAGAGAGACATCATTATGTCCAGGGATCCCGAGGTGGGAATACTTAGGGATATTTTGTATACAAGGATGTTTACCCCAAGAAGTGGGGGTCCTTATACAAAACAATACCACGGAAAATTCAGAAAGAACGGCAGAAAAAAGGCCCAATGAATAATGGTAGTGATATATGATGCGTGTGCCTAGTTTTTTTTTAATCCCAGGAAGTGGGACTCCGCGTACAAAACAGCACCACGAGGAATTCAGAAAGAACGGCGAGAAAATGCCAAATCAATTATGGCAGAGATAGATGATGCGTATGCCTAGGTTTGTTTTAATCCCAGGAAGTGGGACTCCGTGTACAAAACAGTGCCCACTGAGTGTTCAGAACGAAAGGTGGAGAAAGTCCTTCATAAAAAATATTCGTGTAAGATATCCTTGTTGCTATTACTGTTGCTGCTGTCGTAGGATGTCCTTTTTGCTGTTGTTGGTGGTGATGCTGTTCTGGCTGCAGTTTTGTTATTGTTGTTGTTGTTGTTGTTACCACTGCTTCTGTTGTTGATGATGCTGTTCTGGCTGCAGTTTTGCTGTTGTTGTTGTTGTTACCACTGCTTCTGTTGTTGATGATGCTGTTCTGGCTGCTGCTGTTGCTGCAGTTTTTGTTGTTGTTGTTGATGTTGTTGTTGTTGTTACCACTGCTTCTGTTGTTGATGCTGCTGTTCTGGCTGCTGCTATTGCTGCAGTTGTTGTTATTGCAACAACTACTTATGTTGTTGATGATGCTGTTCTGGCTGTAGTTTTGTTGTTGTTGTTGTTGTCGTTGTTGTTGTCGTTGTTGTTGTTACTACTGCTTCTGTTGTTGGTGCTGCTGCTCTGGCTGCTGTTTTGTTGTTGTTGTTGTAAATACTACTTATGTTGTTGATGATGCTGTTCTGCCTGTAGTTGTGTTGTTGTTGTTGTTGTTACTGCATCTGTTGTTGGTGCTGCTGTTCTGGCTGCTGCTGTTGTTGTTGTTGTTGTTACCACTGTTGCTGTTGTTGATGATACTGTTGCTGCTGCTGCTGCTGCTGCTGCTGTCAAAAGCAACATACTAAGGAACATAAAATGAATAGACAATCAATCAACCATACACATAAACTAACCAACAAAAAAATATGCAAACACACACACACATCTCAACAAACAGACACACAAACATCTCGCCAGACATACACACAAACAAGCACCGACAGAAATACTAACCTACGAACAGACAAATAATAAAACAAACACAAGCGCACAAGCGCACATGCACGCACACACATACATACATACATACATACATACATACATACATACATACATACGTAAGTACATACATACGCACACATACATACATACAACCACAAACAAACCTGTGCAGGCATTCACAAAAAAGATCCAGGCCTCTGGAAATGCACGAGGACGAGTCGCTCGGCACATGAAGGGCTGCAACTGCAGACGTTCCTTATGCCTCAAGAAGTACTGTGAATGTTTCCAGGTAACACTCACTCTATATGTGTATGTGTGCGTATGTTCGTATTTGTACTGCAAATGCTTCCAGATAACACTCACTCTATGTGTGCATGTGTGTGTTTGTATGTATGTATGTGTGTATGTATGTATGTATGTATGTATGTATATGTACTGTGAATGCTTCCAGGTAACACTCACTCTATGTGTGCATGTGTATGTATGTACGTATGTGTGTGTATGTATGTATGTGTACTGTGAATGCTTCCAGGTAACACTCAGTGTTTGTCTGCGAGCGTGTGCTTGTGTTTGTTTCTTTGTTTGAAGGTATGTTGGCGTTTCTGTCAGTGTTTGTTTGTTTGTTTGTTTGTGTGTGCCTCTGTTTGTCGAGATGCTTGTGTCTATGTGTTCCTCAAGCCTCAAGAACTACGGTGAATGCTTTCAGGTAACACTCAGTGTGTGTGGGGGGGCGTGCGCCTGTGTCTGTTTGCTTGTTTGTCTGTGTGTAAGCGTTTCTGTCAGTGTGCTTGTGTGTGAATATCTCTGTTTGTTGAGATGCTTGTGCCTATGCATTCCATAACTACTCTGAATGCTTCCAGGTAATACTCAGTGTTCATGTGCGAGCGTGCGCCTGTGTTTGTTTGTTTGTTTGTCGGTATGTTAGTGATTCTGTCAGTGTTTGTTTGTTTGTGTGTGTCTCTGTTTGTTGAGATGCTTGTGTCTATGCATTCCTCAAGCCACAATAACTACTCTGAATGCTTCAAGGCAACCCTCCATTCCATAACATGACATTAGCGCATTATCTTACCGTTACTTCACTTGTATTACCAGCACTGCACGTGTACTGCAGGTCCTGCACTTGTTTTGCCAGTGCACTTATACTACCAGTTGTACATATCTGCACACACATTCACATGCCCATCACACATCTGATCTGTTGGTTACTCAGTTAGCCGAGATTTTGAAAGGCACTTTTTCCCGATGACGCCTTGCCATTCTGTCGCTCCAAGAGTCAGAAATGCCCTTCCGACCCCCCCCCCCCCCCCCCCCCCCCCCCCCCCCCCCCGAGCTCCGCGCTCTGTGGGGTTTGGGGGGCAGCGCGTCACACTGGGGTTGCACCAAGTCGCTCAATTTGCGACGCGTCGCACTCAAAAAGTGTTGGAAGAGAAAAAGTGGGGACTGGGGTCGCACCAAGTCGCTCAATTTGCGACGCGTCGCACAAAAGAAAGTGTCGAAAGAGAAGGCTGGACAGACAACAGCTAGTCGCTGGGTGATGTCGATAACATCCATTATTGTGTGTATCTTGTTACAGTCCAGGGGTAGGCAAAATAGGCTAAAGGGACTTGCCCAACCGTGACATGAGGGGCTTCAGAAGAAAAAGCACTGATGAAGTGAACCCCACGTGCTTGCTAACTCAGTGCATTTATTAATGTGCTCCACAGTTTTTTTTGTTTTTTGCTCCACTATATTATTTTATTTATCTGTTGAATGTGCTCCACTGTTTTTTTTTTTTTTTTTTTTTTTAAATGTGCTCCACTGTTTATTTATAAATGTGCATTTATAAATGTGCTCCACTGTTTATTTTTTATAAATGTGCTCCACTGTTTTTTTATAAATGTGCTCCACTGTTTTATAAATGTGCTCCACTGTTTATTTATAAATGTGCTCCACTGTTTTATAAATGTGCTCCACTGTTTATTTATAAATGTGCTCCACTGTTTTATAAATGTGCTCCACTGTTTATTTATAAATTTGCTCCACTGTTTTATAAATGTGCTCCACTGTTTATTTATAAATGTGCTCCTCTGTTTATTTATAAATGTGCTCCACTGTTTTATAAATGTGCTCCACTGTTTATTTATAAATGTGCTCCACTGTTTTATAAATGTGCTCCACTGTTTATTTATAAATGTGCTCCACTGTTTATTTATAAATGTGCTCCACTGTTTTATAAATGTGCTCCACTGTTTATTTATAAATGTGCTCCACTGTTTATTTATAAATGTGCTCCACTGTTTATTTATAAATGTGCTCCACTGTTTTATAAATGTGCTCCACTGTTTTTTTTTTATAAATGTGCTCCACTGTTTATTTATAAATGTGCATTTATAAATGTGCATTTACAAATGTGCTCCACTTTTTTTTTGTTTTTTTTTAACTTAGCGCATCTATAAATGTGCTCCACTGTTAATTTTATTTTTTTGCTTCTCTGTTTATTTTTTGGGCTATGTGTAGCAGCTTCTAGACAGCTCCTGTCACCCACACTATGCACAAGACTGAAACTAGCTAGTGCGTATGAAAGCTAGCACAACAGGCATTTAAATGCAGCTGTAATCTTTGGGCTCTACTCAGTCGCTGGCCAATGCAGCTGAGTGGAAGCTGCTACATGTAGCAAAAAAATAAACAGTGGTGTGCTCTTGTGCTTTCCAGGATGGTGTGAAGGGCACCGCCCACCAAAACATATTCATCTACCCAGGCATATCCCTTACACCTCTAATCACCTGCCTATGACTAGGTTTGCTCTTGTCCCTTCCAGGATGGTGTGAAGAGTACCGCCCACCAAAACATACTCATCTACCCAGGCATATCCCTTACACCTCTAATCACCTGCCTATGACTAGGTTTGCTCTTGTTCCTTCCAGGATGGTGTGAAGAGCACCGCCCACCAAAATATATTCATCTATCCAGGCATAACCCTAACACCTCTAATCACCTGCCTATGTGGTGTAGTAACTTGGTGTGGTTTTGTCCCTTCCAGGGTGGTGTGAAGTGTGCTGCACACTGCAAGTGCGTGGACTGCAAGAATCTTGTAGACGCCCCCGACCATGACAGTGGCCTGGGTGGGGGAGCTGCTGCCACTGCAGGCAAGGTGGCTGTTGCAACAAACAGCATCGACTCTAGCCCCAGTTTGGACACGGCATCGAGGGACCCCATGCCCCCCCCAGACGGTGGGTTGGTTGGTTGGCTGGTTGGTAAATGTATATGGTCTAGCAGCTTTTGTTTTTTTGTGTGCGACGCGTTGGGTGGGGGAGCTGCTGCCACTGCAGGCAAGGTGGCTGTTGCAACAAACAGCATCGACACTAGCCCCAGTTTGGACACGGCATCGAGGGACCCCATGCACCCCCCAGACGGTGGGTTGGTTGGTTGGTTGGCTGGTAAAGGTATTTGGTCTAGCAGCCTAACTGTTTTTTTGTGTGCGACGCGTTGCTAATTGGGCGACTCGGTGTGATTCCTGTGCGACTCCCTGCCCCCAGAACCCCGCGAAGCAAGAAGGGCCGAGCGCGGGGGATTCGTGGGGCCATTTCTGACTAGTTAAGCTAGACCCATGCGTCGCCATGCAGCAACGGAATGGCGACGGATGGGTGAGGCGGCGCTGGATAAAAACATTGATCAGCCCCAGTGTTGTTTTTTGTTTGAGACTCCTTCTCCTCTAGTGAGCCCACCATTACATATAATAGCATTCTCTCAGGGAAAGTACTACACCACACCCACACAGAGTACAGAATGCCATCACATAGCTTAACATGCACTGTTTCCTTTTTTGGGGCTACTCATGGCAGTTTCCTGCCAGCTCCAAAAGCCAGCCACTGGGCCAAACCCAAAGCTTGCAGCTGCATTGGAATGCCTGTCATGTCAGCTTTCAGACACACTAGCTAGCTTCAGGTTTGGCCCATTGACAGGTAAAGGGATCTACCTAGAAGCTTCTACCTGTAGCCCCCAAAATAAACAGTGTTTACATGCCCCCCACCCCCACCCCCACCTACAGGACTGTGCCTAGAAGTGAGGCAGGACCCCCCCCCCCCCCATCCCCCCCCAAACCCAACCCCCAACCCCATCCCCCCACCCCCACATACAGGACTGTGCCTAGAAGTGAGGCAGGACCTCCCCCATCCCCCCCAAAAAACAACCCCCAACACCATCCCCCCAACACCATCCCCCCAACACCATCCCCCCAACACCACCTACAGGACTGTGCCTAGAAGTGAGGCAGGACCCCCCCCATCCCCCCCCAAAACCAACCCCCAAAACCATCCCCCCAACATCACCTACAGGACTGTGCCTAGAAGTGCGGCAGGACCTGAAACGTGCTACGTCCGCCCAGGGTGGGGATCCCTTCCCCTCTTGCCAGCCCACACCTACCATTGCTTATGACAGCGTTCGCTCAGGGGCCGTCATTCAAGGTCTGCTCTCCTTGCCTGACCACACACAGCAGCTCCTGCAGCCACCCAACACACAGGCGCTAATTCAAGGTCTTCTCTCCTCGCCTGAACACACCCAAAAGCTGCTGCAGACACCAAACACAGGGGCGGTAATTCGAGGTCTGCTCTCACCTGAACAAGTCCAGCAGCTGCTGCAGACACCGAACACAGTGTCAAGCAAGATGCTGAACCATCCCTTTGGGCTGACTCCCAGCAAGCAGCCCCAGGACTGCATTTCCAACCAACCGGATGGTGCTGCTGTGTTGGTTCCAACGCCATTCTCTGATAACTCACTACAGGTGCGCCATCTTGTTGACTGCCACTCTTGTTGAGTATGTACTGCATGGACTGTCACTCTTGTTGAGTATGTACTGCATGGACTGTCACTCTTGTTGAGTATATACTGCATTGACTGTCACTCTTGTTGAGTATGTACTGCATGAACTGTCACTCTTGTTGAGTATGTACTGCACTAACTGTCACTCTTGTTGAGTATGTACTGCATGGACTGCCACTCTTGTTGAGTATCTACTGCATGGACTGTCACTCTTGTTGAGTATGTACTGCATGGACTGTCACTCTTGTTGAGTATGTACTGCATGGACTGCCACTCTTGTTGAGTATGTACTGCATGGACTGTCACTCTTGTTGAGTATGTACTGCATGGACTGTCACTCTTGTTGAGTATGTACTGCATGGACTGTCACTCTTGTTGAGTATGTACTGCATGGACTGTCACTCTTGTTGAGTATGTACTGCATGGACTGTCACTCTTGTTGAGTATGTACTGCATGGACTGCCACTCTTGTTGATTATGTACTGCATTGACTGTCACTCTTGTTGAGTATGTACTGCATGGGCTGTCACTCTTGTTGAGTATGTACTGCATGGACTGTCACTCTTGTTGAGTATGTACTGCATGGACTGTCACTCTTGTTGAGTATGTACTGCATGGACTGCCACTCTTGTTGAGTATGTACTGCATGGACTGTCACTCTTGTTGAGTATGTACTGCATGGACTGTCACTCTTGTTGAGTATGTACTGCATGGACTGTCACTCTTGTTGAGTATGTACTGCATGGACTGTCACTCTTGTTGAGTATGTACTGCATGGACTGTCACTCTTGTTGAGTATGTAAATGACAAGGAGCTACTCAACCTGGCCTACGGAAATCTGAAATTAAAAAAACACTGACTGTGCCCCACCTTAATCACAGCTTTCACCCTTTTACAAATTTGAGGCCCAAACTGTGCCCCACCTTAATATTTGCGGCCTCCAACCTTGCCCCCCAATGTGAGGCCCAAACTGTGCCCCACCTTAATATTGGCGGCCTCCAACCTTGCCCCCAAATTTTAGACAAAATATTCATGACTGTAGCCATAGTAGCTCATAGAACACCAAACAGTGGTACAAATCAGCCCCGGCCCCTCATACCCCCCTTTTTTTCATGCATGTGTGCTTGTTTCATGCATTTCCCCCTTGTTTCATGCCTCTTGCCCCTTTTTCGTGAATCTACCCCTGTTTCATGCCTTTTGCCTCCGTTTCCTGCCTTGTTGCCAGGCCCTTGGCCTTCGATCCTCAGCACACAAGCCAGACTCGATGCTGGGCCTGGGTGCCCCCCCATGGGCCTCCAACATCCATCGCTCCAGCAGTCTCAACCTTGGACCCATGGAGCCCTCACTCTCCCACCAGCTTGTTCATGATCCTGCGGCGGAAAAAGAAATTGGATTGGCTCAAGGCATGGGGCGGCGCCCCCCAGGGCTCACACCCGTCAAGAGGAAGAGCTCCTCTTTGACAGAGTCGCAGAATCGGCAAGCCTACCAGCTTTGTCAAGTTACTGCTGCTGAACAAGATATTGGATTGGCACAGGTCATGGGACGGCCCCCGCCGGGAGTCACACCAGCCAAGAAAAAGAGCTCCTCTTTGACGGAGTCGCAGAGTCAGCAAGCCTACCAGCTTTGTCAAGATACTGGTGCTGCACAAGATATTGGATTGGCACAGGTCATGGGAAGGCCCCCGCCGGGAGTCACACCAGCCAAGAAAAAGAGCTCCTCTTTGACGGAGTCGCAGAGTCAGCAAGCCTACCAGCTCGCTCTGGATACAGTAGCTGCTAGTGACGTCCCGTTGGCTCAAGTCATGGGGCACCCCCCGGGGCTCACTCTAGGCATGAGGAAGAGCTCCTCTTTGACGGAGTCCCCGAGTCAGCAAGCCAACCAGCTCGCTCTGGATACAGTAGCTGCTAATGACACCACATTGGCTCAAGTCATGGAGCGGCCCCCGCCGGGGCTCACACCAGCCAACAGGAAGAGCTCCTCTTTGACGGAGTCCCCGAGTCGGCAAGCCTACCAGCTTTGTCAAGATTCTACTGCTGCACAAGACATTGGATTGGCTCAAGTCATCGGGGGGCGCCCCCCGGGGCTCACACCAGCCAAGAGGAAGAGCTCCTCGCTAATTAAGGCGCCAAGCCAGCAAGCCTACCAGCTTTCTCAAGATACTAGTGCTGCACAAGACATTGGATTGGCTCAAGTCATGAAGGGGGTCCACCCGGGAGTCACGCCAGCTAAGAGGCAGAGCTCCTCTTTGACAGGCCAGAGCCCTGATCATTCTGAAGAGCGAGATCTATCTGTGAGTGACTGGTCGTTGATGGCCTAATTTCCAGCTTCAATGCAGAATATGAAAATATAAGAAAAGCTACACCCCTACCACGTCCCCTTGACTCCGTCAAGCCGCGGGAACATTTGGAGTCCAGTAGGGCACCAGGAAAAATGATCATCATCATCATCATCATCATTAAGGACTCACTAAACCATGTGTTCTTGCACTCCTTTTATCTTCTTTTATCTTAGTCTTTATCTTTCATATTTTTATCTGTCTTTTGAAAAATTTGAGAATTTTCTTTTTTATGATTTTTACCTTCCTCGCATCTTCATATTATCTACCTGGCTTCCGTTTATCTCCATTACCCGGTTTTGGGTGCACAGCCGTCTCCCTCCACCAGAACTACTTTTATCTTCATGGTAAATAATTATCTTTTTACTTGTATTCCACTTTTATCTTCCTCGTATCTAATTATCTTTTTACTTGTATTCCACTTTTATCTTCCTCGTATCTAATTATCTTTTTACTTGTATTCCACTTTTATTTTCCTCATATCTAATTATCTTTTTACTTGTATTCCACTTTTATTTTCCTCGTATCTAATTATCTTTTTACTTGTATTCCACCTTTATCTTCCTCGTATCTAATTATCTTTTTACTTGTATTCCACTTTATCTTCCTCGTATCTAATTATCTTTTTACTTGTATTCCACTTTTATCTTCCTCAATCTATTTGTCTTTTTATTTTACTCGAATCATTTCCTGGAATACAATTATTTTACTTTCGTTTTACTTTTATCTTTCTTGTATCTAATTATATTTATACTTATATTTTACTTTTATCTTCCTTGTATCTAATTATATTTTTACTTTTATTTTACTTTTATCTTCCTTGTGTCTAATTATGTTTATACTTTTATTTTACTTTTATCCTTTCCTCGTATCTTATTGTATTTTTACTTATATATTTACTTTTATCTTCCTTGTATCTAATTGTATTTTTACTTTTATACTACTTTTATCCTCTTCTAATCCAATTATCTTTTTGTGTCCCTCCCTCCAGGGCTTGGACACGCAGGCAGTGGGTAGTGCCTCTACTATGTCATCGCTCCAAGCTGCCAAGCAGTCAGCATTTGCATACATGCATGCTCGCTTCCACGGCACCTCTGGTGGCTTTGGCAGCTCACCCTTCTCAGGTAAGACTGAGGGGCATTTGTATCGCCTGTAACATGCATTTGCATACATGCATGCTCGCTTCCACGGCACCTCTGGTGGCTTTGGCAGCTCACCCTTCTCAGGTAAGACTGAGAGGCATTTGTATCGCCTGTAACATGCATTTGCATACATGCATGCTCGCTTCCACGGCACCCCTGGTGGCTTTGGCAGCTCACCCTTCTCAGGTACGACAGGGGCATTTGTAACACCTGTAACATGCATTTGCATACATGCATGCTCGCTTCCACGGCACCCCTGGTGGCTTTGGCAGCTCACCCTTCTCAGGTAAGACTGAGGGGCAATGTTTCACCTGTCTAATCCCCCCAGGTAAGACTGAGGGGCATTTGTTTCCCCTGTAACATGCATTTGCATACATGCATGCTCCCTCTCACTCCACCCCTGGTGGCCTTGGCACCTTACACTCCACAGGTGAGGCTGGGGGGCAATGTTTCACCTGTCTAATCCCTCCAGGTAAGGCTGAGGGGCATTTGTTTCACCTATAAAATGCATTTGCATACATGCATGCTTGCTTTCACTCCACCCCTGGTGGCCTTGGCACCTTACACTCCTGAGGCAGGGCTGGGGGGCACTGTTTTATCTGCCTAATCTCCCCCACTTTTTCGTGCGACGCGTTGCAAACTGAGTGACTTTTGGCAAACCTAGTGTGACGCGCTACCCCTTCAAACCTCGCGCAGAGCAAAGCGCGGAGCCAGGGGGGCATTTCTGACAAGTTAAGCTGGACCCATGAGTCACCGTGCAGTGACGGAATGATGATGTGTCGCACACACAAAAAATAATCTCCCCAAATTAGCCTGAGGGGCATGTGTTTACCCTGCAAAATGCTTTTGACTCCATGCATGCTGGCTTTCTCCTTTTTCTTTTGGCAGCTCACCCCCCTCTCAGGGAGGCTCTACTTCAAGGCTCAGGGGTGGTTTGTCAAGCAGGAATGTGTTTGGGGTTTGGGTTTAATCCTCTGGCATGCCTTGCGCCACGTAACCCTAAACCCTAAAATTAAACCCTACGACCCTGATAAACAAAACAGACCCCTAAAAGATGACCCCTACAACCATAATTTAACCCGAAAACGTATTACCCTGGTGTGCTTGGGGGATTCCTCCCAACTCATGTCGCATCTAGAGGGGCGGACGCCTTCTGTCCAGGCCCCTGCCCCCCCACCCCCATAATAACCCCCTAAACTCCCTACCCTACAACCTTCACCATGGTATGTGTATGTGATGCCTCCAAACCCATGTCACTGCTAGGGGGGCGGACGCCTTCTGTCCAGTCCCCTGCCCCCCCACCCCCATAATAACCCCCTAAACTCCCTACCCTACAACCTTCACCATGGTATGTGTATGTGATGCCTCCAAACCCATGTCACTGCTAGGGGGGCGGACGCCTTCTGTCCAGTCCCCTGCCCCCCCACCCCCATAATAACCCCCTAAACTCCCTACCCTATGACCTTCACCATGGTATGTGTATGTGATGCCTCCAAACCCATGTCACTGCTAGGGGGGCGGACGCCTTCTGTCCAGTCCCCTGCCCCCCCACCCCCATAATAACCCCCTAAACTCCCTACCCTACAACCTTCACCATGGTATGTGTATGTGATGCCTCCAAACCCATGTCACTGCTGGGGGGCGGGCGCCTTCTGTCCAGTCCCCTGCCCCCCCACCCCCATAATAACCCCCTAAACTCCCTACCCTATGACCTTCACCATGGTATGTGTATGTGATGCCTCCAAACCCATGTAACTGCTAGGGGGGCGGACGCCTTCTGTCCAGTCCCCCGCCCCCCCACCCCCATAATAACCCCCTAAACTCCCTACCCTACAACCTTCACCATGGTATGTGTATGTGATGCCTCCCAACACATGTTACTGCTAGGGGGGCGGACGCCTTCCATTGTCCCCAGCCCCCCCAAATAACGTCTAAACCCTAACCCTGTCACCTAAACCCTGGTATCTCCAGGGGATGTCTCCCAGCCAATGTCTTTATTAAGGGGGCGCACGCTCTCGGTGAAAGCCCCAACCCCCAAGATGCAACGCCAAGCCGCTTCCGATGCGCTTGGTATCTCCTCCTTCCCCGGTACCCCTACTAGCGGCAAGGAGGGCGTGCCGTCTTTAGAGGCCCTCCTTATGTCCGACATTAACCTGGGCGAGCATATGGCACACAGCCCATGTGATGGCGGGCAGCAGGTTGTTACGTACAACACACCAACCAAGGCAAAGATCATGATGCCTCATTTCAGTCCAGGGAGTAAAGAAAGGGTGGACTCCCCACGAAACATTCCCATTTCGTCCTAACCTGGGAGCCAGGGGGGTGCCGTCCCTAGAGGCCCTCCTTATGACTGTCTCTGGCCTGGGCGTGCAAATGGCACACAGCCCATGTGCTGGCGGACAGCAGGTTGTTACGCACAACACACCAACCAAGGCAAACAGCATGATGCCTCATTTCAGTCCAGGGAGCAATGAAAGGGTGGACTCCCTACGAAAGATTCCCATTTCGTCCCAACATAATGATGATGATGATGATGATGATGACTGACACAATGATGATGATGACAAACACAATGATGATGATGAAACAATGATGATGATGATGACACAATGATGATGATGATGACTAATATAATGATCAACGATGATGATGATGATGATGACAGGCATGTGATAGGGCCATTGGCGCCCCCTCTATCAAACTTTGCACAAAATTAATAAATAAAATAAATAAGCCAAACTTTGCATAAAATAAAACAATAAATCAAACTGTACATACAATCAATCAAATAAATGAATGAAACTGTGCATAATTAATTTGTAGTACGCACTATTACAAGGTGTGAGGTTGAGGGGGCCAGTCCGTTTGCTTGCGCTGGACCAACCACCAATTTATTAATTGATTATTTGCGCTGTGCCTTTAACGGCTGAAATATATTTAGAGCGAGCTTATTTTGTTAAATGCACTGGTATGTGTAGGGGATGCCTCCCAACCCATGCCACTGCTGAGGGGGCGGACGCCTCCCGTTCAGGCCACAACACCATAACAACCCCTAAAATCCTATCCATTTAACCTTAAACATGGTATGTGTAGGGGATGCATCCCAACCCATGCCACTGCTGAGGGGGCGGACCCCTTCCGTTCAGGCCCCAACACCATAGCAACCCCTAAAAATCAACCTTATCCATGGTATGTGTTGGTGATGCCTCCCAACCCGTGCCACTGGTGGGGGGGCGGACGCTTCCTTTCAGGCCCCACCCACCCCAACATGACTTTCCATGATTTACGTTTGATTGACTCTAGCTGCTGAAAGAGATAGCTTGTTTTTATTTGTTGTGCTTATTGAGCACTGATGACAATGCTGATGACAAGGCTAGTATGCTATCATATGATATCATACAAGTTGCATCACATGATCTTGTATATAAATGGTAACTTTAGCCCAGTCAGACTGCCAGCATCATATGATATCATATTGCCGTTCTCTAGATATGTATGATACTGTTGCAGCTATTCATGATACATATATGCATGATACAGACAGCATGGGCCAGGCCTTACAGAAACGAGTGCCTTCTGTGTTAGGTGCACGTTGCATTGCCTTGTCTTGCCTGCAGCTTGCCTGCACGTTGCATCGTCTTGCTTCTTGCCTGCAGCTTGCCTGCACGTTGCATTGCCGTGTCTAGCCTTGTCTTGCCTGCAGCTTGTTCATATGCATGTATTATAAAGTCCAGGGGTAGCCATATTGGCTGGAGCAACTTACCCACATGTTTCTTCATCCCGAGCTTGATTTGTTAGGAGGCTTGCATGTTTGTATGTTTTGGTCCCCCTAGGGTACAGCAGGCAACTAGGAAAGGTCTTACCAACAGGAGCACCTCATGACCCCCCCTTATTTTTTAAGCTCGCGTTGCACTGCTCGAGGTGTTCTATTCTGTTATATTATTCTGTTATGTTCAATTGTATGTTTAGGTCACGGGGTAGCCAACTAGGCTGAAGGGACGAAAGGACCAAAAAAATAGGTCTGTACATTATGATTCGCATTAGCGATTGACCCAAGCCAATGAGCCGTGACTCAGGTTGTGTTCTTAACGTTCTACAAGATTGGATTGTTCCATGGTTTTCAGCCAACTGGGCTGCTCACAGTCTTCTAGTTCCAAGTCACCCCCGTGCGATACCCACGGAAACCAGGGAGCACACCCTTAGCAGATTTTACAGTTTGACTTGTCCAGGCCTATTTTGTTTTGACGATCTACTGACCTACAAACATTTTGGGCACATGTCCGGTGTTTGTGCTGTTTATTACCAGGCTTTACCCACCACATAAGTGCGCAAGTATCACTCATTAGTTATTACCGCCCTCAATGTAGCAGAGTCTCCACTTTTACACTTGTTACACCGGGTGCCGAGCCCCGATACCTAAGGGTCCGTGTTCGACAGAGGCCTTCGGCCCACGCCAATCGCCCGAGGCCTTCGGTCCACGCCACCTGGGCATGAACCTGCGACATGGGCCGGTCACCTCAGGTTGATAAGGGCGGTCAGGCCACGCCACCTGTGCATGAACACGCGACATGGGCCGGTCACCTCAGGTTGATAAGGGCGGTCAGGCCACGCCACCTGTGCATGAACCTGCGACATGGGCCGGTCACCTCAGGTTGATAAGGGCGGTCAGGCCACGCCACCTGTGCATGAACCTGCGACATGGGCCGGTCACCTCAGGTTGATAAGGGCGGTCAGGCCACGCCACCTGTGCATGAACCTGCGACATGGGCCGGTCAACTCAGGTTGATAAGGGCGGTCAGGTTGCTTTGACCAGTTTGGCTTCTGCCAAACTAGCCCAAGTGGCACTGTTTTTCTTTTCGTCTACCGGCACCAGCTTCTAGGCAGCTTCCTGAGACTGCCTCAGGGCCCAACCTAAAGATTCCATGAGCACTGGAAAGCTGACAATATCAGCTTCCAGGTGCCTAGGTTGCTTAATGTTTGGATCAGAGATCCCAGGGAGCTACCTAGAAGCTGTTGCTCGTAGCTGAAAAGAAAAACTATGCCAAGTGGGACGAAGATATTCCATGTTGATGTCATTTTCATACCAGTGATTTGGCATGTTGCAGACTCACCCCACGTTACCACGCCAACCTACCAGGCAGCGTCTACTTACCAAAATGACCATCCTACGTGTATTCATTTGCACCTTAACGCCATAGCGTCTCGCCCACTGATGATGATGATGAGTAGACTGCATGTCGTTGCTTTGATTACATGTTCTATCTGCCTTCTTGAACTTCAACTTGGTTACATCCGACATCCTCGTCAGTTACCTAATCAATTAAAATTAAAGTATTTTCATCAAAATATATTTGATCGAGTATTTCCGTGCAATCATTGATAAACAGAGGCAACTTCTCACGACCTTCCACATCTAGGTTTCACGCCAAGTAATGTTAGGGAATCATTTTATTATCGGCTTAGGAAATCAGTTTATGAGCATTACGTCTCGTATTCAAAAGGACTTTACTACATCGCTACATTCAAAAATCTCATGATGCTCATTTTGAACTTGAACCTCGGCCTTCAGGCTGCTCGAGGTCGGGAAACCTGACGCGACCTAGTGCACCTTGAAGCTGGCACAATCAGCTGTTCAGAACTGCTGAAATCTTGGGGGTTAGCCTCGTAGCTTGCTGGTCGGGCTGTCTAGAAGCTGCTGCTGGTAGCTGATGATGAAAATGTCTCCTGAGTACATAATGCAACTATCTGTACGTGAATTGGACTCTTGAAAGGCACGCGCAGTAAACTGCGTCACAGCAGCTGTCGAACCCAAGGATGATAAGGCTGAATATGATGATGATGGTTGCATAGCCCTGGTGCCCAACAGCATATGAGTATAGATCTGACAGTCAGTTGTGCCTCTTATGGTAGGCTCACATATAATCCTTCGAATCTAGGGCTAGAGCAGGGAGACCCACCATTTGGGGCGAAAATCCTTATTGTAAACAAATGCTCCACGAAGTCTTGTTACATTACATTACGCAGAACCTAGTGAAACAATTGTTTCCTACAACGCAATATATAAACATGTGTATGTAAACAAAATGCTCATAACAATGATTGCTTGCTGCAATATTGCATTTTTTGTGTGAGGGTTTGTTGGAAGAGCCCTCTAAGAGAGAATGTTGTGGAGCGGGCTTGTCTCGGCCCAGCAATGGCCCGTCGTCCTGTCGATGACAATGTAATGTACAGATTTAAATTGCTGGCCTCTTCATGTTATTCAAGAGCGGTCTACTCAGGAGCGCTCTTCTCCTGATTATACTATTGCACCGGACTTCATTGTGTGTAAGTAAATCATCACGTCCAAGGTGCCTGGTCCAGATGTCACGATGGGCAAAAACACGCCTCTATACAATGGCTTCAGGTCCTTGTATGTGGATAGTCTGATCTGCCATCCGTATTTTTTCTTTTCAGCTACCAGCAGCAGCAGCTTCTAGGCAGCCCCATGAGCTAAGCCCCAAGATCTCAGCAGTTATGAACACCTGCTTGTTGCAGCTTCTAGGTGCACTACATTGCGTCAGGTTTGGATGAATAGCCAGCCAGGGGAGCTGCATGGAAGATGCTGCTCGTAGCTGAAAATAAAAGCTATGCTGCCATCTAGATCCCTCGGACGGCTTTATTAAAAAGTGCGATGAGAATCACTATAGTAAATTATCACTGTCGCACGAACTCTGGGCCTCCGTCGATAAAACGATTGTTTGGGGATCAGTGCATCAGCTTTTTCCCTTTTAGCCCCTCCTGATATCATGGTTGGGCAAGTCCCTGTAGCGTATTTTGCTACCCCCTGGACTGTAACAACATACATACTAGTTCCCTCGGGTGGCTGGCTTGTGCAGAGAGACTCACCCCTCCTGGGTGAAAATTCCTAATTATATTTCAATTCTTGGCCTCCTGTCTCCGCTCTCCAGTATAAAGTTAGCCAAAGTCTCGAAGGAGGTCCCCGAGGTCCTGCTCAGGCCAATATACCAGCTCATCACCAGCATCATGACCCAGCTCACCGACTCCGAGGGGGAGAACAACACGCCCAGGTTCAGGATCATGGACACGGCCAGGGTCTACTGTCTTCTCTCTCTAGGCTAACATTTTGTCACGTCCAGCCAATTGGGATACGCCTTATATTGGCCTCCACCACATTTGTGTCCCCTTTACCCCTAGCTTATCGCCCTTGGCCACATGGGTAGGGCTGTTGTACTGCCCCACACGGCAGGCTGGAAAGGTGGATAGCCTAGAAGCTTAAGTCCAGCCGAACATGCATATCAGGGAACTTCAGGAGGCCCCCCAGCTCTGCTGCCTGAGACGCAACCAATTGTATAGCCTGCGTCCTGCGACGCAACGGATCCTTCAACGTTGCGTCTGCGATGGAGGACGCAGCGTCCTGAACAACCCTGATGCATATGCGTGTGAAAATTTGCCACCTGTCTCTACTCTCCAGTGCCCCACCTAACCCCTTGCTTTGTTGGTCTAACACTGAAGCGACCAAGTCCACTTGTTTGTTTTCACTCGTCCACGCAGTAGCCGTCCACACAATCATGCCCCCAAACCTGACGCGTCCTAGTGCACCTTGGAGCTGGCAGAATCAACTGTTCAGAACTGCTGAAATCTTGGGGCTGATAAGGCTGTCTAGAAGCTGCTGCTGGTAGCTGATGATGAAAAAGTCTCCTGAGTACATAATGCAACTATCTGTACGTGAATTGTTTGTTTTCACTCGTCCACGCAGTAGCCGTTCACGCAATCATTCCCCCTGGATTTTGGCAACAGGAGAGCATTGAGCATAAGTGGTCGCGCTAGCTGGCTGCTGTATGTTTATATGTATATATGCATCAGATATGCATGTTTGTTTGTTTGTTTGTTTGTTTGTTTGTTTGTTTGTTTGTTACGGCCCAGGGGTCAGCTAACACTGTTTCTTGTGTTGGCTACACATGGCAGCTTCCGGCCAGCTCCAATAGCCAGCCACTGGGTGAAACCCAAATCTTGCAGCTGCATTGGAATGCCTGTCATGTCGTCTTTCAGACGCGCTACCTAGCGCCACTTTTGGCCTAAGGAAATTGAAAGGGAGCTGCATAGAAGCTGCTACGCATAGCCAAATAAAGAAACAGTGGGAGCCAACATGGTACTACTTAGCGCGCGCTGGCGCGCTGCCTCATTGAAACCCCATCGCGCAGTTTTTTTGCAACCCCCTGTGGGCGCAGCAAGCAATTTTAGCGCTTTTTGCACTACAAAGCGCAGTTTTTTGTTTTCAAGTGCGCTAAAGCGCTGGCCAATTAGGTCAATGGAAGTACCCTGGTAGCCAACTTAGGGTAAATGGACTTGCCCAACCGGGAATCAACGAGTTAATTATAGAATACCATGAGGGGCTTAAATAATAA
Source organism: Chlamydomonas sp. ICE-L (assembly GCA_013435795.1). NCBI lineage: Eukaryota > Viridiplantae > Chlorophyta > Chlorophyceae > Chlamydomonadales > Chlamydomonadaceae > Chlamydomonas > Chlamydomonas sp. ICE-L. Next base: position 118,004,089 of record JACBWV010000610.1, on the reverse strand, counting down.
TGCAACTGAAGTTAGTTATGAGCGGATAAATGAACAGTGATTGAAGCAAGGTTGACAATTTCCAATTTGTATTAGTTGTGAAATGTATTTCACCCCAGGAGGTGGTTTTCCCGACACAAACCAGCGACACCGAGGATTCAGTTCGAATGGCGTTGCCACTCCTACAAAAGAGTAGGTGCACTTAGGAGATACTGACACTCGACCAAACGTACATTCTCCACGAGCCCTGAAGGTGATCAGCATTCAGCTATAGAGAATTTGTATAATTCATTTACGTCTATCTGTTATGGGATGGCTCCTGCCATCCCATGTGACGCGGATCATTCTCCTGTGTCATCCTGTGTAGTCCTGAGTAACCTACACTACGCTCTGTTGATCATGTGAGAATGTTTGGATTTCCCCTTAGGAAGTTGTTGACAAGTGGGCTTGTCTTGAGTCAACACTGAATCAAGTGATCCCCTCTTGGTATTTCTGATTCAGTGTTGTGGTTGCTGACAAGTGACAATCAACCCGAGACTAATTGATCTTTTAAAGTACCCCCCAAGTAAGGGGGGTAGGCTATTAGGCCCCCTTATAGCAACCCCATCTTTGCCCCCCTTAGTAACAGGTGGTTTATGGTTAAGTGACACAGCACACCACCACGTAGCTATTGCGGTTTTATTCTTAGTTGCTGGACACATGTAATATAGGAGTACTTCTAACCCCAGCATTAACAAGTTAGCGCTGGGGTTAGAAGCCTGGGCTTAGTTTTAAGGGGGCAAAGTTTAACTTGCGCCCCCCTGACAACAACGCTGGGCTGCATATGAAAATGTACTGTAATGTAGAACCCTTAAAAAACAAGGGTAGTTCAAGGAATGAAGGAATAAATATTTCCCCCTCACAGGGTAAATTGACAGCATGTGAAACGTTGGTGTTGACTACATGGTTTATCAGTAGGGACCGGCAAATCATATGATGTTGACCAAAGGCGAGTTACATATTGTATGATATCATACAAAATGCATTATATGATATTGTACATAAATGGTAAATATAGCCTAGACCGACTGTCGGCATCGTATGACATCATATGATGACATGATATCATATGATATCATACTTCCGTTCCCTATTCATCAGCCTTCAGGCTGCTCCCAGTCTGCGAGTTAAGTAAACATGGGCAGCATAATACACAGTGATTTGTTTTTAAAATCTGAAAGTGGGTTTTCCCAAGCTTTATGGTTATTAGCCTCCTCCATGTACAGCCTTTTAGGGCTTTCTATAGCTTGCAGCTTTTGGTGGCTTTGTAGGTCCAGTTAGGGGGGGGGGGGGGGGGGGGGGGGGGAGGGACTTTTTTTCTTTTTTTATAGCGAATATTTTGCTGAAACGGGGTCAAAACTAGAGATCGCTACATATAGCGGAAATAAAAAACCCTGATAATACACAGTCCTCTACCATACCCCAGAGTCCAGAATGCAATCACAGGGCTGCATACATTTTAAAGACATGTCCAGATCGATTGCATGTGAAAAGGTGCATAAACAAATAAATAGTGCTTCGTATAACGAGGCGTGAGGTTGAGGGGCCAGCCCGTTTGCTTGCACTGGGGCCGACCACCGATGGGGGGGGGGGGGGGGGGGGGGGGGGGGGCTGTCATGCCCCGGGAGGAGGGACCTGGGCCTGTTCTATGTGTCGTCTGAAAATATGCAGTCGAACCTGAGTCGAATAGTTGTAAGACGTTTCCCTCTGCGCTGTCGCGCGGTAGACCAAGCTCAGATTGCAGTTGCGGTCTCGGAAACTAAATTAAACCAACATAGTAGCCATTCTCCAAAATGTACAGTACATGAAAACGGGAGGGTTCCTTCAAGCTTACGTCCTCTGGCAGCTCGTACTAACTTTCAACTTTCAAATTTCAATAATAATTTGTGGCACAACCAACCGTACTTGGGGCATCGCTGAGCACAATGCCCACAGTGTTTGGCATGGTTCGCCAGGTTGTAACATTTCATCGTCCCCAGCTTTGTGCCGCTCCTGCAGCATCCCGTCTCTTCCACCGGACAGCAGATGCTGTTTGAGATTCTGCAGTGCAACAAACAAAGCATAGGGTTGGTGGTGGACTGTTGGATGGATAGGTAGATTACACCAGATGACCTATGATAACAGATGCTGTTTGAGATTCTGCAGTGCAACTAACAGAGCATACAGTTGGTGGTGGACTATTGGATAGGTAGGTAGATTACACCAGATGACCTATGACAGCAGATGCTGTTTGAGATTCTGCAGTGCAACTAACAGAGTAAGAGAGCATAGGGTTGGTGGTGGACTGTTGGATAGGTAGGTAGATTACACCAGAAGACCTATGACGGCACATGCTGTTTGAGATTCTGCAGCGCAACAAACAGAACATAGGGTTGGTGGTGGACTGTTGGATAGATAGGTAGATTACACCAGATGACATATGACGGCAGATGCTGCTTGAGATTCTGCAGTGCAACGAACAGTATGATAATATGACGATATAACTGGATATATTGTGAGCCTGGGGGCTTTTATACATAGTCAATCTAACAGGTTAGGCCGTAGCCATCGGCCTGCCACTGGGGTGGTACATACCAACAGGTAGCGGGCACGCACACGCAAGTGTGCACGCCCATACTATGCGTAAGACAACATTCATAGCATACCAAACAGAGCTTATGGGGAAGTTGATAGACTGTTGGATATCATGAATTCATGAAGCCATAGTACAAAACTTTTTGGAGCAACCTAGCCGACTATCTTTCTACTTGTAGAAGAGCAAGACAGGAAGCCCTGGACTGCTTAGTGGCACCGTAATTTATCATCCCTTTTTTTCTTCTTCTTGTGACTTCTCATTTGTTAGCTTCTTACCTCCGCCACTGTAAGTGGTTGAGATCTGGGTCCGGCTCTAAGGGGTTTAATACCTACGCCACCAAAACGGTGGTTGGGAGTTTGGTTTGTTTGTCCTCGACACACCCCTGATGTAATGGGGTTTTTTGCTTTGTGGGTGCTTTTTCTTTTTGTTTAAAGCACAGAGTCTCATACACCCTCGCGGTGTCAAGTAGACTTTAACATGTAATGTAATGTAATGTAATGTAATGTAATGTAATGTAATGTAATGTAATGTAATGTAAAACACTACATTGTTGTAGAAAGGCCCTTGCTTGCTCAAGACAACCTCCGGGGGGATTCTTCCAACTTCCTATCCGGGAACAAACAAAAAACAAGAAAGCCGTTACATTACATTACATTACATTACATTACATTACGTTGCATTACATTACATTACATTACATTACATTACATTACATTACATTACATTACATTACATTACATTACATTACATTACATTACATTACATTACATTACATTACATTACATTACATTACATTACATTACATTGCATCCCATTGCATCCCATTGCATCCCATTGCATCCCATGGCATCCCATCGCATCGCATCGCATCGCATCGCATCGCATCGCATCGCATCGCATCGCATCGCATCGCATCGCATCGCATCGCATCGCATCGCATCGCATCGCATCGCATCGCATTACATCGCATTGCATTGCATTCCATTCCAATCCATTCCATTCCATTCCATTCCATTCCATTCCATTCCATTCCATTCCAATCCAATCCATTCCATTCCATTCCATTCCATTGTCATCGACAGGCCATATGAAGCAAACAGATTGGATGCGTCAGTCTCGATAGATCACCTACATGGGCTAAATGGATGAGACAATGTATTGGCTTTGGGAATACATCATTGACCGGAAGGACGATGCTTTTGAGAAAAGAGCCTTGCTAGAGAATGTTCTAATGGCAACCAGAAATAGCAACAAACAATGCTGGTCTCATGGATTACTAAGATGCATTCAGAGATTAGGTGGTTTAGAAAAAATCTCTGATGTCATTCAAGATTACCAGACTTCACTGAGCAAGATTGACTTCGGAAAATTTGATGAAGGCATCTCTAAAATAACAGACATTGACTGGTAATACCTGAGTACAGCGAACCCCAGGAATCTTGGTGATAACCAAGGAGTAGGTACTACAAATGTTACGCATGCGAATTGGATGATGTCAGTGTTGAACGATACAGGACAGAACGATACATTCCCTGTCGTTCAACAGTCGGACGATAGAAACCATAGTTCCAAATACAGTAACTGATTAAATACAAAGGATTATATTAAATGCATAGCAAGACTACGTCTTAGAGCTCACAACTTAAATGTTGAATCAGAAAGGTGTACCTCTTGGTCTAGCAGAATTTGCAGGTGCTGTGATGTGGTGGTTGAGGGTAGAAGAGTGGCAGAAGATGAAATGCATTTCGTATTAGAATGTCCGTTATACGATGAGGATAATAAAATTGTTTTTGAGAAAATGCATATTGAACCTGAATTGGTGGATAAATAATCCAGCATGAAGCTGGTCATAAATTATGATTCCTTTCAAGGATGGAAATACTTGATACAATATATTTAAAAATGCGATAAGAATCGCACAATTAAATTATCATCTCAGCTGAGATGGTGATTTAATTATACTGCAGAATTAAATGATCCCAGTAGCACGAACTCAGGGCCCCCTTCAGTAAAACGATTCTTTGGGGTTCAGTTCATCAATGTCTTTTTTTAGCCCTTCATATCACGTCTCTTTAGCCTATTTGGTCTATCCCTGGACAGTTACATACATACAGTCTATAGATCTTCTTAGCAAATTCCCCAGAGCAAGCAACCGCAAGGGACATGGCTTTAGTTTACTACTAGCAGTACTTGATCTCGGTTCCTCTGTCGTATCCCTGCGATTTTCTGGGGACCAGATCTTATAGTGCTTGTCTATAGCCCCTCCGAGTAGTCTAGAATTCTCTTGATTGTTTGACGATATGCAATTCTCTTGAGCCTTATTGGCTACCCCTGGACTGCAGCATAGGTACACAATAAGACACAACAGACGAGGGGGGCCGCCGGAGAAGACCGCTCTGACTGCATTAGCAATGGCAATGGCAAGGGATTTTCTTACCCGACCGTGCATGTCTCATTGTACAGGATACCGGTTCCATCGAATGTCTCATTGGCATTTTCGGCTGTATTGTATATGATACCATCGCAGGTTGCAGCTGTGCTCGACGCTCTACAAATCAGGGCCATGACAACAACCAGCAGTATCATGATCCTGAGAACGGGGGAATAAATTGCCACCATTGTGCTTTGTGGAGATCAAATGACTGGCGATAGCTAAAAAATTAGAGAACTATCCGATAGAGTGTACAATGCTGTGCACACTGGTATCATAATTTGGCGCGCTCTGTTTCAAATGCTCTGCGGGTACTGCTATTTGTATTGCGGCTAGTAGTCAACCGGCTGCAGCTGTGCGCAACCCTGGATATCAGCAAGGATGGAATTCAATTAATATGGGCAACCTGGGGCGAATTCAAATAATCATCTGAGCAACTTGGGGCAACTTTGAAAAAAATAGATTAAGATTTCCAAGCAGGGATTAAAAAAAAGGAAACCCAATTTCGGAAATCCGAGGGAAGTCGAGTAGCGGACCTGCTCCCACAAACACATCCGAACACCAGAACCCACCCACCCACCCCACCCAGACACCCAGATGGCCACCTCACGCACCCAGGCCCAGGTGGAAGGTACAAGAAGGTACGAGCTCCTAGGCAAAACACACCCATCTAGAGTTCAGCATTCCTGTGCCCCTGTGCGTATTTGATCTTTCCACGGCCTGCTCCTTTTCGCCTGCTCTCTTCCAATTGCTAGTTGAGGAAATCTCGGCATCTCCGCTCTTCGAGTTGTCATTCGTTACGCGAGTCTTACTTGCGCCAAAAAATGCACCAGCGCGGTCAGCGGGATCGCCAGATGGTAGAGATGGAAGAGGACCAAGAGAACATGATGTCTTTTGACGATTTGGAGACCGAGCACTTAGACGGTCCCGCAAGTCAGGAAAAACTCGCAGATGCGGACTTCTTCAATATGTTCGAGGATGACTTCAACGAGGACGACATGAAATTGCCACAATGAGCTTCAATATGAAGCTACTCAGTGGCGCAGCTGGAGAGGGGCCACTTGAAGGGATACCTCCTGAATGATGATGGTTACAATATCCTGTTGCACTGCTGGACTCTAAATTTACCCTCAGCTTGGCGAGATCAAGGGGGATTTCTTAGCATCAACATTCAGTGTTTGTCTGAAACATCCTTGCCATCAGTGTGACACTTGAAGAAACACTGGGACTGCTATCTGTGTCTGCCTTTTGGATCTTCTCTCAGCATGTGCTCCAGTGATACCTCCAGCGAGGAGATGAATGTTGCCACAATAAGCATCAAATTGCTGAAAGTGCAGGTCTGAAGCGCCCTTACCATCATTCTGACACATGGAGGTGTGATGTAGGAACTCGGATCTGTATCTGTCTTGGATCTCCCCTCAGCATGTTATCCAGTGTCCTGCTTTCATCGTGTGCCCCTCTGCATCAAAGGCTTTTGATGAGGGCAGCATATAGCATGAGAGCCCCAGTGTCCTACTTTGATCTTGTGCCTCTCTGAATAAAAAGCCTTTGATGCTGAGGGTCACACACTTGATGAGGATTGCATATAGCATCTGAGCCCCAGTGTTCTACTTTGATCGTGTGCCCCGCTGAACCAAAAGCCTTTGATGCTCAGGGGCACACGCTTGATGGGGACGGCATAGAGTATCAGAGTCCCTGTGCCGTACTTTGATCTTGTGCCCCCCCTGCAGCAAAAGCTGTTTTAGGGGGGCACACGCTTGATGGGGATGGCATATAGCATCAGAGTCCCAGTGTCGTACGTAGATCTTGTGCCCCCCTGCAGCAAAAGCTGTTGTAGGGGACAGTGTATATCATCAGAGCCCCAGTGTCCTACTTAGATCCTGTGCCCCTCTGAATCAAAAGCCTTCGATGCTGAGAGGCATGCGCTTGATTGGGACGGCATACATTGCAGAGCCCCTGTGTCCTACTTTGATCGTGTGCCCCTCTGCATCAAGGCTTTCGATGAGGAAAGCATGTAGCTTCAGAGCCCCAGTGTCCTACTTTGATTGTGTGCCCCTCTGAATCAAAAGCCTTCGATGCTTAGGGGAACACGCTTGATTGGGAAGGCATATAGCAGCAGAGCCCCAGTGTACTTCTTTCATCGTGTGCCCCTCTGAATCAAAAGCCCTCTAAATCAAAAGCCTTTGATTCTGAGGGGCACGCGCTTGATGTGGACCGCATATATCATCTGAGCCCCAGTGTCCTACTTTCATTGTGTGCCCCTCTGAATCAAAAGCCTTCGATTCTGAGGGGCACGCGCTTGATGAGCACGGCATATAGCAGCATAATCCCAGTGTACTACTTTGATCTTGTGCCCCCCTGCATCAAAGGCTTTTGATGGAGATGGCATATAGCTCCAAAGCTCCAGTTTAAAGACTTGTCCAGGTCCAGGTCCAAGTCCAGGTCTCTCCCGAAGGCATAATTATTGACAGGAAGTTATTGCTGGCGTCAGAATCGCCATCTGTGTTACATAATACATAATACTTGGCATATCTACAACACTACTGTAGTATCTCATAATGGTGGAAACAGCCCTGTAGCAACACTACAACTGTATACAATTTACTTAATATCTCCTCGAACCATTGTGTAACGAATATTATGAACTGCCAAGCTTGTGTCACTTTCCCAACCCAACACCACTGCATTGGGCAGTTCAACTGACAGGAGACCATGAAAGTACGAAGGCAGTAACAGTCGCATTATCACCAAGTGAAAATCCGACCAAACAAAAGAAGAAGAATTGCATCACTTGAACTTAAACTTGGTTATATATCTTCAGCCAGTAATTTGCTCACCGTCTTCGGCAGTAAAACAATCAATTCAAATCAAAGCAATAATATCAAAATAATATTTGATTCAATCTCTTCTTACAATAATTGATCAACACAGGCATCTTCTTACGACCTTCCACACCTGGATTGCACATCAATTCATGTCAAGGAATCATTTTTTGCTCGGTTTGGAAAATCAGGTTCAGGGGAATGGTTCGCGACTTGCTGGTGGACATGTAGCCACAGTTTGGATTGGGGAGTTCAGGTAGACGGATGGACGGATATAAAATCAAGGATATCAGCTTATACACTTAAAGAGTGGAGAGATACTCGCAGCGGTCAAACGCGCCAATCTATACACGAAGATGAGAATGATTTACAGCGACTGGGGAACCACAAAGGACACCAGCGGTGGAAGGGGCGGAAGCCGGGAACCTAATCAGGGTACAGGCTATACAGCGCGTGTCAGGGGACCAGGGGACGCAGCCTACAGGAAGCTGTCACCGTGTCATGAAGGATGACAAAGTCTACGGGAAGCTGACACAGTACAGACAGAAAAGGAGTTACTGTCTGTAGCTATAGTTCTAAGGAAGTACAGTAGTAGTCACCAAGACATAAAACGATTGAGTGAACCGCAATTGATGCTGATAAAGGAGAATACGCACTTCACAGATTTTCACAACTTCAAAAAAACCCGCCATATGAAGTATTTGAATCGTCTAAAAGTAGAGAGGAGGATTACGAATTACCCAAGGAGATGTACATGGATGCACAGGCCCTAAGGCAGTCTTCAACTGAGATCTTCAGTTTTTCGGAGAAGTGCTACAGCCTTGTTATCTTGAATGTTGTTGTTGGCGTCTGTGTGTATTACAGTCCAGGGGTAGCCAAATAGGCTAGAGGGACTTGCCTAACCTTAAAAACAGGCAGTTTAAAAACATGGTCTGGTGACCTGGTCTCCAACGAATCTGACAAACAAACGCCGGGGGACATGACTTCATGCTATGTTGAGGTTAGTACGTAACTGCCATAAAATGTCACCCTGTGTGTATTGCAATTAGCCCCTAACATCTAGAGATTACCGTATTTTGATTGTTTTAGGTACGGCAAGTCCCTTTAGCCAAGGTGGTCACCCCTGGTCTGATACATACACTTACATATGTTGCTGCTGAAGACGGCGAGCTTGGTGCCATGTAAACGAGTTCGAGTTCAAGCAGTGTTAGTTCGTTACACCAGTTCTAGGCTAACAATTCATTGTATCAAAAATTGAGTCGACATAATAACCGTACCCGATACTAATTCCTGGAGAACCCCCAATTGTATCATGCCTGGCTAGGAAAGAAAATAGTTATCTTATAAATTACGACGGTCGGGTCATTCTATATAACTTGGATATATGTGTTCATTAAATAATTCATATTAGACGCCTGGAGGCATATAGAAACAAGTAACAATTATTGTAGTCAGTTCATCTGTACAAATGAGTGGCTCCAAGAGCATTCATAATGACTTTTGCAATCAGCCGATCGTACTTCATGTACCGTGCTAAAAAGCTTGACACTCATGAAAGTGGTAGAACTCACTACTTATTTCTTCGGCTACACATAGTAACTTCTAGATAGCTCCCTTTCCCTTTCCTTGAACCAAACCTGAAGCCAGCTAGTGCGTCTGAATGCTGACACGGCATACAATCCAATGCAGCTGACAGCTTTGGACTCGGCCCAGTGACTGGCTACAGGAGCTGGTTGGAAGCCGCTACAAGTAGTAAAAAAATGAAACAATGTAGAACTTGCATATGCACAGCTTTCTTGCCAAGAAACAAGCAGCTACCGTGCTGAAGAACAGGAAACGGCCGTACTGAAAGTAAAAGTAAGAAAACACCGTGCTGAAAAACAGGAAAAATGCTGTCAGATCACCAAGTACAAAAGAAGAAGGATGGAGACATCCTGATAATTTTCCCAAGAGTTTCTTGCTCAGGCACTGTCTCAGTTTCACTCAGTTTCTTATTCAGGCACTCAGTTTTCCAGATGCTGTTGGAAGGGCTTTGGCTTTGGCCGCAAGCGTAAACTCTAAGCTAGCTCCCCATGGTTTGCATGGTTGGTGGAGTCTTCCAGATGCTGTTGGAAGAGCTTTTGCTTTTGCTGCAAGCGTAAACTTTAAGCTAGCTCCCCATGGTTTGCATGGTTGGTGGAGAGGTGGCACGCATCCAGTTCACATCAGCTTGGAACTGACACCCATGAACATGACATTTGCCACATATTGTTACTCAACATTGACTTGTTGGCCAGTGTTTCTTTTGGGGCCAAAGCACGGCAGCTTCCAGCCAGCTCCAATAGCCCTACACTGGATCAAGCCCAAAGCTTGCAGCTGCATTGGACACCCATCATGCCTGCTTTAAGATGCACTAGCTAGCTTAAGGTTTGGCCAAAGCAGGGGGGAAAGGAGCTGACGAGAAGCTGCTATGCGCGGTTCCCAAAAGATACAGTCTTGTTGGCCAATTGCCAGGGGAAACCCATGAACATGACAATTGCCATGTTTTCTTACTCGAAATACATATCAGGATAAATCTCTCCTTGGCAAACTCCACCACTCGCAGCCTCTCATTGGCACATCCTACCTTTCGCAATACAGCTCACATTTACTCTAAGTAACCACGTCCCCTCCGAGTCCCGGACAATGAAGCCCAAGAGCCCATCCCCGACAGAAAGATAGGCACTAGCAGTACACAGCAGTCGTTGTTTCATACACATGCATATTCAAGACCCTCTTATGCATTCTCTACTCCGCACACTCCACCTCTCACACGACACTTCACTCTGCAGTCTTTGGTTCATACAGGTTCACGGTCAACATTCTCTCCAGCCCTCTCTACTCTGTACATTCCACCACTTTAGCCTCTTGTCGGCACATCCTATCTCTCACTAAACAGTTCATTCAGCAGTCATTAGTTCATGCACATGCACAGTCAACATCCTCCCCATCACTCTCAGCTTTGCACACTCCACCACATACAGCCTCTTATTGCCGCATCCTATCTCTCACTACACAGTTCATTCATCAGTCATTTTTCTTTGTGCTGTATATTTGTTGGGCTACTCATGGCAGCTCCCAGTCAGCTCCATCAGCCAGCCACTGGGTCAAGCCCAAAGTTGTCAGCTGCATTGGAGTGACTGTCATATCGGCTTCCAGACAGCTCCATGGGCCAGCCACTGGGCCAAGCCCAAAGTTGTCAGCTGCATTGGAGTGACTGTCATATCGGCTTCCAGATAGCTCCATGGGCCAGCCACTGAGCCAAGCCCAAAGTTGTCAGCTGCATTGGAGTGACTGTCATATTGGCTTTCAAGCGCACTAGCTAACGTCCAGTTGGGCCCAAGGACGGGTTAAGGGAGCTGCATATAAGCTGCTACACGTAGCCAAAAAAATGAAACAGCGCCGATGGCACATCCCATCTCCAGCAAAACATTTTTCAGCAGCCATTTGTCATCGTCATTAATTTAACTGCCAGCAGCACATATGTCTAGTTCACTACGCTTCATTATGTGTGCAAATGGACACACGCAATGACGCCGCACTAGCATGCGCTAAACTGGGCAGAGCCCCATTTCAGCACGTGCCAGTGCGACTTGAACCACGCTAGAACAACCGAATAAAATTTGAATTTCCACCTCTCAGACAACAGTTCATTCAGCAGTCTTTGGTTCATACACACGCATGGCATTCCCTCCTTTGCACTTTACACCTCAACACACTAGTTCACTCAGCAGTCGTTGGTTCATAAACATGCATGTCTTTAAGCCCCTTTGGCACTCTCTCCTTTACACATTACACCTCTACACACTAGTTCACTTAGCAGTCTTTGGTTCTTGCACCCGCGTGTTTTAGAGCATTATCTGCAGTCTCTCTTTGGTGCATACCCACTATCGCATCAATGCTTGGTCCATAGCTTTTCTTTTCAGCAACGAGCAGCAGCTTTTAGGCAGCTCTCTTGAGCCAGCCATCGGGCATAACCCCCTTGATTTTAACAATGCAGGAAAGATGATTCTGCCAGCTTCCAGATTCACTACATTGTCATAGATTTGGCTGGGTAGCAAGCCAGGGGAGCTGCTTAGAAGCTGCTGCATGTAGCCGAAAAGCAAAGCTTCGGCTGGGTCATCAGGCATTGCTTAGCCAGGCATGACAGTATTGGCTTGGTATAGCTAGGTCATCAGTCATTGCTCGGCATGGCTTGGTATGGCAGCATTGGCTTGGCTTGGTATGACAGTATTGGCTTGGCACGGCTAGGTCATCAGTCATTGCTTGGCATGGCTTGGTATGGCAGCATTGGCTTGGCTTGGTATGACAGTATTGGCTTGGCACGGCTAGGTCATCAGTCATTGCTCGGCGTGGCTTGGTTGTATTGGCTTGGCTTGGTATAACAGTATCGGCTTGGTATGGCTTGGTATGGCTAGGTCATCAGTCATTATTTGTAGCACCAGCATCTTTAGGAGCATCCTCATAGGTAGGCTCTCCTTGCATCGATCTGATAATTTTTCTAAGCGTTGTATTCTGCGTTTCTGTCTCTCTCAGCTTCGTTTGGAGCACCTCAAGCACCGTCTCCTGATCCTTCACCTAGAGGGGCAGAGGGTGTGTGTGTGTGTGTGTAGAGTGTATTGGTATAGTGTATGGGTAGAGGGGTAGAGTGTCCTGATCCTTAACCTAGCCCATCAACAAATCAAGGTAGATCAGTTGTTTAAACTTGTGATGTGGCTGGCCCCAGTGCAAACGGTCTGGCCCCCTCAACCTCACGTCTCGTAAGAAGGCATACTACCTATTTATTTATTTAAACTTGCGATCTAAGGAGCTGTGATTCAGTTGTTTAGGGTCTTGATCCTGACGGAGCCTATCTGCTGATGAGCATGTCAAGGCTTCCCAGTTGTTTTAAATTGTGATTTGAGCTCAGTTTTCAGTTTTCTAGGTGGGACCTGTGCCATCAACAAGTTAAGGTTGTTCACTTGTTTTGAGTTCTGATTTTAACTCAATATATGAGGGGTCTGGGGTGAATATATAAATATCTCCGTATTGAATTCTGTGATCTCTTGTGGTGTGGAGGTGAGTCTCTTTCTTGTTAACCTAGCTTCCAACCCATCTGCCCACATGCCGTATTACTACACTACTGTATTACTATACTACTGCACTACCATACCATCGTAGTACCCTACTACTGCACTACCATACTACCATACTGCCACACTATCGCACTACCATACTGCCGCACTGCCATACTATCGCACAACCATACTATTATACTACTATAATGCTGTACTACCATACCCAATCCCCCACCACTACCATACTATTGCAGTGCCCTACTACTGCAGTACCATACTACCATACTGCCCTACTATCGCACTACCATATATATACATTATTTCTCTACTACACTACCATACTACTGTAAACATACTACCATACATAGTTATACGATACTTCATACCACCATACCACCATACCAAAGCCCCCACCACTGCTGTGGTCAACCAACGCTTACCTGCTGCTCCAAATTGACAACATACATTTTCTTACGCTCTCGTGCCTGCTGGGCAGACATACGATTGCGAAGCAACCTGAGTGGTGGGTGTGTGGTGGTGGGCGAGGTATGTTTGTGTGGTGGTGATGACTGCGTGTGTGGGTGTGGGGGGGTGGGCGAGGTGTGAAATATTGGAAAATTGGAAAAGGGCAGAAGCAGCAGCAGCAGAGCTACGCACATGACCACAAGGGCTGCATGGTGGTGGTGGTGGTGGAGGTGGTGGTGGGTGTGTGGTGGTGGGAAAGGTGGGTGGTGGTCGCGGGCATGTGTGGTGGTGGGGTGTGATGTGTGTGCGGTGGTGGGAGTTCAAATATAGGTTCGCTTGGGTCTTTCCAAATACGGACATCAAATGCACTGTAGGCTTTAGGGTTTGGAGAAAGAGAGAGAATGCAAAATTAGCTGTGCAACACAATTCACCCGGGGGAGAGGGAGAGGGAGGGAGAGAGAGAGAGAGAGAAAGAGAGAGAGAGAGAGAGAGAGAGAGAGAGAGAGAGAGAGAGAGAAGGGCTTCATGGCTTCTAGTCCAGTGTCTATAAGCTCTTTCAATTTATAATGGCGGTTCACCATTTTGGTAAGTGCCAAGATCATTGCTTTTCTGCTGTGCTCCAACCCATACAATCTAACATCTGGATAACTCACCGTCTTAGTCTGCGGGCATCCTTGGCACTGCCAGCACCTGACCCCCCTGCTAGTAAGCGAGCTTGCTCTTCAGCTGGAAGTTTGCTCACATCCTCGTCACTATCATCGTCAGAGTCAGAAGCCTTGTGAGCTCCTGCAGTTTTGTATGTTGTCTCAGACCAGACCACATGTGTGCCAGACCATTTGTGTATATTGTCTCATACCATATGTGTACCATACCAGAACATATGTGTATGATGTCCCAGACCATTTGTGTATGCTGTCTCAGACCATCTGTGTACCATTTGTGTATGTTGTCCCAGACCATTTGTGTATGTTGTCCCAGACCATTTGTGTATGCTGTCTCAGACCATATGTGTACCATTTGTGTATGTCGTCTCAGACCATATGTGTTTGTTGTCTCAGACCATTTGTGTATGCTGTCTCAGAACATTTGTGTACCATTTGTGTATGTTGTCCCAGACCATATGTGTAAGTTGTCTCAGACCATTTTTGTGTGCTGTCTCAGTCCATTTGTGTACCATTTGTGTATGTTGTCCCAGACCATATGTGTATGTTGTCTCAGTCCATATGTGTAAGTTGTCTCAGACCATTTGTGTATGCTGTCTCAGACCATTTGTGTATGCTGTCTCAGACCATTTGTGTACCATTTGTGTATGTTGTCTCAAACCATGTGTGTACGTATGTACGCATGTGTGTAAGTACATTACAGTTCAGGGGTAGAAAATTATATCATTGAAGAAAAAGAAGAAGTATTGTTTCATTGTTCCATGTGCCTTAAGGCGTCTTCCCTCCTGCATAATACCCCCCCCCCCCCCCCCCTCTAGTGTTTTTTATTTGTGGGACCGGTCGCACATTGCGCGACTCCGTGCGACCCGCAGGTGTGTATGTTTGGGCCGAAATGGGCCCTTGGTTGCCAAAAAGTGCTACCATGAGTGTGATTTGTGCCCTGGGTCGCACCTGGCTAGCACAGGCTCAGCACAAGTAGCTAGCTCAGGCCCACCCCTGGTGGAAGTTACCTCCACAAATAAATAAAAAACACTGCCCCCCCCCTGCGACACCTACTGAAACTACGGATGATGACCACCAGGGTTTGAACCCAGGTTTTTTTTCTTCTTTTCTGGAGCTCTTCGCTATGCCAATCAGATACCTCGTCAAGAAAAACCTTCAGATAAACTGAAGATACCGCTGAGATACCCCACCATGAAACTTAACTTCAAAAAATAAGTATAGTTTCTATATAAAACTAGACGAAAAGTAAAAATGACATAAAAATAACCACTTTAAATCATAAAACCTAAATAAAAATAAAACTAACCATGTGCAGGTTCTTCATTGGCTCCTGTGTTCGAGAGCCTCCTCTTCGAGGTGGTCGGTAGGTTTGGTAGGTGTGACAGTCTGTAATCCTCATCACCTCCATCCATACCGCCAACAGTAGTTGAACTTGGTTGCCCTGCTTTGGCCCTCTCAGAATTATGCACGGCCAAAAGCAGCTCGTTGTGCTGGATGGCTGACAGCTTGGCCTCCAGGCTGGCAGGCTCGCCGGGTTTAGAGTTGCAAATGTGACTTGTGGATGAGAGGTGACCTGGTGCCAACAGGGAAGATGGTGTAGTGCATTAGTATTGAAGTCCTATGCAGCGTCGCAAGCGATGCCGAAAGTTGGCGGAGAGTGTTGGCAACAGCCAACAGATGGCAATGGACTGGAGCTAACCGAAGTCGTTTGGTTATGACACAGTTGGCTGACATGCCAGGCTTCATTTTTTTGTCAGTCGGACGGACAAAGGGGTGAATCAGGGGGCTCCCTCCCCCAAGGAGGGGAGGCTTCGCCAACAAGCTCAGTTCAGAAGATGATTAGTGGAGAGCTGGACTGGAATGGATTGCCACATGTTCCTTGGCGGAGTCCCCCCTTCTGGTGGGTGAGAGCCCCCAGGGTAACCCCGCTGTCCTTTGTTTGCATATTTGTGCGACTGATGTGTGACAGAGACGAAGCCTGATATGTCAGCCAATGGTGTTATAACTAGGGGTCGGCTATGCTGTATAATATTCAAGAATAAATAATATTATATAATAGTAGTCGGACGAGCCGTCTCATCAGAATTTCGAATTTATTTGAAAAATTAATATTATTGTGACACTGTAATAATATTAGATAATATTAGTTTTTCAAACACTAATATTAGTTGCCGTCCCCTAGTTGTAACTAACTGGCTTCGATACGCTCGATTCCCTTGTCAACACTCCCCGCCAATTTTCTGCGCTTCCTAGGACTTGTTCAGCCAGCTGTGGGCTGCTAACCGTCTTCCAATTCCAAGTCCCACCGTGCAATACCCTCGGAAAACAGGGAGCATACTAAGCGAGAATCAGACGAGGCAGTTAGGGACCCGGATTGTTGTGGGGAGTTATAGAAACTCATGATTTGGAATCCACAGTCATAGGTCGTATTTCGTACCCCCAATTGTTCAGGCAACATTTAGGATAGTTCTCATGGACTTCTCAGACTTCTCAGGATTTTGCTCTAAATCTGATGGACAAACTAAAAACTCCGACCTGTTTCGAAAAATTTAGATTTTAATCATCCGCTGAATTGCTAAGACGGTTGGGGACAACAATTGTTGAGGGGAGTGGGAGGCGGTGTGGACTATGACTTGTGAGGAGTTGGGGTCGGTTGAGAACTATGATTGTGGGTCAAAGTCGGAGATGGTGGTGACAAAGATCGTTGTGGGACTTTTGGATTGGGGAGGACAATGATTGTTGTGGATTGGGGGTTTGGGATTGAAGGAGTTGGGGAGTTGAGGAGGTAGGGATTTGGGAGCTGGGCGTTCGAAACGATGAGGAACAATGATTTGTTGAGGGGAGTTAAAGACGGTTGGGGACAGCGATTGTTGTTGGGAGTGGGAAGCGGGATGGACTATGATTTGTGAGGATTTGGGGTCGGTTGAGAACGGTGATTGCTCAGGGGAAGATGGATATGGTGAGGACAATGATCATTATGGGAGTTCTGGATTGGGGAGTTAGGGAGTTGGGATTTAAGTTGGGAGTGAAGTTGGGAGTGAAGTTGGGAGTTGGGGATTGAGGGCATTGGCAAAGAGGATTTGGGGATTTGGGGAGGTAAGGATTTGGGAGTTGGTACTTGGAGCTGGGGGGTACGATGATTTGTTGTGGGGATTAGGGTCGGTGTAGGACTTCTGGAAGGTACGAGGTAGGAAGGTACGAGGTAGAAAAAAAGCTCAGCGTAGCAATGGCTAGAGCTCAGTATGGGTTTTTTCAAATCCCAAATAATTCACGTTTGTATAGATCTCTGCAAGTTGGGCTCGGGCTTGAGATTCTGGCACACCTTCAAAGCCGACCCTATATCCGTATGGACCTCCGTAAGGGGCTATGCATATTCTAGGGGGTGTGCACATTGGGGCTGTGCACATTGGGGCTATGCATATTGGAGCTGTACATATTATAGGGGCTATGCATATTCTAGGGGGTAGACAGAGCCTCCTACCAACACCAACACCATTATACCAGAAAGATCTTCCCACTAACACCTTCACCAGACAGCTTCCTCCCACCCAGCCACCATCACCACCACCACCACCACATCAACATCCATGTGGGAGAGTAGGTCCAAGAAGGTGGAAACCAGCCCCTGACCATCTCAGCTAAGGCACACGCACCTAATTTAATTTCTAGAGTCCTAACATCCCCCATGGTGGGCTATGGACGCGCCTGAGCACTTCAGCCGCTGTTTCGGGGGCTCTGGCGGGTGGGCCTCGAGGGGGCACGTGCTGGCGGTGCTGTGCTTCAAATTGCGTGTTTGGGGGGATCGAATGGTGAAGGAGAGGGTCGCGGAAAGATAGAACGCACAGGGGTGGGTTTGGCATCAGTGTGCCTAGGAGCAAACGAATATTACTGGGTGCACAGGACTGCCCGGAACAGCCTGGCCTCATATGGCGGGTGGGGGTCTCAACGAACCTTTTTGCCAACGGGTTGTCAACCGACTGTGGCTCGACGCCGGGGTTAATTCTAACCGACAGGGAACCGAATATGTGGCCGAGAGCCAGCCTACCTGCGCCATACCAAGGTTTCGGCGCGGCTGGGTTATGAGGCCCCCTGCACATGGTTCATTCTGGCCACAGGATTTCAAACCGCCTGGACTACGGTCTGTGGTTTCAAATTTTCCCTCCTGTCAAGTTTCGGCCAGAGAAAGATTTCGGCCAGAGAGAAATATCGGCCAGAGAAAACGAGTCGACCACACAAGAGTATAGAAAGCTGCGACATCGGGTGGGCGTCGTTTTTCTGTGGCTCGGTGGTGAAGTTCGCGAAGTATTATATAGAACTCGTTGTAGCTAGTGACATAGAGTATCTAGTGGGGGATTTGTGGGCGACCCGTGGATTGAATCCTCTTAGAATGTTACCCGGTGTTACCTGGCTTTCGTGGGTATCGCACGCGCACGGGAGCACGTAGACTTGGAACAAAGTGAGCAAGGTTACAAACTGCCAGAGGTCTAGCTTGTGATTCGAATATTCAGCCAGGGAAAACGAGTCGACCACTAAGGAATGCCTTATAATAAGTACCAGGAGATCTCAGTCAGCTGGGGGCTAGTACGGGGGCTAGTACCACCTGAGCCTTTCACTGGCACCAACACACAGGTAGGTAGGTAACCGCGTGGTCAGGTGTGGAGATTCCCGTCGCTCGGTAGTGTGGTTTGGCTTTATTGGCCTATCAGCCTTCAGGCTCCTCACCGTCTGCGGGGAGAGATAACAAAAGTAGTATACACGCGAATCCACCACGCTCTCGGGCAGGGAATACCCAATGCTGTGGCTTGACAGTCACGCATCGCAGGGGGGGGGGGGGGGGGGGAACTCTCTCAGCCCCGGCCCGCCCAGACCCCGTCCCCAGTAAATAAGAGTTCCCACGGATTGATAGACCGGATTATAATTGTTGCATGGTTGTTTGGCCAACTCCGGGCTGCCCACCGTCTACCTACTATGCGTTCGATCAGGGATCACGGTCAGCGGGGGCGGGGGTTATCACACCCTCTCAAGTGAAGGGGATTTATACGTGAGCTGTCTAGGAATCATCTGTGCTGGTTTACAACTCCAAGGCCCCGTCCTTGGCTATAATGCAACATGCGTGATTGAATTCTTTTAGTTGCTGGCATGCCGCCTACGATGGCGAGCAGCAAAAAAAGGCCGGAACCACGAAACAGAGTTCACTATGATGCATTCAACACAACTTGGTTGGTCATTTGAACAGCAGATGGGGAGGTTCTGCATACTTGGCCAGGTTAATGCAATGCGCCAATGATTATAACGTTGGGTAACAAAAGTATACACCTCACGATATCCGAAGAATGCTAGACAGCTGGACTATTTAGGGAGGGGTGGGGGTGGGGGTTGTGGGGGCTTACGAGTTACAACCATTATTTTGCCAACGTGCAAGGGTGCACAGAAGACACTAAGTGAAGTTTAATTACACACGAATTTAATCTTACCACGGTATTTTCTTGGCCAAGGCCTAGATAGGATCTGGCATGAAAGTAAGAAACATGTGTGGCATGTAAGTAAGAAACTAACATATCTGCCTACATGGACCATCATAACCATACCATGTTTACATTGCATTATTGTCAGGCAGGTCATAGACGACCACTTGTTGATACTTGAAACCCCCAACAGAAGCATAGTCTAATGCTATTAGCACTACTAGGTCTACTACTAGTTTCAACTCGTACGTCTCCTAGTAGGGAAATGCCTTCTACACGTACTAATAGGAAATGCTATTGGGTCTAATACCATGTCTAGTTGCAACTTCCACGCCTATGTACTGCTGTTAGTACTATGATTTCAAGCATTGTGCAGAACTACTCGATCGCAGTTAAGCTGATAGTAGTTGCAACAGGGCATTGGTAGTATTGGCAAGCCTAGGTTTGCTACCTCTCTTGCATCAGCATAAATCCTGGCCCCATGAGGATATACGAATAACATACAATAGGCTCCAGAGTATCTGGAGAAGGCCATTCATCACATGCATCCTTCTGCTTATACCCAAAATGCATTGTAGGACTAAGGTGGGTAAAACCAAATCCCCTATTCAAGACTGTATGTGCAACCAACATCTTTCGACACACATGGACTTGTGCTTATTCCTACGTCTTTCACACCATGTTGGATAACAGATTAGTACAACCGGGATGTAGTGCATATAGCATCATGGCACTATATGATTGCTAAGGGACGTCAGTTACCCTAACATTCCGGGTGGTTATTATCTAGGTATGTGATGCGAAGAGGAGCCTGTAGCTCCATGCAGCAAGGATTTAGATTTCTTCTACATCTACTGACCTGGACAAGTCTTACTGTCCAATCTACTTATTGTACTCCCTGGTTACCGTGGGTACCGCACGGGCAAAGTGGAATCGGCAAATTGTGAGAAGCCAGGACTGGCTGGAAAACCATGGAAAACAATGCAAATTATTAATCTGCTGTGACCTCTCATCTACACCGCGGGCCCAGTATATCATATTTATGGTTCTTACTCCTCAACCCTAAATCATCGTATCGGTGCCACTGTTTATTTTGCGCAGCAGGTCGCAGCTTCTAGGCAACTCCCTTTCCCCGTCCTTGGGCCAAACCTGAAGCTAGCTAGTGCGACTGAAAGCTGACAC
Organism: Chlamydomonas sp. ICE-L; assembly: GCA_013435795.1. Classification (NCBI taxonomy): domain Eukaryota; kingdom Viridiplantae; phylum Chlorophyta; class Chlorophyceae; order Chlamydomonadales; family Chlamydomonadaceae; genus Chlamydomonas; species Chlamydomonas sp. ICE-L. Next base: position 117,983,391 of record JACBWV010000610.1, on the reverse strand, counting down.
GACGGGCATTCCAATGCAGCTGTGAGCTTTGGGTTCGGCCTGGTGGCTGGCTATTGGAGCTGGCGGGAAGCTGCCATGAGTAGCCCCTAAACGAACAGTGGTACATACTCAAACAAGGCACTGTTGTCCATGCGTCCACACACAAGACCTGGACATGTTTTGGAACCGTCTACACATACGTTGTTGCATGGTCTATACATGAGGGGGGTGGAGTAGTGTTTGTACTGCCCACTTTTACTCCACCTGCAGACTGTGACCAGCCTGAAGGAAGGAAGACAATGCAATAGACCATGTTATAAAACCTAGCCAGGTAGAAGGACTAGCATTCCAAGAGGTGGATACCTGAGCTCTGCCCGGGACCATTCCCGAAGGCTTGATCAAATCCTACACCTTACACCCTCAAACAGGACAAGCCAGAAATAGTGTTAAGCATGTGGTACCTCAGCGGTAATACCTCTACATGGCTTTTCTTTTCGGCTTTTCTTAGCAGATTCTTGAGCCAACAACTGGGGCAAGCCCCAAGATTTCAACAGTGTTGGAAAGTTGCTTATGTCAGCTTCCAGGTACCCTTGGTTGCTTTGAGTTCGGCTGGATAACCAGCCATGAGCTCTACCTAGAAACTACCAGTAAAAGGTGAAAGAAAAGCTGTGTGCCTCTCATTACATGGAAACTAAATCAAAGAGACTCCTAACTTACTATTCAGGATGAATAGTGCATGCCCAAACGGTGTACAAAAACTTGAAGAAAAAATCCACACGCGCGCTAAGATTCAGCATGAAATGAGCAAAACCTTACCAAAGTGGATGGGGCTGTCACCATAGCTGCTCTATTCAACTTCGAGCGGCAGCTTCTAGGCAGATCCCCTGACTGGCTATACAGCCAAGCGGAATGCAACCTAGTGGATGGCTCAGGGAGCTGCCTAGAAGCTGCGGCCCGTAGTTGAAAAGAAAAGCTGTGGCTACTAATGTGTTGCACACCACCAGGCAGCACCATGCCACGCAACAGGTGCATAGTAATTTTCAGACAGGAGGAGCAGCAACTTCTAGGTAGCTCCCATGGCTTGCTTGCCAGCCAAACCCAAAGCAATGCGGTGCATCTGAAACCTGACAGAATCATATTTCCAGTGCTGTGAAAATCTTCGGGCTTAGCCCAGTGGCTGGCTCAGGGAGCTTCCCTTAGATGAAAAAAAAACTATAAACAGGTGCGCAAAGCCACCATGACAAGCTGAAGTTTGACGGAAAAAAACAAAGGACAACACGAGAAGCTATCAGAAAAGGAGCATCGGGCTTCCCATGGAAGATTGGATTAATGCTTTAATTGAGTATTTTTATCATTATGTTTTCCCCTTGCAATGATTACCATTAGTTATAAGTGAGAAAGTGTAGTATCTTATGGGTATCATATCTCATGTTATATCTTTGAATTCAAAAACAATGACCAACGCAGACATGGTTCAAGTGGAATCATGCCAAAGGCGCTGATGTGGCAGACATCAATCTCAATGGTAAGCCCTGATTTGTGGCCTCCGTTCTCCGTTTCTTTTATTAGCTACTTCATGAGTTTGTAAAACTTAATATACATACGCATTGATCCACTTTATATAGGGTACGCGTTTGTAAATTAGTAAAAAATTTAAATTTCTAATTTAATAGTTTCTAATTTAAAATAAAATATAAATTACATACTGGTTGGTAATATATATCTTTATTAATTTATATCTTTATTATCTACTTCTAGGCAGCTTCTTCCACACACCTTTGGGCCAAACCTGAAACTAGCAGGTGCGTCTGAGAGCTAGCATGACAGGCATTCCAATGCAGCTGTGAGCATTGGGCTCGACTCAGTCCCAGGCTAATGGAGCTGTGTGTACTACGCGCATCCCAAAAATAGACAATGCACATTTTTATTTTGATCAGAAGGTCAAGCATTTGACGGGCAGCCAGTGGGATCAGTGCCCACTATACCACCAGACTATATATGTGATCAATTGTGTGTAACATGCTCTGGCCGAACAGCTAACCGTATGATATCAATCAATATTGCAGAAGCTATGAAGTCCTAGTGCAGCAGTGCGGAGTTCAAGGGACTAGTTTATACACCATGGAAGATGGGAATGGCGAAGCTCCTCACTCAAAATTGATGGGCCGCTCCCAATGATAACCAAGAGAGCAGACTGAAGGGTGCGTTGTAGAGTGGACACAACTCAAGATGGACGGAGCTCTTAGCTTGTCCACTACTGCTCACATTCAATCGAAGAGAATTTAGAGCTTCAGGGAGTGTTGGGGGGCGAGAGACTAAGACTCAAGATTTGCCAAGTCCCCAGAATCACGTCTCCATCTCCCAAGCAGAGAAGGGGAATGAAAGGCTTCGGGGAGTGCTGGAGGGCGAGAGGTGAAGACTCGAGATTAGCCTCTCGCACAGAATGATCTCAGCATCTCCCAACCAGATATAGGGAATGAAGAGCTTCAGGGAGTGTTGGGGGGCGAGAGACGAAGACTCGAGATTAGCCTCTCACAGAATGACGTTGCTGCTCCCTAACAGGGGAAGAGAATGCTCGGCTTCAGGAGGGTTGCAGGAGGAGAGATCAACACTCAAGACATACCGAGCTCACAGCTAGACATCTCAGCCCCGTGGTCGAGGGGCATTGACTCGAAGGTGGGGGCCCAGGAAAGGCTCACTTGGACCAGTAAAATCTCCACAATCGGAGTTGCCAACCTTGCGGCCACTTATCGGCTCCCAGGTGTCGATATAGGAATCGTGACCCGCCCAAGTCGGGTAATGGAGCGCAAGCAAGCCAGAGGATTCGTTTTGATCGCCGTGGGAGTTGTGGAAAGAGTTGTCGAATCTGGGCGAGAAGTAAGAGCTGTCGCTGGGAACGGCAAAATCAATCTCACTGGGAAGGTCGTTACTTGGGCAGCAGCTTGAAGAGATCTTGAATCCAGAAGCCATTGCCAAGGCCAAGGCTTTTTTTTTTTTTTTGCCCCCCTCTCTGCCATCGCGGAGAGATCTCCCTTGCCCATCTCCAGCACACGCTATTCTCGGACCCTCAGAGAACATGGGGACACAATTTTTTTCCCATCGCCCGGACTAATGCCAGCGGTGGAGACATCTGCGGGTGGAAGTCCATTACCATGGGCTTCACCGACCACCGATGCGTCAAGAATTTACAATATTTATCGGCCGCATGCGACGAACTCAGTCCCTCTGTTCTCCAAGCGGGGCACCCTTTTAAAACTAAACTCTGCTGGCGCCTTTGGCGCTTATTGTCTTGTTTCGGCCCCGCCCCCCCGTGTCGCCGGCTCCCGACCGTCTTTGGGTCCCTTGGAAATACATCGCGCAGCTCGGGGGATTGGTTGGGCACGCTCGCGCGATACGATTAGCGTGAGATAAAAGGTTCCGCCCCGATGGTCGCAAGCCCGTTGGAAAGCCTATGCTTGGACCCAAGCTGCGCTTCGATATCCAGAGTACAGTACCAGCAGGTTTACTTCGGACTGACCAGCGATTCCACAGCGCGTTCCTGCAAAGAAATCAGATCGCTGGCGAAATTTTTTAGCCACCGGGCTCCACCTTCTGCCGGAGAGAAGAGGATACCAAATAAAGCCGTGTAATCTGATTCCGGCCAATCACTGCTGGTTCCACATGTACGTGGCTTGTACCATGCGCTCCGGGCTACCTGTCGAACACTTTATGGGCTTTCCACAGCCAGGGCGTGGAATGGTAGCCACACTTGAAGCGCGCTCACCTTGACTTTTATTTTCACGGACCTCTGCCAGATGGGCACAGGACGAGGTTTAGATAGTGTCGATGCACTAGACAATTTTTTAGTTGAGAGGTGATTACGTGCCTGCCCCTCTCTCTTTTGGCTAGTATAAACATACCCTGTGTCTAACGAGCGCCCCCCCCGTGGCTGTCTGACCGCTCGCTGCCGCCCCCCGGCTATCGCGGGGGGGATTCCGAAATTGGGAGAGTTTTTAAATTTGAACGCAGCTGCAGCGCAGCTGGCGGCAAAAGAGGCTCGCAGAAGTATCTCGCAATATCAGGGCGAGCTGTCGGCCATCCTCCCTATCGGCCATTCAAAGGAGTGGCCGTCGAGCCACCCCATAGGTCGTGCACCGCCACCTCATCACATTGATTTGCCGGCTCAAAGGCAAATCTGTGGCGCCTGCGCATGCTGGCTCCAGGCGCAGGCGCTTGAGAAGTGGGCAGCAAGGGGCGAGATACTCGCAACGTCGGAACTTTGAAAAATATCGATCGGCATCGCGACCCCATCGCTGAGGTCATGTCATCAAAGCAAGACTCGGCGAGATTTCAGGTTGTGAGTAGGCACATGAACGTAGGATTTTTCTCTATCCGATGTCCTGTCCTGGACGGCAGACTGGGCGAGGACACGCGGTTCGTGGGCCTGGGTGGGTTTGTGGGTCCTGGGCTCCTTCTACGACCCACAACCTAGCGTTCTGGCTGGGTTGTGGGTCGTGGGTTTGTGGGATAGGTAGGGGGGAGACAACGGCTCAAGTTATAATCAGCTTTTTTCTTTTCCTAACGTCCAATCCACTTCCAGCCCCTTATCCCTCGATCAACCCGGGTTCAGCCGAACGTTATTTGTCCTCCAACGGCCTTCAACTTTTGTTGTAAACGGGGTTGCCACCCAAAATGATGGGCCCACGTGCACCAGCCGTCAGCTTATTATTCGCCCTGTCCCATGTCAGAAGGCCATACAAGCCTTCCTGGATGCACGCACTCCGTCACCCACTAGTTACAGCCACCGCGCCAATCACATATATATGGTGGTCCCACCAACTCACTTTTGTTTGGTTTTCAGCTCAGTGACAGTGACTTTGAAAATGCATATTTAGGATTCCAGCGGCCCTTCTACCAGACCTCTAGCAAATCGGGCTTCCCTGTGGTCCTCATCGCTTACACTTACTAGGGTAAAATTTCAACATTTTGGGAGGTAGAAATGTGTTTAAAATGGGCGCCCGTGCCCGGCCTTGGCTTGAAAGATCCACTCGAGTTATGATGCTGGCTTCTGACTCCCCAATCCAACTTCCACCAGTCGCTCTTGGTCTTTTAATTTTAAGGCTTTTTTTTTTCTCCCCCCCCTGTTCTGTGACTTCATGCGTACTGGACAACAATTTTTATCTTCCCACCCGTCAATTCAGCTACAACGTCATCCCTTGGAGAAACAGCCACCCCAGTTGCAAAAGCTTCCTCTTCAACACAGGCTCAGGCTCGAAGACACGCTCTTCTTTCATTCTTGGCTCTTTCCTTTAAGTTGTGACCAGGCTTTTATGTGAAGGAATTTCCACCCATTCCCAGCTTGACGGGGGCTGCCCCTCTCCCGACATACGACCAGCCTAACACCGAGGCCCTTTTTTTTCATGGTCGAACTGTTGTCTCATGCACCAACCCCACCATCAACTGTAGTCCCAGCGTCCACTCACCCTTACTTTTCTTTGGCTTGTGCTAAGGGCTCTCCCCCCCCTCTCCCCTTTTTTTTTCCCTCTTTCTCCCCTGGTGGGTGTTGTGGGGTGTGTGTGAGTGTGTGTGTGTGTGTGTGTGTGTGTGTGGGGGGGGGGGGGGGGGGAGGTTATCAAAATACTAACGAGTCATATGTCCAATTTAGTAGTAGCGTCTAAAGACATAGTGTTATTTTAATTGTGCCCCCAGCATAAAAAATTTCGTGGGGAACCTTTTTTGCTGGAGAACAGCCACCCTTGTTTCAGTTCCCTTTTTTATTTTACAAGGAGGATTTTCTCATCTGCCAACTTACCAGGCAATAGGCCCCTATCTTTGGCTTGTGGCTCAGCCCCCACCACCTTGAGCTACAACAACAAAGACATACAACATTACAACAAGGCGTATGACGGTTGGGCAAGCCTATTTGGCCTACCCCTGGACTGTAACATACATACTTACAAGGCGCATCATCAGCCGGTCACGAATGCTAAGATCCTCCCCCCAGTCAGCTTCAAGCCTCCGGGAACAGCCACCCATGTTGCAGTTCCTTCCGCCAACATGCCAGGCAAGAGGTTGCTATCTTTGGCTTGTGCCTCAGCCCCCACTACCATGACCTACAACAAGACAGATTCGAAACCAGGCGCATCATCAGCAGGTCATGAATGCCAAAAGCCCCCCCCCCCCTGTCAGTGCACGACCCAGCTTACCATGTCGCACATTGTTTCCCTCCGCCAACATGCCAGGCTGCTGCTGATGGTAGAGGTCTATGACGTTAGCGTATGAACTTTTGGTGTTGACTGCTCATGCCTTGGCTGGTGGGCAATACCATCTGGGAGGAAAACATTGATTTATGAGGCCTGGGGGGTGCCCTCGTCAGGTACTTTATGGGGTCGTATTGCACTACTACACCTACTCCACCCCCCCTTTTGCCGCGACACCCCCTCTACGAATCTGGAACTTGGCAACCCAGCTCTCCGAGCCCCCCACACATTCGCCGTTTTTTCTCTTTAACCAACCCAGGATTAGCCGTCCGCTGCAAATTGGTTATTTCAATGGAATCGCAATGGGTGGCTTTGGCTCCAGCCCCATTTTTTTTCTAAACGTGCCACTAGAGTCATGCCCCTCTTGACACAGCAAACACACGGCGCGGCCGTCGTCTGTTGGCCCCCTCTATTCGCACCCTAATTGCACTCCTATACGCCAGAAGCCACTCCTGGCCGCATTTAAGGGCCCTGTCAAAGACCCCACAATTTGCCAAGTGCGCTCAGCAAGGCGATTAGGAGGGCCACCGACTTTAGGGCTTGGATTGAGATACTAGGAGGTGCTGCATCGTTTTGGCGGGCTGGTGTTTTTTCCCATCTTCCTTTTGGGCACTGAGTCTGTAAGGCATTGAGAAAGGTTGGCCGAAGGCCTCGATCGAAACCCGAAAAATAATGAGTATTTCCTACCCGTCAGTGCACGTCAGCCACCCGCATAACCACCTTCCAGGTCCTTTTGTAGCGGTTAGGATGTGTTATATGAGTCTACACCGTACTCCCTGTCGTGTGCGTGACTCATTGCTGCTCGCGCTGCCCTGGTTGATGGAATACTGTGAAAGCCACCTACGGTGGCAGTAAAGGTTTTTTGCTTCAGGCGAAGCTTAGCCTCATGACTGGCCATCAAACCCATAAAATCTCCCCAGTCAGCTTTGACTAGTTGTTTATTATCACGGGACCTAGCCCCCTCCGTTTGGTGAACGTTCCTTTCCGCACACACTATTTACACAATTTCGGCCCGCCGAGGCTTGGTGGTGTCTAGTTTTGCCAGTTGCCTCAAGCCCCACACCTGTTCATAGTGATGTTGGGGTAGGGCTTCATTTTCGTTCCGCACAACGTGATCTCAGGGACCGTGAGGCAAGGCGTACCTGAACATGATTCAAACCTGTATGTTAGCTACAGTCCCAGGGGTAGGCCAAATAGGCTAAAGGGGGGACTTTCCCAAACTGTGATAGGAAGGGTTTATTACAAAAGAAAAAAAAGCACTGATGAACTGAACACAAAACAAGCGACTTTCCCCCTTCTCCTCTTTTTTTCTTTTTTCACTCGTACCGAAATTGTTGGCTTGCCCTGAGTTGCCTCCCCCCCTTTCGTTTTGCCACTCCCCTAGTTCGTATTGTAACTTAAATTCTATTTACAATATAATTGAATCAAATTAAAGCATTTGTGAGCAGTGATTTTAATTTTAGATTTCTGTAGGCCAGGTTGAGTAGCTACGTGGGCTACTCAAGCCCGATTTCAGGATTGTTGCGTAGCCATCACATGGCGGAGCTCATGGCGGTGTGTGAAGCGCGGAGCCGGGGTGGGGTGGGGGGGGGGGGGGGGGGTCGGGGGCAGCGCAAAACCCATGCGCCACCATGCAAGGACGGAATGGCGACGCAGGGGCGACGCGTCGTTGAAGAAGAAACAGCATTTGTGAGAAAGTCAGAAGATATAATGCATGGAGGGTGACCATAGCTTTTCTTTTCAGCTACGAGCAACAGCTCTAAGGCAGCTCCCTCAGCCAGCCCTTGGGCCCAGCCCCAAGATGTCAACATACCAGGACATCTGGTTGTGTAATCTTCAAGGTGCACTAGGTTAAATCAGGTTTGGCTGGCCAGCCAGCTAGAGGAGCTACCTAGAAGCTGCTGCTCGAAGCTGAAAAAAAGCCTGGAGGTTGGCGTTTCTTACTGCGCCATAGTCAAAACAAGCATCCCATTGTATGTTTCGTTTTTACAGTCTAGCCGGTTAAGCCGTAGCCAAATATGCTAAATATAATTGCCCAACCTCGTTATTTCCGTTATTATGGTATATACACTCATAATAATTTACACGTCAACACAATTGTATTAGTTGTTTTTAGATACACAATCATAATAATTCAAATTCAACACAAGCATCCAATTTTAGAAACTGTTATTTTGAGATTAACACTTGTAATAATTCAAATTCAAATCAAGCATCCAATTGTATGTTTTGTTATTTTGAGACACACACTCATATATTAATTCAAATTTTGAATTAATATATGATATATATTCACCTTAAGTATCCAATTTCCATTTCATTATTATGAGATGTATATTGAAATTGAAATTGTTACATACGTGTAATTAAAGTAAATTAAATTAATTAAATTAAATTAAAATATTATTAATTAAATTAAATTAATTAAATTAAATTATTATGAGATGTATACTGAAATTGAAATTATTACATCCGTGTAATACAGTTACTCACAGGACGTGATGTTAAGGACACCACAGCGTAATGAGATGTATACTCATATAGTCAGTTGCATTTTATTCTTATGGACGATATACTCATATATTAAGTTACATGGGTTATCACACAATTCTCCACACCACACCATTACCACCCGCCCACTCACCACACCACCCACCACCACCAACCAAACCTGAGCAGCTGTTATTTGAGGACTCGAATCAATGGCTAGGACCTCAACCACCACCTCCTGGCAGTTCAATAGCTTACATGCAACACTTTGCCACGTGATCACAATTATCCACACCACACCTCTATCACCCGCCCACTCACCACACCGCCCACCACCACCACACACACCCCTGGGCAGCTGTTATTTGAGGGCTAGAGTCAATGCCCAGGACCTCCACCACCTCCTGACAGTTCAATAGCTTACATGCAACAATATGCCACGTGACCACAAGTATCCACACCACACCACAACACGACCACCCACCCACCCATCCCACCACCCACCACCACCCACACACACCTGGGCAGCTGTTATTTGAGGGCTCGAATCAATGGCTATGACCTCCACCACCACTTCCTGACCCACACTGGACAGCAGCTCCTCCAGGAGCTTAGTGTCAGTGCCCAGCACGGGGTCAGCGGCATGCCACAGGGTCACATGGAGCTCTCCCTTCAACTGAAAGGGTGCGTATGTGTGTGTATGTGTGTGCATGTGTGTGTATGTGTGTGTATGTATGTGTATGTGTGTGGTGGGGGTGTGGTGCGTTGTGGTGGTGGTGGCGGTGGTAGGGGCAGCAGCATGCCACAGGGTTACATGGAGCTCTCCCTTCACCTGCAAGTGTGTGTGCATGTGTGTGTTTGTGGTGTGTGTGTGGTGTGGTGGGGGTGGTGGGTGTGTAGTGGTGGCGGTGGTGGTAGGGACAGTGTCTGGTAGTGATAGTAGGCTCAAGGCAGCCACTCCTCCTTGTGACAGTGCCTAACACTGGGTCAGCGGCATGCCACAGGGTCACATGGAGCTCTCCCTTCAACTGAAAGGGTGCGTATGTGTGTGTATGTGTATGTGTGTGGTGGGGGTATGGTGCGGTGTGGTGGTGGTGGTGGTGGTAGGGGCAGCGGAATGCCACATGGTCACAAGGATCTCTACCTTCACCAGAAAGGGTGTGTGTATGAGTTTGTGGTGTGGTGTGGTGTGGTGTGGTGTGGTGGTGGTGGTAGGGACAGTGTCTGGTAGTGTAATAAGGCTCTAGGCAGCCGCTCCTCCAAGAGCTTTGTGACAGCGCACAACACAGGGTCACATGGAGCTCTTCCTTCAACTGCAAGGGTGCGCATGTGTGTGTATGTGTATGTGTGTGGTGCTGTGTGGTGGGCTTGGTTGTGGTAGGGGCAGCGGAGTGCCACAGGGTCACATGGAGCTCTTCCTTCAACTGAAAGGGTGTGTGTTTATGTGAGAGTGGTGGTGCATGTGTGTGTATGTGTGTGTGGGGGGGGGGAGGGTGGGTCTGATGGCGTGTGGGGGGGAGGGGAATGGGAAGGGGGGGTCTGATAGTGTGAGCAGGCTCTTGGCAGCCGCCCCTCCGAGACCTGTGTCAGATGGGCAGAGGGAGTATGTGTGTGGGGTGAGGTGAGACACCGAAAAGAAACAGTAGGGAGGAACAGTGCCTTAACACTTGCATCAGGGTACTTCCAAGCGCGCGCTTTTGCGAGCTGGCGCGCTGCCTTTTTGAGCCCCACTGCGCGTTCCGCGTAGTTTTTTACACCCCCCTGTGGGCGCAGCAAGTAATTTTTGCTCTTTTTGCACTACAAAGCGCAGTTTTTATTTTTTCAAGTGCGATAAAGCGCTGGACAATTTGGTCAATGGAAGTACCCTGACTTGCATTCGAAAGGGGGGAGACAAAGGGGAGGCAGACGCAAAACTAGAGATGCATGGTGCGATTTCACCCAGGGCCTTGTCGTCAAACTTGAGGGGTTACTTGGGGTGCGATGAGCAAGGGCAAAATACGACCTGAAAACGCACAAGGCCAAAACGGGAAAGTCTGGTATCAAATACTGGCACACCTTGGCTGCAAGATCCGGAGCTAGCAGTTGTTGTGCCGCCTGACGAAGTGGCTCCGCATCAAAACCAGACACTGCGATCCATTGGGGAGCCAGCGACCCCTCCGCCTTGTCTCCTCCCTCCGCCCCAACACTGCCAGAATCCAGGGAGCAAGTCAGACCTAAGGCTGTTCAGATAGTAGGGGGAAGCTGGTCAGCACTTAGCTGGTCAGCACTTGGGTTTAGGTGGTCTAGGTTTAGATAGTTTAGGGTTAAGTGGTTTAGGTGGTTTAAGGTTAAGTGGTTTAGGTGGTTTAGGTGGTTTATATGCTTGGTGTTTAGGTTTAGGTGGTTTACGTGGTTTAGGAAAAGAAGTGCTGACCAGCTAAGTGCTGACCAGCTAAGTGCTGACCAGCTTTCTCCTACCTGTCGAGATAGACGGCTGAGCCAGTGGGTTTGCTGAGCTGGCATCAGTAAGTGTGCTGAGCGCTGCCAGGCTGGCTGCCAGGGCGGAGTGCAGGTCGGAGCGGCAAGCCTCAAGTGGACGCTGCAGCGCCAGGATGGCGGCTGACTTGGCGGGGTCAGTCAGGCATAGCAGCCCACCCACTGCACTCGCCCTGCTCCCCCCATTCGGGGTAAACTCACCACCACAAAAGCCAGCCCAAGGCGATGTGTCGTAACAATGCCTCAGGGCAAACGCTGCAGGGGCGGTGGGCGGGTGGGGGGGAGGGGGGTGAAGGGGAGGGGGCGGGCCCGGGTGGAGTTGGTGGGGTGGTGAGTGGGGTGGGTTGGTGTTGATGACGGTGGGCTGGTGTGAGGTGGAAGGGGATGTTGGTCGGGGTGGTGGGGTGGGGAGGCTGAGGTGTGCACGGGAAAGTGTGGGTGCTTGGTGGCGGTGGTGGTGAGGTGGGGGGTGGGGGGAGGGGAAGTGGGTACGTGGGGGTTAGAGGTGGTGAGGTGGGGCGGTGGTGCGGTGGTCGGGTTGAGGGGGGTGGTGGGGTGTGTGAGGTTGGGGTGGTGAGGGGCACGGGATGTGGGGTGGTGGGGTGTGGTGAGGTGGTGAGGTGGGGGTGGTGAGGTGTGCAGCGGTGTTGGGGTGGGTGTTGGTGGGTGGGGTGGTTTTGAGGTGGCAGGGGATGTGGGTCCGGTGGGCGCGGTGCGTGAGGTTGGGTGGTTGCGGGGTCAGGGATGTGGGGTGTGGGGGTGGCGATGTGTGTGCAGGGCATGGGTGGTGGTTGAGGTGGGGTGGTGTGAGGTGGTGGTGAGGTGTGCAGGGGATGGGGTTTGGGGTGGTTTGGGGGTGCAGGGTACGGGGCGTGGTGGGGTGTTATGTGTGCACGGGACGTTGGGGTGGGGTCGTGCTTGGTGATTTTCTTCGGGGTTGGTGAGGTGCGCAGGGGATGTGGTGTGGTGGTTGTGGTGAGGTGGTGTGGGCGGTGGTGTTTTGTGGTGAGGTGGTGTGGTGTGGTGGTGTGTTGAGATGGGGTGGTGAAGTGGTGTATTGAGATGGTGTGGTGAGGTGGTGTGGTGAGGTGTGCTGGGGATGTGAGGTGGGTCGGGGTGGGGTGGTTGATGAGGTGCGTTACCTGGTAGTGAGGGACGTCGGGGGGTTGTGTGAGGTCAGGGCATGGGTTGGTGAGTTGTGCAGAGGACGTGGGGTGGCAAGGAGGGTTGCAGGGGACGTGGGCTGGTGAGGTGAGGTGCAGGGGCATGGGCATGGGGTGGTTAAATGAGCAGAGGGCGTGGGGTGGTAAGGAGGGTTGCAGGGGACGTGGGCTGGTGAGGTGAGGTTGTGAGGTGGGGTGGTGAGGTGGTGAGGTGGGGTGGTGAGAAACCTCCTAGACCTTGAACCCTAAGTGATAGTTTTAAACCCTAAGCTTTATATAGGCCAAATAATAACAAGACAAAATAAGTTCAGATTAAGGGCAGGCCAGACACTGACGAACTATTCGGTGGCTGTCAAATCATGCACAACAACCTACATAAACAAACTATTGCACACATATATACACACTTAATATATATACACCTATATATATGCACATATATGCACCTATATATGCACACCCTATCCATTACACAACCTAAATTACCTATATCCACGCACATATATGCACCTATATTGCACACCTATTTATACACACCTATATATATGCACATATATGCACACCTATATATATGCACATATATGCACCTATATATATGCACATATATGCACACCTATATATATGCACATATATGCACACCTATATATATGCACACCTTATCTATACACCTCGATCTGCCATCTAGACCACCACTCTATATTGAAAATATGCACCACCTCTCTCTATGCCATTCTATCTATCTTGCACATCTATACCCTACCTATTTATAGCACCCTATATCTTGCACACCTATTTATACACACCTATACACACCTATATATATACACACATATATATACACACCTATATATATGCACATATTTATAATACACCAAACTAATATAAACTAAACATGCCCATATAAACACTATATACACCTATATACTATGCAAATATATTTTATATACACACCTCTACACACCTATATCTATGGGCACATATATATACAAACTCTATATTGCTGCACACCTATTCACAAACCATATATATATACACACTATAATATTCACAAATATATACACACCTCTAACTATATATGTTCACATTATAATACAAACCTATATAGCACAATATATACCACCTATAACACCTCTACATGTGGGACATCTAGATATACACACCTATATACATACACACTATAACTCAGGGCAACATATAACACTGTATCTGGCACATATATATACCGACAACCTATATACAACACACCTATATATGGCACATTATTTCTACACACAACACATATATGTATATTATAGATTATATATATATATTAAATATATATATACATTAAATTATATATATATACATATGAGTCACACCTATACAACAATAACATATTTACACACTACACATAACACACCGTAGCCTGAGCGCCCCCTCAGGAATGCTCATCACTAGTAGCTTACTTGACACTCGAAGCAGGATCCACGGCGTTCAGCAGCAGTCCTTTGTGGTGTCGAAAGTAGTTGACCAAACTTGCACAAACACACCAAGGGCCACTGGTATGGGCTATGGGGTGGGGGCGGAGTGTGTTTGTGTGTGGGGGGGGGCGGGGGGGGTGGGGGGGTGCGGGCGAGTGTGTATGTGTGCGATTGCTTAGTTGTGTGTGTGCTCCTGTGGTGTTGGCGGTGTGGAGGGTGGGGTGGGGTGGGGTGGGTGGGCGGACGTTTGGGGGGTGTGTTTGTTTTATGTGTTTGTGTTGCTTGTGTTGTGCGTGTGTGTGGTGTGTGTGTTTGTTTGTGTGTGTGTGTTGGTGTGGCGGTGGGGGGGGGGAGGCACCTCAGGGGCAGGCTGGGCTTCTTAGCCCCAGGTTGACAATCAATTAAATCAGTTTTATTCAAAGCATTCAACCCATCATATGGTGTGCGGAAATTTCGAAGACAAGAAGTGAAATCTTTGCAACCACACAAGGGCCATGCAGGGCTATGGGTAGTGCTTGGTTTGGGTTTGGGGGGTGGTAAGTTCAGGGGGTGGGTTGGGGTTGGAGTGGGGTCGCGTGAGGAGGTATGATGGCGTGTTCGTCCGTGCGTGTGTGTGCGTTCGTTTGAGGCGGTGGTCTGGTTTGGGTGGTGCACCACAGGGGGCAGGTTGAGATCATTTGAAACAAAGTAACAAACCATATTGAAAGTTTATCCACTTAATTCATGTGGTGCCCATCAGGAAACGGTAGGGCAGGGGGTGGGAAGAAACAAACATGGGTGGGGGTGGGTGGAGGAGGAATCCCCCAACTCGCACCATTACCACCAATTGAAATTGAAATTGAAATTGAAAAGTGACTTACATCCGAGTCATGCGACACTCTCAGGCTGTTGAAGAGTTACGGACCACCACTGCGTAAGCGGAGAGCTAGCAGTAGTCACCAATAAAAGAGTCTCCTTTCAGGGAGTCTGACTAAGAGAACAGCGGAGGACATTACTAATCCCTGGTATTGAGCCGTGGGTCTCCATTGAAAGCGTCCGCACTGTTAACATACTTGACAGCTAGAAATAGAGTGGCGGGCCTGTGTCTGCCGTCGAAGGGCAAAACCATCTGTTAAGTCAAAGTGTAGCGTAGAAGTCAAACAGGAGGTTGGGATAGTACCCGTGTTCAATGTGACAAAATCCACTTCTACCCACCCAAACTCCTTACACAATACCCCACCAAAACTCCTCACACCATACCCCACCACCTTGCACCCCCACCCCACCCACAACACGCCACAACCCAACCTGGCTTACATGCATCAGTGCCCTCATACTTCTTCTTGTAAGAGTGACACACCACCCCAGAGCGGACACCCACCTCCACCATTGCACCCACACCCCCCCACCTGCATCCACACCCACCCCACCCTGCCAACAACCAAACCGGACGACATGATCCAACGCCCCTCTCTTCTCTTCTTCAGAGTTGCAACATAACCGGGCCACCCCCCCTCCACCTTGCACCAGACCCCACCCCAACCCCTTCACCCACCCCAACCCACACCCATGCCCAAACCCCACCTGGATTACATGCATCAAATGCCTCCTTGCTTTTCTTGTTAGATTGCGCAACATGCCGAGGCCACCGCCCCAGGGGGAGGGCGGATCAGGAGCCCTGGTACAGGGAGGGGCAAATGCCAGATGGAAGCACCGACACAGGCGTGGGCAACTCCAGGCCAACACAAGACCCACTACACAAAGGGTTCAGGGGTTGGTGGATGTGGTTGCGTGCCGGTGCGTGGTGGGTGGGGGTTGTGGTCGGGTGGCGGAAGGAAGTGTGTTGGGGGGAAGGGGGGCATTACAATAGGCCATACCAGACAGGCCCTGTACAGGAGGGGGGACAAACTGCACCAGATTGACAGCTCGAACTTACCCACACACAGTGGCACCACATTACACATGCACCACCTGCAAGTAGGGTTAGATGTGTGGAGTCAGTGGTGGTGGTGGGGGGTGGCAGAGGAGGTTGGGGTGTGGTGGTGGTGGGTGGGAGTGCTTAGTAGGTCCAGACCAGGCAGACCACCCACCACCGCCAAACACATGAACCACATGAGGAGGGGGGTGCAAGTGCAGCGGTGGGTTTGTGGTTCGGTTGGTGTTTGGGTGGGGTTGATGGTGCGGGGCCGGCATATCAGCAGCAAACAGCAGTTTTTAGTAACGCCATACAGGAGGGTGATGTGGGGGGGGGGGGGCGGCGGGCGGGGGGGCGGTGGCGCGACGAAGTTGTGTTGTTTCGTGGGGTTGTGGGTACTGTGTGTTGGGTGGGGGGAGCAGAGTGTGGTGACGTGTGCAGCGCGACGTGAGGGGGTGAGGGGTGAAGGGGGGGGGGGGGGGTGGGACGCATAGGTCAGATATGGCAGCATGAGATGCGCGGGTTGAGTTGAATGGGTTTGCGTTTCAATTGGGTTGAGGGTGGGTGTGTTGGCGTAGGTCTTTGGTATGGGCTTGTTGGTTTTGTGTGGGGTTTGACGTGAAGGTGCTTGTGTTGTGTGGGGTTGTGTGGGGCTTGTGTTTCGTGGTGCTTGAATGGTGTGTTTGTGTGGGGGTATTGTAGGGCTTGTGGTGTGGGGGGTTTGTATGGGCTTGTGTTGTGGGGGTTTTTGTATGGTCGTGTTCGTGGGGGGTTTGTATGCTTGTGTTTGTGTTGGGGGTTTGTAGTGCTGTGTTGTGTGGGGGTTGTATGGGTCTGTGTGTGGGGTTTTGTAGTGCTGTGTTTGGTGGGGTTTGTATGGCTTTGTGCTTGTGTGGGGTGCATTGTGATTGTGTTTGGTGGGGTTTGTATGTGCTTGAGTTTTGTTGGGTTTGTAGTGCTGTGTTTGTGTGGGGGTTGGCTTGTATGTGCTCGTGTGTGTGGCGGGCTTGTAGGGCTGTGTTTTGTTGGGGTTGGTATGTCCTGCGTTGTGTGGGGCGTCGTATGGCTTGCGTTTTTGTGCGGGGTTGTATGTGCTGTGTTTGTGTGGGGTTCGTAGTGCCTTGTGTTTGATGTGGTGGTTGTAGTGCTTGTGTGTTGTGTGGTGGGTTGTAAGGCTGTGTGTGGTGGGGGTTCTTATCGGTGTGTTTGTGTGGGGGCTTGTGTGGGCTGGTGTGTGGGTTTGAATGGCTTGGTTTGTTGGGGGTGTAGGGGCTCTTGGTTTTTGTGGGGTTGTATGGATGTGTTGTGTGGGGTTGTCTTGCTTGTGTTGTGTGGGGGTTTGTATCGGGCATGTTTGTTTGGGGGTTTGTAGTGCTGTGCTTGTTGGGGTTCGTAGGGCTATGTCTGTGTGTGGGTTGGCGGCTGTATGTTGTGTTGGGGAGGTTGAATGGGCTTGTGTTCTTGTGGTGCTTTGAATGGGCTTGGTTGTGTGGGGGTTTATGGGCTTGTGTTTGTGTGGGGGTTTGTATGTGCTTGTGTTTGTGTGGGGTTGATGGGTTGTTGTGTTGGGTTGTATGGCTTGTGTTGTGCGTGGGGTTTGCATGTGCTTGTGTTTTGTGGGGTGGGTTTTGGCTTGTGGTGTTGGGTCGTATGGGCTGGTTTTTGTGGGAGTAGTATGGCTTGTGTTTGTGTGGGGGGGGGGGTTTGTAGGGCTTGTGTTGGTGTGTGTTTGTGTATGGGCTTGTGTTTGTCTGGGTGTTGTAGGGCTTGTGTTTGGTGTGGGGTGTTTGTAGGGATCTTGTGTTTGTGGGGGTTTGTATGGCTGGTTGTGTGTGTGTGTATGGGCTTGTGTTGTGTGGGGGTTTGTATGTGCTTGTGTTTGTGTGGGGGTTTGTATGTGCTTGTGTTTGTGTGGGGGTTTGTATGGGCTTGTGTTTGTGTGGGGGTTTGTATGGGCTTGTGTTTGTGTGGGGGTTTGTATGGGCTTGTGTTTGTGTGGGGGTTGTATGGGCTTGTGTTTGTGTGGGGGTTTGTATGGGCTTGTGTTTGTGTGGGGGTTGTAGGGCTTGGTTCTGTGTGGGGCTGGGTTGTTATGGGCTTGTGTTTGCGTGGGGGTTGTATGGCTTTGTGTTCGTGGGGGTTTTATGGGCTGTGTTTGTGGTGGTTTTATGGGCTTGTGTTTGTGTGGGGGTTTGTATGTGCTTGTGTTTGTGTGGGGGTTTGTATGTGCTTGTGTTTGTGTGTGGGTTTGTGGTTGTATTGCTTACTTGTGTTTGGTGGGGGCTTGGGGGTTTGTATGGCTTGGTTTGTGTGGGTTGTATGGGCTTGGTTGTGTGGGGGTTTGTATGGGCGTTTTGTGTTGGAGTTGTATGGATGTGTTTGCTGTGGGGGTTTGTAGTGCTTGTTGTGTGGGGGTTTGTATGATTGTGTTTGTTGTTGGGGTTGTATGGCTTGTGTTTGTGTGGGGTTTGTATGGGCTTGTGTTTGTGTGGGGGTTTGTATGGGCTTGTGTTTGTGTGGGGGGTTGTATGGCGCTGATTGGTTGTGTTGGGGCTTGATGGGCTTGTGTTTGTGTGGGGGTGAAGATGGGCTTGTGTTTGTGTGGTGGGTTTGTATGGGGGTGGGCTTGTGAGTGACACATGTTGCCAGATCAGGTAGCTGCCAAGAAGGTGCTGTACACTGCCGAAAGAAAAACTGTGTACCGTTTCATGCCGCCAGGTCGTTGCCAGCTAAGCATGACAGCCTGGTGGTCTCACCTGCGTCCTTCATCACGTTCAGGGCTCGGTCAATGTTGCCTGGTGGGGATGGCACCAGGTTTTTGTCAGCTACCACCACGGTGATCCGACCAGCGCCCACATGAGTGCTAGCTGCAGCTGCCACCTCATGCCAATACCGATTCCCCTGGAGACGAGAAACAGGAGATAGGGTGAGTGTGGGTGGTAGTGGTGAGAGTGGGTGGTGGGAGTGGTGGCAGTGGGCGGGGGGAGATGGTTCGATGGGCCATCTCAGTTAGCGACCCAAAATCACTTTCGCAACCAGCGCCCACATGAGTTCGCTCAGCTGCAAATGCAGCCATCTCATAGCTCCAATACGATCCCCCTGGAGCGATTGAAACGGAGAGGAGATGCGGGGGTGAGAGTGGGTCGTGGGAGTGGTTGCAGTGGATTGGCCGAGAGTGGGTGGGGAGAGGTTTAGTTAGAGTGGGTGCGGTGGTTTGGTGTTGTGAGAGAGTGGGTGGGAAGGGCGTGGGACGGTGTGGGAGTGTGAGATTGGGTGGGAGTAGTGGGTGGGATGTTGGAGTTGGTGGTGGGGAAAGGGGGAAGGTGGCAGCGTTGGAGTGTGAGCGTGGTGGGGAAGAGAGTTTTGATAAGACCTGGCCAAGCTAGCTGCAAGCCGCCCACCCATGCCAATACCGATTCTACGGGACACGACAAACGGGAGGAGGATTGGGTGAGTGTGACGTGGGATTGCGTGGAGTGGGTGGTGGGAATTGGGTGGGGGGGGAGCGGGCTGTGCGGGTGGTGGTGGCAGTCGGTGGCAGTCGTGGGCAGTGGGTGGGAGACGATGAGAGAGGTTCAATGGTGGCAAAGCTGTAGCTGCAGCCGCCACTCATGCCAATCCCCATTCCCCTGAGCGAGAAGACATGGGAGATGGAGATGGAGTAGTGAGATGTGGGTGGAGTGGTGAAGGCGTGGCGTGGTGGGAGTGGTGAGTGAGAGTGTGTTCGGTAGGAGAGCGGGTTGATGGGCCACCCATAGCAAAGCGCCCCCTCACTGCAAACCAACGGAAGACAACAAGCGTGCGAATGGCCACCCCGTACATATGTAGAGTAGCACCATAATTGAGTATCGGATGAGGTGGGGTGGGTGCGGGGGGGACGGGTGGGGTCTGGGCGGCGAGTGGGGTGGGGGGCGGGCCCCCATAACTGAGTATTGCAATTGAGGTGAGGGTGGGGCGACGGGGGGGCTGGGGGGGGGCGGCGGTTGGTGGGGGGGTGGCACCATAATTGAGTATTCGGGCATTGAGTTGGGGGGGTGGGGTTGGGGGCGAGCGAGGTTGGTGTTTGGAGAGATGGGGTTGGGCGGGGGGAGGGTGGGGGTGGCGGCGGGGTGGCCCCTAATTGAGATTGGAGAGGTCGGGGGGGTGCGGGTTGCGGGGGCGGAGGTGGGTGGGGGGGCGGCCCATCAGTTGATTATTGGCATGAGGTTGGGGGGGGGGTTGGGGGGGCCGGAGGGGGGTTGGGGGGGCAGCACATAATGAGTTTGCATGGAGGGTGGGGGTGGGGTTGGTGGGGCGGAGGACGGTGGGGGCGGGCGGGGGGCGGCAACCTAATTGGATTATTTGCATGGGTGGGGGGGGGGGTTGGGGGGGCGGGCGGTGTGGAGGTGGGGTGGCGGCACCATCCATTGAGTATTGGCTGAGGTGGGGGGGTGGGTGGGGTTGTGGGACTGATGTGTGTTGCGTGGGCGGCACCATAATTGAGTATTGGCATGAGGTGGGGGGTGGGTGGGGGTTGGTGGAGCAGGAGCTGGTGTGGGTGGCGGCACCATAATTGAGTCGGCATGAGGTGGGGGGGTGGGGTTGGGGGGCGGAGGCTGGGTTGCGGGGGGCAGCACCCTCATTGAGATGGAGAGTTGGTGGGTGGTGGTTGGGCGGCGGATGGGAGAGGTGGTTGCGGGGGCGCGCGGGCACCATAATGAGTATTGGCATGAGGTGGGGGGGTCGGGTTGCGGGGGGAGGGGTGGTTGGGATGGGTGGCTGGGGAGGAGGTAGGTGGGGTATTGCGTGGCGGCCACCATAATGTGTAGGAGGCAACCATAATTGAGTGAGGCACAATAAGCGTAGAGACACCATAATTGAGTAGAGAGCACCATAATTGATCTAGTTGGGCAATTCCCGTATAACGATTTGGCCTCCCCGGGATGTTTCAGGGTATATATATATACATTGAATGGCAGGAAAAACACGGGACTGTATCATGTAGTATGTATGTGATGTACGTATGTAGATGCTATGAGGTATGTTTGTATGCATGTATGTATTATGTCATCTTATTTGTTATTGTATTTTATTCATTGTATTCGCTCTCTATATATGTTTTAGTTTGACTAGTATGACAGCAGAATCCCCGGCCCCGTTCTCCTTTTACTTCTCCGTCGCCCTAGCCTCCCGTCTTTTGTTTCCTGCTCTTTTTTTTCGTAATATTTATATCTGGATTTACTTTAGTATTAATTCTTATTTATGTTTTTAATATTTGTAATATACTTATTTTTTTTTTTTGTTATCTTTTTTTTGTTTTAATTTTTTCTGTATTGTTAACTTTTTTTTTTGAATAACTCGTATTGTCTTGTTATCCTTGTTTATTATATACTCTTTAATTTTTCTTTATGTTTTGTCTTTCTGTTTTGTATTATATTATTTTGTTACCTGTGTTATTTATTTTTTATTGTATGCACGTATTTCTCGTTGCTACGAACTTTATGACCAGTTCTTCATGCGTCGCTATTCAAGACTTTTGGGGGGGTCTAAACACCGCAGTGAGTTAGTTGACTAGCTTCGGCAAATAGACAACCAGCTTGGGTATGACCCCTGGACTGTTATAATACAAAGAGCATATTGTTGCTTACCAGAAGGCTCTTGACCCTGTATTCATACTGGTCTCTATTCGGACAAAGCCACGTGGTTAAGTTAGAACATCTTCTATATGTACAACTGGCTTGGGTATGACCCCTGGACTGTTATAATACAAAGAGCATATTGTTGCCTACCTGAAAGTTCTTGACCATGTTCTTCATCCGGTCTCTATTCAGGAACCAGCCACAGTCGGTAAGTAGACTAGCTTCGCTATGGCCCCTGTACTGTAAAAAACCGTACAAGCAGCTTGGGTATTCTGGCACCCTCGACTCGTAAAAATACAAAATAGCATTATTGCTACTAAACAATTCCTGACCTCTGCTCTTCATCGGTTAGCCTTCCAGGAACCAGCCACAGTGGATAAGTAGACTAGCTTCGCTATGGCCCCTGTACTATAAAAACCCAAACAAGCAGCTTGGGTAAGACCCCTTGACTGTAAAATATAACACAGAGCTATTGTTGTTACCTGAAGTTCCTTCTGGACGTGTCTCCATCGGGTTCGGCTATTCAAGACTGAGGCTGGCTAACACAGCCAGTGATGTCCGTCGTTTTTATTTCAGATTCTCTGTTTGTCCAGGTTGAAGTAGTACCTGGGGCTATACAACCCCGATATCAGGACGTTGCGTATCTACACCTGGCGGAGCGCGGCGCCGGCGGGGGTCTCGGGGGAAGCGCGTCATGATCACACGGTGGGTCCCGGGGGCTTTTGTAGATTCACGACTGGCGACGGAATGAAGCATAACAACTGGCGACGTCGTCGTCGAAACGAAAAAATTGAAAAATGCAGGAGTTCGTAGACTAGCTTCGGCCTATAGACAACCAGCTTGGATACGACCCCCTGTAAAAATATACAGAGCATATTGTTGCCTACCTGAAAGTTCTTGACCGTGTTCTTCATGCGGTCGCTATTCAGGAACAGCGCAGTGTGGGTGGTAAGTGACTAGCTCAGATATGACAACTAAGCTTGGGTACTACACTTCTGTAAAAATAAAAGAGCATATTGATTTTGACACCTGAAAGTACTCGACGTGTCTCATGCCGGTTTCCTTCAAGACTTTGAGGCTAACAACTCCGCTCACTCCAGGGATGCTAGCACTGTCAAGCCCATCCGTCAGGGCGGTCTTGCCCACACCTGTATGCATGTATGCATGTATGTATGTAAGTTTGTCTTTCTGTCTGGCTGTCTGGCTGTCTATCTGTCTGTCTGTCTGTCTGTCTGTCTGTCTGTCTGTCTGTCTGTCTGTCTGTCTGTCTGTCTGTCTGTAACAGTCCAGGGGTAAGCCAGATAGGCGTAAGGGACTTGCCCAACCGTGACAGCAAGGGCTAAAAAGAAAGAGCATCGATGAACTGAACCCCCCGACCCCCCTGAACTGAACTAAACTCCCCTGGGCAGGATGACATGAAAACCGGGGTGTGGAGGTGTGTGAGGGTGTGGTGTGTGAGGGTGGTGGGTATGGTCTGCGGGGGGGGGGGGGTGGGCGAGGGGGGGGGAGGGGGGGAGGGCGTAGGGGGGGGGGGGGGGGTTTGGCGGGGGGGTAGGTGGGTAGGAGGGTGGTGGGGGGGGGGAAGGGTTTGTGCTACAGGGGTGGGGGGGTGGGTGGGTGAGGGTGTGAGGCTTGTGGGTATGGAACAATGGGCCCCCTCTCGTGGATTGTGGATGTGTGTGTGAGGGTGTTGGTGTGTAAGGGTGGGTATGGGTGTGGGGGTGGGTGGGTGCGGGTGTGGGGCTGTGGGTATGGGGATGGGTGCGGGTGTGAGTGGGGGGAAAGCATTGAGACACCTGAGACAGAAAGTGAGAGTGGATGTAGAAGTTGGTGATATATCTGCATTAAAAGCAATGCTTTGAAGATCTGCCGGACGAATCCTTGTTTGACAGCACTGTCCTATGTAGATATGCCCCCCCCCCCCCCCCCCCCCCCCACCCCGCACACACACACACCATGTGGCACACAACAATGCCGACGACCACCCACCCACCCCTATTGCACACCCACAAACCACCACCACCATCCCACGCACCCCACCGTGCATTTAGGTGGTTCTGTATAGTTCTGAGGCGGAGGAATACTTGGAAGGAGAGGAGGAGGAGGGGGAGGAGGAAGAGGAGAAGGATTCTGGCGCCCACCAACCCCACCACCCCACCACCATCTCACACACGCACCCCACCACAATGTGCCACGTCCATTGTGCCTGACAAATTTGCCTGGAAGCTCTGTCAGGCATAGTGGGCGTGGGAGCTGGAGATTGCTATGCGACGTTTTGAGGCTCTGCTCTGCAGGACTGCAGCTGATGATAGCTTGAACCAGGTCCTACACATAAGCATTGTAATTATCATCATCATCATCCTCATCATCACCACCACCACCACCACCACCACAAAAACAACAGGGCTATGCTAAGTATTTGAGGCCCTGCTCTGCAGGAGTGCAGCTGATGATAGCTTGAGCCAGGTCCTACACATAAGCATACACACACACACATTCACGCGGCCCATCTGTCAGTGCGTTCTTACCCACCTTTGACAAAGAAAGTGGTGAGTGGAAGGGGGGGCGGGAGATTGCTATGCTAGTTTTTGAGGCCCATCTGTCAGTGCGGTCATACGCATCATAATCATCGTCATCATCCTCATCCTCATCTTCACAATCACCACCACCAAAAACAACAGGGCTATGCTAGTTTTTGAGGCCCATATGTCAGTGCTGTCTTACACATCATAATCATCGTCATCATCATCCTCATCATCACCACCACACAAAAAAACAGGGCTATGCTAAGTTTTTGAGGCCATGCTCTGCAGGACTGCAGCTGAGGATAGCTTGAGCCAGGTCCTACACATAAATATACACACACAAAGACACGCATTCACGAGGCCCATCCGTCAGTGCGTTCTTACCCACCTTTGAGAAAGAAAGTGGTGAGTGGAAGGGGGGGCGGGAAATTGATATGCTAGTTTTTGAAGCCCATCGCGCGGAAGGAGGCTCTTTAAAATCATCATCACTAGTGTACATCATAATCCATCATATCTCACTCATCACTCCTCACTAAGACTCCCCTCCTCCTACATCCGCTGTCATACTCCCTAATCATCCTCAACACCAATACCAACAGGGCCTATGCTACTTTGTAGGCATAATCTGTCAGTGACGGTGGTCTTACAATCATCTTTCATCATTTTTGTCTCATTCCTCAATCATCATCATCATCATCATCATCATTATCATCATCATCATCATCATCATCCTCACCGCCACCACCACCACCAGGGCTATGCTACTTTTGTAGGCTCATCTGTCAGGCGGATTACAAAATCATCATCACTCATCACACCCACCACCTCAACATGGCTCACCTGGGAGGAAGCATAGCGACCAATAATTGATACTATCACCCCACAAAACCACAGCATCACATCTATCTACGCTCTCCTATTCCATCACAATCATCCACCACCATGGCCTCACCGGGATGGACACAAAGAAGGCAAATACTTGCCATTATCCTCATCATCATCATCCAAAATCACCACACCCACAACATACCACACCACAACCACCATCCATCCATCATTCACCCATCCTCACCACCACCACCACCACCACCATGGCTCACCTGGGATGGACACAAAGCAGCAGATACTTGCCATTAGCATCATCATCATCATCATCATCATCATATAATATCACCACCACAACCACACCAGGCTCACCGGCGGGATTGGACACAACGCAGAGAACATTAGCCATTGCATCATCATTTTTGTTTTTTTTTCAATTTTCAAAAATCATCATCATCATCACCACTACCACCACCACCATCATCACCATCCTCACCACCACCACCACCACCACCATGGCTCACCTGGGATGGACACAAAGCAGCAGATACTCGCAGGGTCCAAGGGCGGAAGGGGGGTCCCTGCACCCAGCCACCTGATCAGATCACCAACATTGGCAGCGCCGTCCTCTTCGAGCAATGTGATGCGTTTTGAGGGAGGAGGTGCAGTTTTCACAGCGGGCACCTTGGGACCCTTTGCTTTGGCACCCTTTTCCTTGGCACCTGTAGCATTAGTTTGCTTCCCCTTTAGCCTATTTACGTTAATTGAAATTAAAATTGTTACATCCGTGTAAAACAGTTACTCACAGGACGTGATGTTAAGGACACCACAGTGTAAGCCGGAGCTAGCTATAGTCATCATATTTACGTTACATTATATTGCCAAGATGGGTGATGTGTTTTTCAGGGAGAAGGTGAAGCTTTCACAGCTGACTCATTGTCACCCTTTTTCTTAGCACCTGCAGCACTAGTTTGCCTCCTTTCAGCCTGTTGACATCGGATTCACATTACATTATTTTGTTCAGGTAGGTGATGCATTTTGAGGGAAGAGGTGAAGCTTTCCCAGCTGACACCTTGGCACCCTTTGCCTCGGCACCTGCAGCATTAGTTTGCTTCCTTTTAGCCTACTGATATCGGATTTAAGTTAAATTCTATTGCCAAGGTAGGTGATGCGTTTTGCGGGAGGAGGTGCAGCTTTCGCAGCTGACGCATTGGCACCTGCGGTATGAGTTTGCTTCCCTTTAACCTATTTACATTACATTTTATTGTCAAGGTAGGTGATGCGTTTTAAGGAGGTGCAGATTTCACAGCAGACACCTTGGCACCCTTTTCCTTGGCGCCTGCTGCACTAGTTTACTTCCCTTTAGCCTGTTGACATCGGATTCACGTTACATTATTTTGTTCAGATAGGTGATGCATTTTGAGGGAGGAGGTGAAGCTTTCAAGTGGACACCTTGCATGGCACCATTGCCTCGGCACCTGCAGCATTAGTTGCTTCCCTTTTAGCCTAATGATATCGCGGGGGGAATAAAACAAAGTTAAGTTACATTATATTGTCAAGGTAGGTGATGCGTTTGCGGGAGGAAGTGCAGCTGTCGCAGCTGACACCTTGGCACCTGCAGCATTACTTTACTTCCCTTTTAGCATATTTATGTTACATTATGTTGCCGAGATAGGTAATGCGTCTTGAGGGAGGAGGTGCAGCTACTGCAGCCGACATTGGCACCATTTGCCTAGGCACCTGCAGCTTTAGCTTGTATGTTGTTACATGTTTGTTGTTACGCGTATGTTGTTACAGTCATGGTGCCTACTGTTTTTTTTTCCGACAACACCTCGCCTTTCATTCCAAGCGCCCCCCGAACCCCCCGAGCTCCGCGCTTCTTGCTCTGCGGGGTTCGGGGGGCAGTGCGTAGCACTGGGGTCGCACCGAGTCGCTCAATTTGCAACGCGTCGCACGAAGAAGAAAAGGTGTCGCCAGGAGACGTGGGCCAAGTAATAGATAAGGCAAAGTTGATTGATCTTCTTGTTCTTGATCTTAGGGCCTCTTTTATTTCACTATGCTTTGCTGGAGACCAGATCTTGTACAGCAATTTGCTGGAGACCAGATCTTGTACTACCCCCGATTTGCTGGCAGAACAGATATTGTACTACGATTTGCCTGGAGACCAGATCTTGTACAGCAATTTGCTGCGGAGCCAGATTTGTACTACGATTGTGGAGACCAGATCTTGTACTACGATTTGCTGGAGACCAGATCTTGTACAGCAATTTGCTGGAGACCAGATCTTGTACTACGATTTGCTGGAGACCAGATCTTGTACTACGATTTGCTGGAGACCAGATCTTGTACAGCAATTTGCTGGAGACCAGATCTTGTACTACGATTTGCTGGAGACCAGATCTTGTACTACAATTTGCTGGAGACCAGATTTTTTTTTTTTTCTGTACAGACATTTGCTGGAGACCAGATCTTGTACTTACGATTTGCTGGAGAGCCAGATCTGGTCCTACCAATTGGCTGGATACCGATCTTGTACTACGATGTTGCTGGAGGGGGGGGGGGAAACCAGATCTTGTAAGCATTTGCGGCGACCAGATCTTGTAATAAGCTTTGTGGAGACCCGATCTTGTTACTACGATTTGTGGAGACAAGTCTTGTACAGCCCATTTGCTTGGAGAACAGATTTGTACTACGATTTGCTGGAGACCAGATCTGGTTACAGGGTAGGTAGGTGGTAGGGTAGGTAGGTAGGTAGGTTAGTTAGGTTTTCGGTCGGTAGGTCACATTCACGGGTCGCCCGAATATCCTGTCTGTCGTCCGTCCTTTCGTCGTCTATTCGTCTGGCCCCCCTCCCTCAACTCTTTCTCTGTCTGTTTGGCAGTCCCTTGTCCATCCGCTCCCTCCTCCCCCCTCCCTCCCTCCCTCCCACTATCGGCCTGTCTCTCTTTCTTTCTGCGTGTCGTCTTACTGTCCCTCTAAATCTGTGCTGCCTACACCGCCTAACCTGTCCCCATCTATCTTTCTGTCTGTTTGTCTGTCTGTATTATCCAGTTCATGCCACATAGGCTGAAGAAACTATGCCATTGCTACAGCCCTCCCGCAGCTAATTAGCTACCATACTAATAATTCCTAGTGCTGATTAATGGCAATTATGTTCACTGTGCGGCCGGACCGCAAGTTAGTTGTGTAACGCCGTAAGTTATTATGGTAACGCCGTAAGTTAGTTGTTCACCAGGTTCATTACCTGGGCTACCATGCTATTGCTGAAGTTTGGATGTATTATTTTGCATGTGTGTATGTATGTATGTTACAGTCACAGTTACATTACATGTTGTCACATTCACATTACATGTTGTCACATTCACATTACATGTTGTCACATTCAAATTACATGTTGTCACATTCACATTACATGTTGTCACATTCACATTACACATTACACATTCACATTCACATTACATATTGTCACATTCACGTAACATGTTGTCACAGTCACATTTACATGAATATTGGAAAGGAGGGACGGTAACCTGCGGCACTGCAGGGTACATAGTTCACTGTACTCACTTGGGCAACCATGCTATTGCTGAAGTTTAAATTTATTATTTTGTACGTGTGTATGTATGTATGTATGTATGTATGTATGTAATGTATTTAATTATGTAGGTATGTATGTGTGTATTATGTATGTCTTGCTCATGCTACAGTCACTGTTCAGTGTACTTACCTGGGCAACCATACTATTGCTGAAGAATGGCACCTCTACCACAGCACCAGGCTTTACACGTGTGTCGATAACAGTTGAAACCTTCAGAGCTTCCTTCTCCCCCTCCACCACTGGGGGTGGTACACGTGTGTCGATAACAGTTTGGACCTTCAGAGCTTTCTTTCTTCAGCTCCTTTCCACACACTGGTCTTGAAGCGTGCAACCGGCGACGACACCCCCTGGACGTGAGTGGCATACATATACAAACATAAAAATGTCCAACAAGGCGACAGCACCCTGGACGTGAGATGAACGATACATAAATAGGTAAATAAATAATAAATAAATTAGTAGAGATATAATATAAAAGCATATGCTTTGTTACGAGGCGTGAGGTTGAGGGGGCCAGCCGTTTGCTTTCACTTGGGCCAACTACCAATACGATGCATGGTGCAGGTATATGTAGGGATCGGCAATATGAATATCATATGATATCATATGATGCCGGCGGTCTGACTAGGTAACTTTGGCCTGTGGCACCATAATCATATGATATTAAATCATATGATTTGTGTATGATATCATATGATATCATACCCGTCTTTGGTCAACATCATATGATTTTCCGTTCCCTAGGTATATGTGTGTTTTGGAAGGTACTGGGGATACAAGTGTAGCCAAACACCCTGGGAGTGGGATCACTCTTTTTCTTTTCGGCTACTAGCAGCAGCTTCTAGGTAGCTCCCAGAACCAGCCACTGGGCTAAGCCTCACAATTTCAGCAGCGCTAGAAAGCTAATTTTGGCAGCTTCAAGGTGCACTAGGTTACTTTTGGTTTGGCTGATTAGCCAGCCAGGGGGGTTGCCTAGAAGCTGCTGTTCATAGCTGAAAAGAAAAACAGGGAGTGGGATGAATGGTACGTATATCTTAAATGATGGTTTGCAATCTTCAATTATCTGCATAGCACAATCACGGGGCCCCTGTCGTTTACGATTTGTTGCAGTTCGGTTCACTACCGTAGTGCTTGTTTTTGGCGGAGCCCCCAGTGTTACCCATTTGTCCGTCCGACCATCCATCTGACCGTGATGAAGCCCGACACTTCGCCAGGGCCTCGGAACTACCTCACCTCGCTTTCCTTCCGCTTGCCACCTGTCGCTCTCTCGCGATCACTCTCCGCCAATTTTTAGCGTCGCAGGTGACGCTGCATCGACCTTGTTAAACTGCCTTTCCTGCTATTAAGGTTGGGCAAGTCACTTCAGCCTATTTGACTACCCACCCCTAGGACTGTTACGACCAATACATGTGTTTTGCTGTATTCAAAAGGATGGAATTATGCCTACATGGCTAACCCCCCACCCCCCACCCCCACCCGCCAACCACCCACCCCCCACCCCCCCACCCCCCCAAAGCCCCCCCCCCTCCCCCCCCCCCCCCCCACCCCACCACCCCCCATCCCCCCCCACCCCCACCCCCCCCACCCCCCCCCCCATACCCCCCACCCCCCACCCCCCCCCCCCCCACCCACTCCCCCCCCCCACACCCCCACCCCCCCCCCCACCCCACCCCCCCCCCCCCCCCCCCCCCCCCCCCCCACCCACCCCCCAACCCCCCCCCCCCCACCCCCCACCCCAAGCCCCCCCCCCGCCCACCCCCCACCCCCCGACCCCCCCCCACCCCCCCCACCCCCCCCCCCCCCCCCCCCACCCCAACCCCACCAAAACCCCCCCCCCCCCCGCCCCACCCCCCCCCCCACCCCCCCCCCCAACCACACCACCCCCAACCCCCCCGCCCCCCCACCCCACACCGCCACCACCCCCCCCCCCCCCCCCCCCCCCCCCACCACCACCCCCGCCCCCCCCCCCCCCCCCCCCCCCCCGCCCCCCCCCCCCCCCCCGCGCCAAACCCGGCACCCCCCCCACCCCCCCCCCCCCAGCCCCACCCCACACACCAACCCCCCCCCCAGACGCCCCCCCCCCCCACACCCACCCCCCCCCCCCCCACCGCAACTACCCCCCCACGCCACCCCCCCCCAAACCCCCCACCCGCACCCCCCCCCCCAAACAACACACCCCCCCCCGCCCCCCCACCACCCCCCCACCCCTCCCCCCCCCCAACTCCAACCCCACACACCCCCGCCCGCCAACCCCCCACCACCCCCCCCGCCCACCCCGGCACCAGCCCCAGCCCCCCGACCCCCCCCCCACGCCCACCCCCCAGCCACCCCCCCCCACCCCCCGCCCCCACCTCCCACACCCCCCCCCCCCACCCCACCAGCCCCCCCCCACCCCCCACCACCACCACCCACACCCACCTCCCCCACCCTCCCCCCACCCCCCCCCCCCAACCCACCCACCCCCCGCCCCACACCACGCGCCCACCAGCCCCACCCCCCAGCCAACCCCCCCCCCCCCACCCACCCACCCCCCCCCCCACCCCCCCCCCCCCCCCCCCCCCCCCCCCCCCCCCCCCCCAAACCTCCCCCCCCCGCCCACCCCCCCCCCCCCCCCCCCCCCCCCAACCCCCACCCCCCCCCCGCCCCCCCCCCCCCCCCCTCCCCCACACCCCCCCCCCGCCCCCCCCCCCCCCCCCCCTCCACCCCCCCCCCCGCCCCCATCCACCCCCCACCCCCCCCCCCCCCCACCACACCCCCCCCCCCCCCCCACCCCGCCACCCCCCCCCACACCCACACGCCCCCCACCCCCCCACTACCCCCCCCCACCCACCACCCCCCCACCCGAACCCCCCACCCCCCCCCCCCCCAACCCCCGCCCCTCCCCCCCACCCCCCGCCCCCCCGCCCCCCCCCCCTCCCCCCCCCCCCCAGACCCCCCCCCCAACCCACAGAACACCCCAACCCCCCCCCCCCACGGCCCCCCCCTCCCACCACCACCGCCCCCCACCACCCGACCCCACCCCCCCCCCCCCCCCACAACCCCACGAACCCTTACCCCCCACCACCCCCAAAGGCACTCGCTACACATGCAGCCTACGTAGGCTACAGGGGCTGACAGGCAGGAGTAGCAAATGCACCGACCATTTCAGAGGGCGTGTTCCGGTATTTTTATGCCGCATCTAGGAACTGCCCGTGTTGAAGACAAATCAAAAACCTAGGATACTTTGGAAATATGAATCACAGATCTGAAAAGAACTTCCAAATTTCTCTGAAAACAAACACTGAACAGTCAATTTGCAACAGCAGTATTTTTTGCCGTTGGGGAATCAAGCCGCACCTGGCAAGCATCAGTCGTTCAGCTGATGGTAGTGCCCAGATCGCCACTAGCTGCCGCATTGCAGCCCTTTACGACAACTCAAAAAACTGGGATACTTAGGAAATATGAAGCACAGATCTGAACAGAGCTTCTAAATTTCTCCCTCAACATACATTGTATAGTCAATTTGAAATAGCAGTATTTTTTGCCGTTGGGGAATCAAGCCACACCTGGAAAGCACCACACACTGAACAGTCAATTTGCAATGCACACACACACACACATTAACTATCACACACACATACACAAACACAACACATATGCACACATATACACACACGTGCACACAATTTTTAGCGTCGCTAGTGTAGCTATCACACAGACATAGTAGTACTATTTTTTGCCGTCGAAGAAGTCACACCTGGAAAGCATCAGCCGCTCGGCTGGTGGTAGTGCCCAGATCGCCATTAGCTGCTGCCTTGCAGCTTGCCGCGATGAAAGCTTTCACAAAGGGCTCTGCAGCGTCAAGGTAGTGATCACTTGACACGGCACTAGGCCCATGGTGAGCTCCAAACCAAGCCGCCCAGGCTCGCGCAAACATCCTGACCTGAGGTTGTGTGCATGTGTGTATGTGTGTATGCATGTATGTGTGTCTATGTATGTTTGTACTAGTAGATTAAGCTCAGCATGAGCTCCAAACCAAGCTGCCCATGCTCGCACGAACATCCTGACCTGAGGTTGTGTGCATGTGTGTGTAGGTGTATGTATGTATGTGTGTCTATGTATGTGTGTCTATGTATGTGTGTCTGTGTAAGTATGTACTAGTAGGGTAAGCTCATGGTGAGCTCCAAACCAAGCCGCCCAGGCTCGTGCGAACATCCTGACCTGAGGTTGTGTGTATGTGTGTGTATGTGTGTCTATGTATGTTTGTACTAGTAGGTTAAGCTCAGCATGAGCTCCAAACCAAGCCGCCCATGCTCGCGCGAACATCCTGACCTGAGGTTGTGTGTATGTGTGTCTGTGTCTGTAGGTATGTCTGTGTGTCTGTAGGTATGTCTGTCTGTGTGTCTGTCTGCGTGTCTGTCTGTCTGTCTGTCTGTCTGTCTGTCTGCCTGTCTGTCTGTCTGCGTGTCTGTCTGTTTGTCTGTTTGTCTGTCTGTCTGTCTGTCTGTCTGTCTGTGTGCCTGTCTGCGTGTCTGTCTGTTTGTCTGTCTGTCTGTCTGTCTGTCTGTCTGTCTGTCTGTCTGTCTGTCTGTCTGTCTGTCTGTCTGTCTGTCTGTCTGTCTGTCTGTCTGTCAGTATGCATGGAGGGAGGGTTGGGTGCTATATTGGAGGATTGGGCGCTATACTTAAAGTTGTGGGTGCAGTAGCTTTTGCATTTTTGTATTGGTGGTTCACCGTGGTAAACAAACCACTGGCCGTTGACTTTAGCCTTACCAGCTAAAAACCAACGGGATGTGAAACCTTCATATCCTGTTGGTTATTGGCTGTCCAGGTGAAGCTGCCTATCTTCCTCAACCCCTTCCCAATACTACCTTACCCTTACCCTAGGTGCGCCTAGGAGGAGTTGCAGGGATGTGTGTGTGATTTTCTAGTGCGTCAACCCCCAGTTCTGCTTGCAATCTTGTCAAGCCTGGTGCATAGTGGCGGTACAGCCCTGCCTCAGTTCTTAAGGCGCTACTCACCGTCTAGGACGTAACTGGCAACATATTTGATCGCGAGTTTTTTTACGAATTTTCAAGTGAGACCCACATGATCCTGGGGTAGAAAGAGCTGGCTAGAAGCTGCTTGCAACAGACACAAACTGTAGAAAGAGCTGGCAATAAGCTGCTCGCAACAAACCAAAACTGAAGAAAGATCTGTCTACATGTGGCCAAAAATAAAAAAACTCACACGTGTACGCCTTGCTAAACGATTCTGGGGTAGAAAGAGTTGGCTAAATGCTGCTTGCAACAGACACAAACTGTAGAAAGAGCTGGCTTGAAGCTGCTCGCAACAGACATAAACTGTAGAAAGAGCTGGCTAGAAGCTGAACAAATACCGTATTACTAACCTGGTTGCCATGCTGTAGCGGCAGGCCCCAAGACCTCACCAGGCTATCAACATAGTTCATAATGGTGGGAAGCTCCCTAGAAGCTGCTACGTGTGGCCAAAAATAAACCACAAACACATATTTGCCTTGCCCAACGGCACGCCTGGCTCACCTGGTTTCCATGCTGTAGCGGCAGGCCCCAAGACCTCACCAGGCTGTCAACATAGTTCATAATGGTGGGGAGCTCCCTAGAAGCTGCTACGTGTGGCCAAAAATAAACCACAAACACATATTCGCCTTGCTCAACGGCCCGCCTGGCTCACCTGGTTGCCATGCTGTAGCGGCAGGCCCCAAGACCTCACCAGGCTGTCCACGTAGTTCATATAGGTGGGCACGCCAAAGCCCAATGCCTGCAGCCCATTTCTGATCACAAAAGTCATCATGCAGTACCCCATCACGGCATCTTCATCCCCCTCTGCTCGGCTCCACATCGACATCTTCTTCTTGTACCGCAGTGTAGTGCTTCCAGTGTCGGGGACACCTGATAGGGCCTGGATGGCCTTGACCTGATGGTGAAGGGGGGGATCTGAATTTGAATCTGAATTTGACTTTTAATTTGAATAGTTACATGGTTGTTCAGCCAATCCTGGGCTGCCTTGACCTGGTGGTTAAGGGGGGATTTGAATTTGAATTTAAATTGTTACATCAGGTTACAGGATTGTTCAGCCAATTCTGGGCTGCCTTGACCTGGTGGTGAAGGGGGGATTTGAATTTGAATTTAAATTGTTAAATTAGGTTACATGATTGTTCAGCCAATTCTGGGCTGCCTTGACCTGGTGGTTAAGGGGGGATTTGAATTTGAATTTAAATTGTTTACATCAGGTACATGTTGTTCAGCCAATTCTGGGCTGCCTTGACCTGGTGGTGAAGGGGGGATTGCATTTGAACATTTAAAATTGTTAAATCATAGTTACACATGAATTGTTTCCAGCCCCCATTCTGGCCTGCCTTGCCCTGGTGGTGAAGGGGGGGATTTAATTTGAATTTAACTTGTAAATCAGGTTACATGATTGTTCAGCCAATTTCTCGCTGCCCTTTGACCTGGTGGTGAAGGGGGATTGAAATTTGAATGTAAAATTGTTACAAATCATTGTTTCAGGATTTGTTCAATGCCACTTTCTCGGCTGGCCTTGACCTGGTGGTGAAGGGGGGATTTGAATTTGAATTTAAATTGTTACATCAGGTTACATGGTTGTTCAGCCAATTCTGGGCTGCCTTGACCTGGTGGTGAAGGGGGGATTTGAATTTGAATTTAAATTGTTAAATCAGGTTACATGATTGTTCAGCCAATTCCTGTGCTGCCTTGACCCTGGTGGCTTAGGGGGGGGATTTTGAATTTTGAAATTTAAATTGTTTAACTCAGGTTTTACACGTGGATTGTTCCGCCAATTCTGGGGCTTCCTTCGACCTGGTGGTGAAGGGGGGATTTGAATTTGAATTTAAATTGTTAAATCAGGTTACATGATTGTTCAGCCAATTCTGGGCTGCCTTGACCTGGTGGTGAAGGGGGGATTTGAATTTGAATTTAAATTGTTAAATCAGGTTACATGATTGTTCAGCCAATTCTGGGCTGCCTTGACCTGGTGGTGAAGGGGGGATTTGAATTTGAATTTAAATTGTTAAATCAGGTTACAGGATTGTTACACAATTCTCGGCTGCCTTGACCTGGTGGTGAAGGGGGGATTTGGAATTTGAATTAAGATCTGTTAATCATGTTACATGATGTTCCGCATTCCTGGGCTGCCTGACCTGGTCGGGAAGGGGGAAATTTGAATTTTGAATTTAAATTGTTAATCAGGTACAAGGATTGTTCAGCCAATTCTGGGCTGCCTTGACCTGGTGGGGAAGGGGGGATTTGAATTTGAATTTAAATTGTTAATCGGTTACAGGATTGTTCAGCCAATTCTGGGCTGCCTTGACCTGGTGGTGAAGGGGGGATTTGAATTTGAATTTAAATTGTTAAATCAGGTTACATGATTGTTCAGCCAATTCTGGGCTGCCTTGACCTGGTGGTGAAGGGGGGATTGGAATTTGAATTTGAATAGTTACATGGTTGTTCAGCCAACTCTGGGCTGCTTTGACCTGATGATGATGTGGGGATTTTAATTTTAATTTTAATAATCATTCTTAAGCACAAATCATTCATAATCATTATTAAGCACAAATCATTAATAATCATTCTTAAGCACAAATAATTAATAATCATTCTTAAGCACAAATCATTAATAATCATTCTTAAGCACAAATAATTAATAATCATTCTTAAGCACAAATCATTAATAATCATTCTTAAGCACAAATCATTAATAATCATTCTTAAGCACAAAATCATTAATATCATTCTTAAGAGCACAAAGCAGTATAATCATTCTTAAGCACAAATCATTAATAATCCTTCTTAAGCACAATAATTTAATAATCATCTCTTAGCACAAATCATTAATATCATTTCTTAAGCACATCATTAATAATCATTCTAAGCATCAAATCATTAAATCATTCTTAAGCACAAATCATTAATAATCATTCTTTTTAAGGCCCAAAATCATTCATAATCATTATTAAGCACAAATCATTCATAATCATTATTAAGCACAAATCATTAATAATCATTCTTAAGCACAAATCATTAATAATCATTCTTAAGCACAAATCATTAATAATCATTCTTAAGCACAAATCATTAATAATCATTCTTAAGCACAAATAATTAATAATCATTCTTAAGCACAAATCATTAATAATCATTCTTAAGCACAAATCATTAATAATCATTCTTAAGCACAAATCATTAATAATCATTCTTAAGCACATCATTAATAATCATTTTATCATAAATATTAATAACATTCTTAATATTAATAATCATTCTTAAGCACAAATCATTAATAATCATTCTTAATCACAAATAATTAATAATCATTCTTAAGCACAAATCATTAATAATCATTCTTAAGCACAAATAATTAATAATCATTCTTAAGCACAAATCATTAATAATCATTCTTAATCATAAATAATTAATAATCATTCTTAAGCACAAATCATTAATAATCATTCTTAATCATAAATAATTAATAATCATTCTTAAGCACAAATCATTTATAATCATTCTTAATCATAAATAATTAATAATCATTCTTAAGCACAAATCATTAATAATCATTCTTAATCATAAATAATTAATAATCATTCTTAAGCACAAATCATTAATGATGATTCTTAAGCACAAATCATTAATAATCATTCTTAATCATAAATCATTTATAATCATTCTTAAGCACAAATCACATATAATCTTTAATAATCATTCTTAATCATAAATCGTTAATAATCATGTTTAAACACAAATCATTAATAATCATCCTTAATCATAAATCATTAATATTGATTCATCATTATTATTAATCGTAAATCATTAATGATCATTTATAAGCATTATTAATCAAAAACATTAATAATCATTTTGAATCAGAAATCTTTTATAATTATTATTAATCATAAATCATTAAGAATCATTAAAAAATAGTATTAATCATTAATCATTCATAATCATTCATAACCTCTGTAATCACTCCTTATCAACCAATCGAGAGCCCTGTTTCATTTTAAGGCTACGTGCAGCAGCTTCCACCCAGCTCCATTACCCGGCAACTGAGACGAGCCCACATATCACAGCTGCATTTGAATGCCTGTCATGCCAGCTTTCAGACACACGAGCTAGCTTCAGGTTTGGTCCAAGGGTGGGTGAAAGGAGCTGCCTAGAAGCTGCTACGCGTAGCCCAACAAGTTCTATGCAGCGTCGCAAGCGACGCTACAAATTGGCGGAGAGTGTTCGGGGCGGAGCAACAGGTGGCAACAGAAGCGAGTTATTTACGAGATCGTTGGCTGACGTGCCAGGCTTTATCTCGGTCAGACGGATGGTCAGATGGTCGGTCACTCGGACGGACAAATGGATAACCCTGGGGGCTCCGCCCTTTTGAAGAGGGGGCTCTGCCAAACAAGTTCGATGCAGCGTCGCCTGCGACGCTAAAAAATGGTGGAGAGTGATCGCCAGGGAGCGACAGGCAGATGCCAATGGAAGCGAGTTAGTTACGAGACCGTTGGCTGACGTGTCGGGCTTTATCACGGTCAGACGGATGGATGGTCGGACGGACAAATGGGTAACACTGGGGGCTCTCGCCCCCCAGAAGGGGGGGCTCCGCCAAAAAGAAAGTGGTACTCACTTGAGTCGTGTCAGATAGCATTGGCACACTCCCATCTTCGGTAGATGTAGCTGAAGCACATTCAGCTGCAAGCACAGCCTTGGCCGCCTCTAGGGCCCCACTATCACCTCCACTCAACAGGGCCTGGGTCAGCATGCCCAGCAAGTCCTCAGCACTGCATGCCTGCATAGCCTTGCGAGAGCAAGCCACGCCACCTGTGGGCAGACGTGCTTGGCACACCTTAGTAGCTGGCGTGGCTGTGGCTGTGTCCTGTGTATGTGCCTGTGCCCCGTCACTGGCGTCTGTCTCCATGCCAACCGCCTCGGTAGCTGGTGTGGCTGTGGCTGAGGCCTGTATCCGTGCCTGTGCCCCGTCACTGGAGTCTGTCTCCATGCCAATCGCATCGGTAGCTGGTGTGGCTGTGGCTGTGTCCTGTGTCTGTGCCTGTGCCCCGTCACCGGAGTCCGTCTCCATGCCAACAACCATTCCAGTCTTGTCCGATGCTGGCTCGTCGGTGTTCATGCGTTCCACGCCAGTGTGTGTGCTTGCTAAGGGGAAATTTGCTGAGCAAAAATCACCAGCCAGCAAGGCCGCGATGAGAGTATCTCGTTGGACTCCTGTCACACTCTCCAGCTTGGGGGCCGGCAGCCAGCTAGCGGTCGCAGCCTGCAGCTTAGATTTCCAATCCTCGGAGTGACCTTAGGATGTTGATGAGAAAGGGGAGATCATTAATTTAGTGAGTGTGGATGTTAGAGTCCAGGGGTAGGCCAAATAGGCTAAGAGGACTTGCCCAACAATGACAGTAAGGGCTAAAAAGAAAAGCTATTTATGAAGTGAACCCCTCCGAGTTTATTAATCGCCGTAGTCAGGTCCGTAGTCACCTGTTTTTTTACACTTTATTATTGTTGGCCCTTTATTTTTGACAATCATTTTTACACTTGACTATTTTAAAACTTTATTTTTTCAACTTTATTACTCACGGTGGTCACCTATGTGATTGTGTTATGTTTGACACTTTCTTTTGACATTTGCTTTTACACTTCATTATTTTTGACACTTTCTTTTGTAAACATTATTTATCACCATAGTCACCTGTGTTTTACACTTTATTATTTTTTACACTTTATTTTTGACATTTGTTTTTACACTTCATTATTTTTGACACTTTCTTTTTTTAACTTTATCAATCACCATAGTCACCTGTGTTTGACACTTAATCATGTCTGACACTTTCTTTTTGACATTTGTTTTAACACTTCATTATTTTTGATACTCTAATGTTTAAACTTTATTAATCACCGTAGCCACCTGTGTTTGACACTTAATTATATCTGACACTTTCTTTTTGACATTTGTTTGAACACTTCATTATTTTTGACACTTTCTTTTTTTAACTTTACTAATCACTGTAGTCACCTGTTTTTAACACGTAGGTACTTAAACCCTAAACTAAGATAACTAAAACCCTATTATTTTTGACACACTATAAATCACAGTGTTTTTCATTCCAGATTTATGAGGGCCAGATTGAGTAGCTACTTGGTCTACTCAAGCCTGATTTCAGAATTGTTGCGTACCCTTTGCATGGTGGAGCGCAGAGCCCAGAGGGGTCGGGGGGCAGCGCCAAACCCATGCGTCACCATGCAACGACAGAATGGCAACACAGTGACTTACTGTATAATGATGTGTTCACTGTACAACGGACTCAGGGCCCTGGTCAGTAGGGTTTAGGGTTTAGGGTTTAGGGTTTAGATTGTTTGGTGTTCAGTTCATCAGTGCTTTTTATTTGTAAGCCCTTCCTATCATGGTTGGGCAAGTCCTTTTAGCCTATTTGGCCTACCCATGGACTGCAACATACAAACACAATAACACACGCAGTGACAACGCGTCTTTGAGATCAAAACTGATGACAACGAGGAGATGAAGATCCTGATTGCCAGTGCGTGTGTGTTTGCTGGGGGGGATATTTTGCACAGGGAAATTTGCCGAGAGAGGATTTTACCTTAGGCCTTTCCCCCCCCCACCCCCCCCCCACCCACACACACACACAAACTGATGACAAGGAGGAGATGAAGATCCTGAATGAATGAATGAATGGATGATGATGAAAGATGAAAGGATGGGGGTGAGGATGGGGGTTGGAAGTGCAGGGATGCGGGAGTGGGTGGGGGTGGGGGTGAGGATGGGGGTGCGAATGGGGGTGGGAGTGGAGGGGTGTGGGGGTGGGTGGGGATGGGGGTAGAGGGGTGGGAGTGTGGAAAATCCTGAATGCCAGTGCGTGTGTGTGTTTGCTGGGGGGGACATTCTGCTCAGAAACATTTGCTGAGCAAAAATTCCCAGCCAGCAGACATTCAGAGGTTTGTACCTCGTGCCTATCCTTTGCAGATGCCTTTTGCACTGAGCTTCATACATTTTTTACAAAATGCGATAAGAATCGCACAATTAAATTGTCATCCCAGATGAGATGATGCTTTCATCATATTGTAGAATTAAACGAACTCAAGGCCCCCGTCGGTAAAACGATTGTTTGGGGCTCAATTCATCAATGCTTTATATGTTTAAGCCCTTCCTATCAAGGTTGGGCAAGTCCCTTTAGTCTATTTGGCCTACCCCTGGACTGTAACATACACACATACATACATACATACATACTGAGCACATACGGTACGTGCCTATTTGTGCAAGTGCTACACTCCCTTGCCCCCAGCCCCCCCATATTATTGGGAGGGTGGAGAGTGGGTGGATGGGTGAGGAGGGGTGTGTGGGTGTGTGTGGGTGGGGTGGGGGTGGGGTGGGGTGGGGTGGGGGTGGGGGGGGGCATACCTTTTGCAGATGCCACCAAATCGCGATAGGGCTCCTTCAACTCTTCAGGGACAGATCCCAAGGGTAGGACAGCCGCCTGCATAGCTGGTCGTAGCTGAAGAAGTAGCTGAGTAGCCTGGGGGGTGATCTCCTCCCCCTGTGCAATGACGAAGCCCTCGATACGCGTGCCTTGCCAATCTGCATGAGGGTAGGTTCCCGGAAGATGAACACTCCCAGCCGCACTGCCCTCCTGGGTGGGTGAGTGGGTGGGAGTGGGGGTTGGTGTGGGGTGGGTGGGTGGGTGTGGTGGGGGGAGGGGGGGTTTTGTTGCTTGGTCGTTGTGGGTGTAGGTATGTGAGTGGGGGGTGGGTGGGTGGGTGGGTGGGTGGGTGGGTGAGTGGGTGGGTGAGTGGGTGATAGGGTAAGTAGGTGAGTGGGTGGGTAGGGGGGTGGGGGGGTAGTGGGTTGTTGAGTGGGTTGGTTGGCTGGTTTAACCGGCATGATGGTAGGGTGTGAGTGGATTGGGTGGGTGGTTTTTTTTTGCTGGGTTTAGTTGGGTGGTTGGTCGCTTGGGCCTCAATACACAAAGCTTGCCAACCGGACATGAGGTTAGGGTTGTGGGTGAGTGGGTGGGTTTTTGCTTGGTTAGTTGGTTTGGTTGGTGATTGGGCCCTCAATTACACAAAGCTTGCCAAACGCATGGAGGGCTAGGGTGTGATTGAGTGGGTGGGTTTTTTGAGTGGTTAGTTGGTTGGTGGTAGATGGGCCTTCAATACACAAAGCTTGGCCAACCGGAGGATGGGTGGTTTAGGGTGCGTGTGAGGAGTGGGTGGGTTTTTTGTGGTAGTGGTTGGGGAGATTGGGCACCCTCAAGACACAGAAAGCTGCCAACCGGAATGATGGTAGGGTGTAAGTGAGTGGGTGGGGGGGGTTTTTGCTTGGTAGTTGGTTGGTTGGTAGATTGGGCCCTCAATACACAAAGCTTGCCAACCGGCATGATGGTAGGGTGTGAGTGAGTGGGTGGGTTTTTTGCTTGGTTAGTTGGTTGGTTGGTAGATTGGGCCCTCAATACACAAAGCTTGCCAACCGGCATGATGGTAGGGTGTGAGTGAGTGGGTGGGTTTTTTGCTTGGTTAGTTGGTTGGTTGGTAGATTGGGCCTCAATAACAAAGGCTGCAACCGGCATGATGGGAGGGTGTGAGTGAGGGGGTGGGTTTTTTTTTGGCTTGGTTAGTTGGTGGGTTTGGAGATTGGGCCTCACTACACAAAGCTTGCAAACTGCATGATGGGGTAGGGTGTAAGTGGGTGGGTGGGGTGTTGTGTTGGTTAGGTGGTTGGTGGGTAGATTTGGGCCCTCAATACACAAAGCTTGCCAACCGGCATGATAGTAGGGTGTGAGTGAGTGGGTGGGTTTTTTGCTTGGTTAGTTGGTTGGTTGTGATGGGCCATCAAGACACAAACAAGCTTGCCACCCGGCCTGGATGGTAGGTGTGAGTGAGTGGGTGGGTTTTTTTGCTTGGTTAGGTGGTTGGATTGTGAGTATTGGGCCCCTCAATACACACAGCTTGACAAACCGGCCATGATGGAGGGTGTGAGTGGAGTGGGTGGGTTTTTGCTTGGTTAGTTGGTGTTGGTAGATGGGCCTCATACACAAAGTTTGACAAACCGGCATGATGGTAGGGTCGTGAGTGGAGGGGGGGGGTTTTTGATTGGTTAGTTGGCTGGTGGTAGTTGGGGCACCTCAAATACACAAAGCTTGCCAACCGGCATGATGGTAGGGTGTGAGTGAGTGGGTGGGTTTTTTGCTTGGTTAGTTGGTTGGTTGGTAGATCCAGCCCTCGATACACGAACCTTGCCAATTTGCAAGAGGGTGGGTACCTGGGAGATGAACACTCCCAGCCGCACTGCCCTCCTGGGTGGGTGAGTGGGTGAGTGGGGGTGGTTAGTGTAGGGGGTGAGGGATGAATGGGGGGGTAGGGTGGAGGGGTGAGTGTGTGAGTGATTGGTAGGGTAATAGGTGGGATGGAGTAGGTGGTGGGTGGTAGGGTAGGTGGGTGAGTGGATGAATGGGTGGGTAGGGGTTTTGAGGGGTGAGTGTGTGAGTGATTGGTAGGGTTAGGTGGACGGAGTGGTTGGAAGGGGAAGGTGGGTTGAGTGGATGACGTGGGTGGGTTAGGGGGGTTGAGGGGGAGTGTTGAGTGGTGGTAGGAAGGATAGGGGGGTGAGTGGTGGAGTGGGTGGGTAGTGGGGTGTGGGGTGAGGGGTGAGTGGGTTGGTATGGTAGGTGGGTGGAGGGTGAGTGGGGGGGTCAGGGGGGTTGGGGGGGTGAGTGGGTGAGTGGTGGTAGGGTGAGGTGGGTGGGGGTGAGTGGGTGGGTAGGGGGGTTGGGGGAGTGAGTGGTGAGTAGTTGGTAGGGTAGTGGGTGAGTGGGTGGGGAGGGGGGTTGGGGGGTGAGTAGGGTGAGTGGTTGGTTTAGGGTAGTGGGTGAGTTGGGGAGATGGGTGGGTAGGGGGGTTGGGGGGTGAGTGGGTGAAGAGTGGTGTAGGGCAGGTGGGTGAGTGGCGGGATGGGGGGGTAGGGGGGGTGGGGGGTGAGTAATGGGTGAGTGGTTGGTTAGGGTAGGTGGGTGAGGGTGGAAGTGGGTGGTAGGGGGGTGTTGGGGGGTGAGTGGGGTGAGTGGTTGGTTAGGGTAGGTGGGTGAGTGGGTGACGGGGTGGGTAGGGGGTTGGGGGGTGCGTGGGTGATGGTGGTAGGGCAGGGGGTGAGTGGTGGGTGAGTGGGTGGGTAGGGGGGGGGGAGGTGAGGGGGTGAGTGGGGTAGGGTAGGTGGGGTGAAGTGGGGGGAAAGGGGTGGGTAGGGGTGGGGGGGGTGAAGTGGTGAGTGGTCGGTTAGGGCAGGTGGGTGAGTGGGTGGGTGAGTGGGTGCGGTAGGGGGAGTGGTGGGGGCGGGGGTTGGGGGTGAGTGGGTGAGTGGTTGGTTAGGGAGTGGGTGAGTGCGGGAATGGGTGGGTTAGGGGGTTGGGGGGTGAGGGGGTAAGTGGTTGTAGGGAAGTGGGGAGTGGGGTGGGTGAGTGGGTGGGGTAGGGCGGGGTGGGGGGCTAGGGGGGTTGGGGGGTGAGTGGGTGACAAGTGGTTGGTAGGGTAGGTGGGGAGTGATGTGAATGGGCGGGAGGGGGGTTGGGGGGTGAGTGGGTTAGTTGTTGGTAGGGCAGG
Organism: Chlamydomonas sp. ICE-L; assembly: GCA_013435795.1. Classification (NCBI taxonomy): domain Eukaryota; kingdom Viridiplantae; phylum Chlorophyta; class Chlorophyceae; order Chlamydomonadales; family Chlamydomonadaceae; genus Chlamydomonas; species Chlamydomonas sp. ICE-L. The sequence goes on along the minus strand of JACBWV010000610.1, from coordinate 117,939,499 downwards.
TGGGGTGAGTGGGGTGGGTGAGGGGCGTTGGGGTAGGGGTGGGGTGGGGCGGTGATGTGGGTGAGTGGGGGGTGGTAGGGTAGGTGGGGGAGAGGGGGAATGGGGTGGGTACGGGGGTTGGGTGTGAGTGGTGAGTGGGTTGTCGGTGCTTGGTAGATTGATTGGTTGGCTGAATGAAGATGAACACACACAGCCTAACTGAAGTCCTGGTTGGGTGGGTGAGTGGGTGGGTTGGTGGATTGGGGGATGAGTGGGTTGGTTGGCTGGTTTTCTGGCTGGTTGGTAGATTGATTGTTTGGCTGATGGAAGATGAACACTCCCTGCCGCACTGAAGTCCTGGGTGGGTGGTCGGGTGGGTAGGTTGGTGGGGGGTAAGTAGGTGGGGGGTGGGGGGAGGTGGGGGGGGGTTGGTATGTTTGTTGCTTGGTAGTTGCTTCATATGTGTGTTTGTTTGTTGTTGTTTGTTGTTTGTTTGTTGTTTGACTGGTTGGTTGGCAGGTTGGTTGGTTGGTTGGTTGGTGGGTTGGTTGGTTGGTTGGTTGGTTGGTTGGTTGGTTGGTGGGTGGTGGGTGGGTGGGTGGATGGTGGGTGAGTGGGTGGACGGGTGGATGGGAGGGTGGTTTGTTAGCGGGTCAATTGGTCTATTGATTGATTTGATTATTGATTAGTTGATTGGTTGATAGCTTTGTTAGTTGGTGAATTTAAATTTTGATTGATTGGATGATTGATAAGTTGGTTGGTTGATCGGTTTGTTAGTTAGTGAATTGGTATATTGATTGATTGGATGGTTGTATAGCATACCTCCACAATCTTGTCCAAGGCCCCCAGGGCTTGTTTAGTGGGTCCCCCAGACAGTGCCAGCTCATCCAAGGTGTCCCTGGCAGCATTGGCCCAGCTATGGCCAGCTATAAGCCAGGTGTCGTTCGTAGGCAGGCCCTGCTCAATGCAGAAGTTCAAAAAGGAGCGCCAGGGCAGGAAGGAGGGGTTTCCGTGTGCGTCCATTGTGTGGGCACTAGTTGTCACCAGGTACTCACCCCGGGGAAGCTGGCCGTGGTGGCCGTGGCAGCCTGGTGGTGGTGGTGGTGGAGGTGGTGGTGGTGGTGGTGGTGGAGGTGGTGGTAGTGGTGGTGGTAGTGGTGGTGGTAGTGGTGTTGGTAGTGGTGTTGGTGTTGGTGGTGTTGGTGTTGTTGGTGGTGGTGGTGGTGGTGGTGGCAGTGGTGGTAGTGGAGGTGGTGGTGGTGGTGGTAGTGGTAGTGGTAGTGGTAGTGGTAGTGGTGGGGTGGTGGTGGTGGGTGGTGGTGGTGGGATGGTTAAGTGTAGTGGTTAGTGGTAGTGGGTGGTGTGGTGGGGTTGGTGGTGGTGGTAGGGTAGTGGTAGTGGTAGTGCAGGGACAGTGGCAGTGGCAGTGGCAGTGGCAGTGGCAGTGGTAGTGGTAGTGGTAGTGGTAGTGGTAGTGGTAGTGGTAGTGGTAGTGGTAGTGGTAGTGGTAGTGGTAGTGGTAGTGGTAGTGGTAGTGGTAGTGGTAGTGGTAGTGGTAGTGGTAGTGGTAGTGGTAGTGGAGTGGTAGGTAGTGGTAGTGGTAGTGATTGGTAGTGAGTGGTTATGGTAGAAAACAGTTAGTGGTTAGTGGTAGGTAGTGGAAGTGGTAGTGGTAGTGGTAGTGGTAGTGGTAGTGGGTAGTGGTAGTGGTAGTGGTAGTGGTAGTGGTAGTGGTAGTGGTAGTGGTAGTGGTAGTGGTAGTGGTAGTGGTAGTGGTAGTGGTAGTGGTAGTGGTAGTGGTAGTGGTAGTGGTAGTGGGTAGTGGTAGTGGTAGTGGTAGTGGTAGTGGTAGTGGTAGTGGTAGTGGTAGTGGTAGTGGTAGTGGTAGTGGTAGTGGTAGTGGTAGTGGTAGTGGTAGTGGTAGTGGTAGTGGTAGTGGTAGTGGTAGTGGTAGTGGTAGTGGTAGTGGTAGTGGTAGCGGTGGTACTTCTGCTAGTAGTGGTGGTGGCAAGTGCTGTAGAAGGGTATCTGATGGGACCGATGGGACATGTTGAAAAGGCATACTCGAGATGTCTTGGTAGAAATTGAAATTGAAATTGTTACACCCCTGTAATACATTCACTCACAGGACGTGAAGGTAAGGACACCATAGCATAAGCCAGAGCTAGCTATAGTCACTGTGTCAAGGTAGACTAGTAGCAGGATATCCTGCTACAAGCACCTTCATGAATGCTTGCCGCACTTTCAAAATGTCTTATAAATGGGGCCAAGCCCTATTTTACAACTATAATTTTCTCACATTAGGCGCACTTCACTGACAACAAATTTAAAGGCACACCTATGACCATTTCAAAGCCCACAGCCATAATGCAATCAGAAAGCACCGTAGCAGGGCATCCGATTGGACCACCACCACCACCACCACGAATAGCATGACCACCACCATCACCACAAGTAGCATGACCACCACCACCACCAACAACCCCAAATTTAAACCTCACCTGTAACCATTTCAAAGCTCACAGCCATATCGCGATCAGCAAGTACCCTCATGAATGCTTCCAAGCGCTGTTGGGCTGAAACTACCTCCTCTCCTTCTGCGCTACTTCTCACTGACAAGCTGCTCCTCTCAAAGTGAGCTTGCAAAAGGGCCGCAGCACCTGCCATCGGTCAGTTGGACAGTCAGTTGAGCAGGCAGGCAGGCAGGCAGGCAGGCAGGCAGGCAGGCAGGCAGGCAGGCAGGCAGGCAGGCAGGAAGGCAGGAAGGCGGGTCAACAACAAACGCAACAAACACAGCGAACACAACAAACACAACCAACACAAGCAACACAAAAAACACTGGATCCTACCTGCTGTGCATTCATTCAAGGGACAAATGACTGTCCAGGACAGCATGCGAACACACAAAAAAACCTGGGTAGAACACACGGCTCATTGTGGGGTCTTTGGACCAGGGTACTACTTCTTGCCAAATTGGTCAGCGCTTAAAGCGCACTAACATCAAATTGGCCAGCGTTTTTTAGTGCAAAAAGCGCAAAAACTGCGCTCTGCGTCCACAAGGGGTTGAAATAACTGCGCGAAACGCGCAGAGGGGCTCAAAAAGGCAACGCGGCACCGCGCTGCCACGCGCGCTTAGTAGTACCCTGCTTTGGACCCATAATGGGTCAGCCCGACAGCATCCTTGCAGCACCCCCAACAAACACAACTAACGCATTTAAACAAAAAACACAAAAGACACAACCAACACTGGACCTTGCCTTCTATTGATTCATTCACGGGACAAATGAATGTCCAGGACAGAATGCGAACACACACAAAAAACTGGGTAGAACACACGGCTCATTTGTGGGGTCTATGGACCAGGGTACTACTTCTTGCCAAATTGGTCAGCGCTTAAAGCGCACAAACGTCAAATTGGCCAGCGCTTTGTAGTGCAGAAAGCAAATATTGTGCCCACAGGAGGCTGAAAAAATTGCGCAAAACGCGCAGAGGGGCTCAAAAAGGTCTTTGGACCCTTTATGGGTCACCCCTACAGCACCCCGCAGCACCCCCAACAAACACAACTAACACAATTAAACAAAAATCACAACAAACACAACAAACACAACAAACACTACCAATACAACACAACCAACACAACCAACACAACCAACAAAACACGACCAACACAACCAACACAACACAACCAACACAACACAACCAACACAACACAACCAACACAACCAACATAACCAACATAACCAACACAACCAACACAACCAACTCTGGACCTCGCCTTCTATTGATTCATTCAAGGTACAATGACTGTCCAGGACAGAATGCGAAAAGACAAAAAAATCTGGGTAGAACACACCGCTCATTTGTGGGGTCTTTGGACCCTTTAAGGGTCACACCTACAGCACCCCCGCAGCACCCCCAACCAACACAACACACACAAAAAACAAAAACTAGACCTCACCTTCTATTGATTCATTCAAGGTACAAATGACTGTCCAGGACAGAATGTGAAAAGACAAAAAAACAAGGTAGCACAAACTGCCCTTTTTGAGGTTTCGGCACCTTTTTAGCACCCCTGAAGCACCCCTAACGAACATGGCTTATTTAGTTATTTGGAGGGTTTTCGGAACATTTTGGGGCACCCCTACAGCACCCCTGCAGCACCCCCAACAAACACAACAAATACAACAAAAACAATCAACACAACCAATACAACACAACCAACACAACCAACACAACACAACCAACACAACAAACACTTGACCTCACCTTCTATTGATTCATTTAAGAAACAAATGTCAGTCCAGGACAGAATACGATACAAAAAGTTGGTAGAACACACTGCTAATTTGGGGGGTCTTCGGCATCTTTTTGAGCACCCCTGCAGCACCCCTGACAAAAACTGTACCTCACCTTATATTACTCATTCATGAGACCAATGACAGTCCAGGACAGAATGGGAAAAGAACAAAAAAATGACCATTTGGTTTTTTTGGGGGCTCTTCAAGGGGGCCGGAGCCCCCATGTTTACCCATTTGTCCATCCGACCGGAAAAAAACAAAAATTGAAGCCCGACACATCAGCCAACGGTCGCGTAACTAACTCGCTTCGGTCAGCTCCATCGTTGCCACCTTTCGTTCCGTTGCCAAAACACTCCGCCAATTTTCCGCATCGCCAGGACTTGTTGCTCCTTTTTTAGCACCCATACAGCACGCTCAATAAACACTAGAGCTCACCTGCTGTGAATTCATTAGCGACTGAGTTCTTTGCAGCAAAACCAGCGGACGATAGGGTGACCAAAGATCCGCTGTGCTTGATGGTCACCACCATGTAGCGATTGTCTGAAAGGGCGGGGGGGGGGGGGGGGGGGTAGGGGGGGGGGTAATGTGCCGGTGTTGTTGGTAGAGGTGGGTTGGGTGGGACGATAGGGTGACCAAAAATCCGCTGTGCTTGATGGTCATCACCATGTAGCGATTGTTTGAAAGGGGCGGGGAAGATGATACATACACAAGGTTGGGGCTCAGTTCATCGGTGCTTTTTCTTTTTAAGCCCTTCCTATACGGTTGGGCAAGTCCCTTTAGCCTATTTGGCCTACCCCTGGACTGTAACATACATACAAGGTAAGTGGTGGATGGCCCCAGTGCAAGCAAACGGGCTGGCCCCCTAAAGTTCACGCCTCATAATAAGGCGCTATATTTTATTTTGTATTATTAATGAGACACTTTATGTTATACTGTGCTTGATGGTAACCACCATGTAGCGCTTGTCTGAAAGGAGGGGGGGGGGGGGGGGGGGGGGGGGGCTACTGACCACAAGCACATAACATTGCTTTGGGGTGGGGAGGTGCCGTGGGGGTGTCGGTGTGTGGGGGGTGTCGGTGTTGGTGGTAGAGGTGGGTTGGGTGGGACGATAGGGTGACCAAAGATCCGCTGTGCTTGATGGTCACCACCATGTAGTGCTTATCTGTAAGGGAGGTAAATAGATTTCAGATTTCAGGCTAGACAAGGCAAATGCAACGTGCTCCTAAATACATATATATATATATATATATATATATATATATAAAGGCAAATGCAACCAGGGGGTAGTGAGGAAGTTGCTCATGTACCGCACGTCGGAATCGGGGCCTAAAGGGGTCGTAAGCCCCGAAACCATCGGAAAAAGTCAAAAATATGTCGGGGGGGGGGGGGGGGGGGGTAGATATTGACCCCCCAAAAGAGGAGGCTTTCAGAAACTTCCTCTGGTGAAATCCGTTTGAGGTCGAAACTTCCTCAGCACTCAGTTTCTGAGAAAGTTAAGCAGATCTGTGACACAGGCTCGAAGAGATCTTTCCGAATCCGCGCTTATTTTCGACAGCTAGTAAATATGGAGGCGTGATCCTCTAGGTCCAAGTCCTAACGGCCCCAGGTTGTATCCTGCAGCTTTCACAATTAATTCGAAAGGAGTGGAACAAATATGTTTACAGTCCTCGGGTGGACAAATAGACTTGCCCAAACTTGCAAAGAGGAGAGGCTATTTTAAAAGCGAGCACTGACGTCCAATAAATCGTATACAAAAAAACAAAAAAGGGAAAAAGCAAAGAAAAAAAAGAAAAAAAAATCACCTGCCCCAACCACAATTGTGACTGAACCCCAACAAATTGTAAACACAAAAACTGCTCCAACCACAATGGCATCCCCAATGTTTGAATCTTGGCCCTCAATCAACAAATCGTGAAATAAAAGGGAAAACAAAAAGAAGAAGAAGAAGAAAAAGAAGAAATAAAAAATGCAAAATCACCTGCTCCAACAACAATGGCAACCACAAGCACTGGTGAACTGACCCCCAACTAATTGCAAAAATAAACTGCTCCAACCACAATGGCATCGGCAATGTTTGAACCTTGGCCCTTCATCAACGAATCGTAAAATTTAAGGGAAAACAAAAAGAAGAAAAAGAAAAAAAGGAAGAAAAAAACAAAAGCACCTGCTCCAACCACAATGGCAACCACAATAAGCACTGGTGAACTGAACCCCAACAAATTGTTAAAAAAGTAACAAAAATAAACCCGATCCAACTCTGGCACCGGCAATGCTTGAATCTTTGTCCTCAATCAACAAATCGTAAAAATAAAGGGAAATAAAAAGAAGAAGAACAAAAACAATAACACAAAATCACCTGCTCCATCAACAATGGTATCGGCAATGCTTGAATCTTTTGCCCCCATTCTCAAACTCTGGCAGATAGGGGAGAATAGGGGGGAGAGGGGAAAGAAAACCACAAAATCACCTGCTCCAACCAAATCATAAAAACAAATTGTAAAAACAATTGTAACAAAAAATAAATGGGTAAAAACTATCAACTGCTCCGTCCACAATGGCATCGGCAATGCTTGAATCTTGGCCATCATTCTCAAACTTATGCAGAAAGGGGGGGAAAGGGGTGTGGGGTGTGTGTGTGTGGGGGGGGGGGGGGGGGGGGGGGGGGGGAGGAACGAAAGCCAAAAAATCACCTGCTCAAACCAAATCGTAAAAATAAATTGTAAAAACAATCATAACAACAAATAAAAGGGTAGAAAACAACCGTAACAAAAAAGAAAAGGGTAAAAAAACAATTGTAACAAAACAGATAATGGTAAAAAACAATCGTAACAAAAATGAAAGGGTGAAAAAATTATAGCAAAAAAGAAAAGGGTAAAAAATAATTATAGCAAAAAAGAACAGGGTAAAAAACAATTGTAACAAAAAAAAAAAAATGGTAAAAAACAATCACCTGCTCCATCCACAATGGCATCGGCAATGCTTGAATCCTGGCCCTCATTCTCAAACTTTGGCAGAAAGGCTTGCTGCACTCTTGCAGACAGTATGCGATCCAGAGAGGCAGTTGCACACACCTGGGTTCAGGTTGCAGGGATAATGGAGTGAACACAATACTTTATAATATAAAACAACATACTGTATAATGCAGCCACAGCATTGTTGCACACACCTAGGTGCAGGATGTAGTGGTAGCGGTGTGAACAAAATTCTTTATCATATAAAAAGAAAAGTGTAAAACAAAAAAATTATTATGTAAAATCAAAAACTGCATAATGCAGCCACAGCATTGTTGCAAACACCCAGGTTCAGGTTTTTAAGATTGAGGTGCAAAAATAATAGTTATAATGTAAAACAAAATAATTTGTAATGTAAAAATCATCCACACCATGGTTGCGCACTCCAAGCTTCTAGTTGTAGGGATAGCAGTATGAATCAAAAGCAAATTAAGCGACTCAGTGCGACCCCAGTGTGACACACGCACACACATACACACAAAGACAAGCGTCGTGCCTCGAGGCAATAGCCATGCTGCCCCCCCACCCACCCACCCACCCACACACACACACACACACACACACACACACACACACACACACACACACACACACACCACCGAACACACACACCTTGTGCCCTGAGGCAATAGCCATGCTGCCTCCCCCCCCGGCCCCACACACACACCACCGAACACACACACACCACCGAACACACACCTTGTGCCCTGCGGCAATAGACATCCTGTCCCCCACCCTCCTACCCTCCCACACACATACACACACACTGCAGAACACATATGCACCCCATGATGAGCACATATAACTCACCTTGAGCAGCAGGCCTCTGTAGAGCAGCATGTCCGATAGGCTGCAATTCTGAAGGTACTTCTTGAATGAGTGGTCACCCATTACATGAACGACCTGCAGTTGTGGTTGGTGGTGGTTGGTAGTGGTTGGTAGTGGTTGGTAGTGGTTGTTGGTGGTTGGTAGTGGTTGTTGATGGTTGGTAGTGGTTGGTAGTGGTTGGTAGTGGTTGGTAGTGGTCACCCAACACATGCACCACCTGCAGTTGTGGTTGGTGGTGGTTGATGGTGGTTGGTAGTGGTTGGTAGTGGTTGGTAGTGGTTGGTAGTGGTCACCCAACACATGCACAAACCTGCAGTTGTGGTTGGTGGTGGTTGGTAGTGCTTGGTAATGCTTGGTAGTGGTTGGTAGTGGTCACCCAACACATGTACCACCTGCAGTTGTGGTTGGTGGTGGTTGATGTTGGTTGGTAGAGGTTGGTAGTGGTTGGTAGTGGTTGATAGTGGTCACCCAACACATGCACAAACCTGCAGTTGTGGTTGGTGGTGGTTGGTAGTGCTTGGTAGTGCTTGGTAGTGGTTGGTAGTGGTTGGTAGTGGTCACCCAACACATGTACCACCTGCTGTAGTGGTGGGAGCGAGATGAAGTATGAGGAACATGGGGCATGAATATCAAGTATGTTGTTATGTGTTTGTTATGTATTGTCATACACGTGCACCACCTGCAGTAGTGGTGGGAGCGACATGAAGTAAGAGGAAGATGGGGCATGAGAATCATGTATATTGTTATGTGTTTTTGATGTATTGTCATACACGTGCACCACCTGCAGTAGTGGTGGGAGCGACATGAAGTAAGAGGAAGATGGGGCATGAGAATCATGTATATTGTTATGTGTTTTTGATGTATTGTCATACACGTGCACCACCTGCAGTAGTGGTGGGAGCGACATGAAGTAAGAGGAAGATGGGGCATGAGAACCATGTATATTGTTATGTGTTTTTGATGTATTGTCATACACGTGCACCAACTGCAGATAGCACAGATGCGAAATCAAAGCATTTTTGGAGAAGCTCCCCCTTCTGGGAGGCTGTAGGCCCCAGGGTTACCTCTTTGCCTGGTTGTTTGTTTGTTAGTTTGTCTGTAACCCTGGCCTTTCTTAAAGTTGCAAACCCTGGCTTTGGTCCACTCCCCCGTTACGCGACGCCAATTTTCTGCATCGCTTGCGAAGTACCTCCGACCTAATGGATGCAAAGTAGTAGTGGTGGGAGCAACATTATTTGTTTCTCTCCAACCACGCTTCGTCATTCCGTCGCAGCATGGCGACGCACAGTACATTCATTGTTTCAACAAGAGCAGGGCATTTCAATCACCGGTTTGATCTAGGGTGATGGGCTTCAATTATCATCAGTGTTTTATATTTCAGATTTTCCATTTATTTTTACACATGTTCACGCCCATGTCTGTAAGCACATGCACATGATTGTCTGTGTTTTTATATTTCAGGTTTGTCTAGGCCAGGTTGAAAAGCTACTTGGGCTACTCAAGCCTTACTTCAGGATTGTTGCAAAGCCACCGAATGGCGGAGCTCACCATCACCACCACCACCACCATCACCATCATCATCATCATCATCATCATCATCATCATCATCATCATCACCATCATCACCATCACTACCACCACCATCACCATCACCATCACCATCACCGCCACCACCACCGTCACCGTCACCGTCACCGTCACCGTCACCGTCACCGTCACCGTCACCATCATTACTGTAAGCGTCATGACCGTCACCGTCATCACCGTCATCGCCATCACCGTCACCGTCATCACCGTCACCGTCATCACCGCCACGGCCATCACCGTCACCGTCACCGCCACAGCCATTACCGTCACCGTCACCCCCATCCCCATCCCCATCCCCATGCTCATCACCATCACCATTATCATCATACTGTTGCTTTGCACAGCTAAAGCTAAAGACTCAGAAAAACATGTATGTTGAGTGATATACACTCCTTTAGGATGTATCAAGTTGACGTTTTGAATTTGCTTTTTCGGAAACCAGACCATTTTCAAATTCAAATTCAAATATGTGGATGTACCCCTGTAGCTTATTGGACGATATATATGTATCCTACCACTCTTTAAGTTGACGATGCAAAAATCCCCACGCAATTTGAGAAAGATATGACCCTTTTATTCCACTTTTCCCTAATCAATTTGGGAGTATTACCGGTAACCCAGGACAAGCATTATATAAGTTATTTAAGTAGTGATATAAGTGATATAAGTGATATAAGCGGTTGTTTTTGTATGTAGTTGTTGTTGCATTAAGTTATTGCTGTACTAAGCTGCGGCTGTGTTATGCTTTTGTTGTGTTAAGTTGTACAAAGTGTTTGATCTATGCAGTATATTAAGTTGTACAAAGTGTTTGTTTTATGCAGTACATTTAGTTGTACAAAGTGTTTGATCTATGCAGTATATTAAGTTGCATTTAGTTAAGATGCTCACCACCATGAAGCTTCTGGTCAATGCCTCATTTCCAGTGCCAGGTACAGCCTCTGGTACTGCCTCATTTCCAGTGCCTGGTAACGTGTCTGGTAACGCCTCATCCCCAGTGCCTGGTACTGCCTCCAGTACCGCCTCATTTCCTGTGTCTGGTGGCACGTCTGGTAACGTGCCTGGTACCGCCTCATCCCCAGCGCCTCGTACCGCCTCTGGTACCGCCTCATTTCCTGTGTCTGGTGACATGTCTGGTAACGTGTCTGGTACCGCCTCATCCCCAGTGCCTGGTACTGCCTTTGGTACCGCATCATTTCCAGTGTCTGGTGACACGTCTGGTAACGCCTTATCTCCATTGTCTGGTAACACTTCCAGCACCTGGTGATAAGGAAAGGAAACAGTAACTTTAAAACACCGATGATGATTACATGTTTGGTACTGGGTTGAAAAAAGAAAGAAAGAAAAAACATGTTTGGTACAGATTTGAAGGTACAGTAAGGCGAATACAAGTACACCAAAACATGGAGAACGCTGCCTGAGGCGCTGGTGTGGGTTTTATGCGCTTGCAGTAACACTTCCAGCAATTTTTGGGTAGATAACAGTGGATTGAAAATGGTAGAAGACCGCTCTCTACCCGCGTACAACAGGTTCCCTTAATACCACGCCCCACCAGGCGTTATCATAACCTTAAATTGAAAACACCGCTGATGATGGTATGTTTGGTACTGAGTTGATAAAGGAAAGAAAGAAAACAGTAGCTTTAACATCAAGTTGAAGGTACGGCAAGACAAATGACAAGTACACCTACACATGGAGAATGCAGACCGAGTCGCTGGTTTGGGGTATTGGATCGGATTGTTACATGGGTACTTACTAACTATCGTCTACTCACCGGATTCCAATTCGAAGTCCACGTGTGCGATACCCATAGAAGCCAGGGAACATCATAAGCGGGTTATACAGTATAAAAACTTGTCCAGGTAGGGGGTATGTATGTGTGTATGTATGTGTGTATGTAGGTATGTATGTAGGTATGTAGGTAGGTGTGTGCATGTGTGCATGTATGTGTGTATGTAGGTATGTAGGTAGGTATGTAGGTAGGTGTGTGTATGTGTGCATGTATGTGTGTATGTAGGTATGTAGGTAGGTATGTAGGTAGGTGTGTGCATGTGTGCATGTATGTGTGTATGTAGGTATGTAGGTAGGTATGTAGGTAGGTGTGTGCATGTATGTGTGTATGTGTGTATGTAGGTATGTAGGTAGGTGTGTGCATGTGTGCATGTATGTGTGTATATAGGTATGTATGTAGGTATGTAGGTAGGTGTGTGCATGTGTGCATGTATGTGTGTATGTAGGTATGTAGGTAGGTATGTAGGTAGGTGTGTGCATGTATGTGTGTATGTGTGTATGTAGGTATGTAGGTAGGTGTGTGTATGTGTGTGTGTGACCAGTTTGCTGTACTTGTAATCATCTAGATCAAGAAGAGGAGCCAACACAACTCAAGACAGTCAGCAGCCTAACAGGCTCCCTGGCTTGTGTGGGCATCGCACAGGGGGACTTGTAATTATAAGACAGTGAGCAGCCCAGTGTTGGCTGAAACCCCATGTAACAATTCAATTCAATCCTTACAGGCTGGAGCCAGGTAAACATAGTTAAAATCAAAGTTTAAATGCCCATGTCCTTGTCCTCATACATATCCTCTCTGTCCTGTTACTGAAGACCCACATGATAATTATATTGCAATTGCATGGTAATTATATTGTAATTGCATGGCAATTGCATGGTAAATGCAGGTGTAATTGTATGCTGCCTCTGGCCAGTCGCCTTACAGGCTGGATTCATAGGAGCAAGATTAAAGTATTAAAAATCAAATACATGGGGCGTCAAAAACTATGTCTAGAAAGACGGTTCTCGCGAGTCCAAGTCAAGATCAAGTGCTCATGTAGATGTCCTCGCATACATGTCCTATCTGCCCTGTTCCTGAAGACCCACATGGTAATTATATTGTAATTGCATGGTATTTATATGGTAATTGTAGGTGTAATTGTATGTTGCCTCTGGCCAGCTGCCTTACAGGCTGGATCCACAGAAGTAAGTTTAAGTCCAATTCAAAATCAATTGATAATGTACATGACCTTGTATACATGTCCTCTCTGTCCTGCTCCTGAAGACCTGCTCATAGCCAGCTGCCTTACAGGCTGGATCCATAGAAATAAGTTTACGTTCAAGTTCAAGTTCAAGATCAAGCTCAGGCTCGAGTCCAAGTTCAAGTTCAAGCTCAAGTTCAAGCTCAAGTTCATGTTCAAGTTCAAGTTCAAGCTCAAGCTCAGGCTCAAGTCCAAGTTCAAGTTCAAGTTCAAGCTCAAGTTCAGGCTCAAGTTCGAGTTCAAGCTCAAGCTCAGGCTCAAGTCCAAGTCCAAGTTCAAGTTCAAGCTCAAGTTCAGGCTCAAGTTCAATTTCAAGCTCAAGCTCAAGTTCAAGCTCAACTTCAAGTTCAGTTCCTCTTATACATGTCCTCCCTGTCCGTACGAATATATAGATGTTCGCTTGGGGAACATGTATGCATGTATGTTACTATTACCAGTCTAGCATCACATGAGCACCTCTCGGGTTGCATCTTTGCACAGGCCTTTGCATTAGCATTTGCAATTAGTGTGCTATTGTTACCTTAACCTGTATTCCTGTTGTTTTTATCATATTTAAATATATGTTACAGTCCAGGGGTAGCCACGTTAGCTAAAGGGCCTAGCCTCAAACAATATGATGAGCATCTAAAAGTAATGATAACGGCTGGTGGGGCGTGGTACTAAGGGAGCCCTGTCTTACCACGGTAGGGAACGAGCTGCTACTTTACCTGGACAAAGCTACCATGGCACTTGACAGCGACCGCAAAAAATTAAGTGCACCCATAGGGATTCGAACCCCGCACCTTCTTGTTTCAAGGAGCTCTACCATCGAGCCATTTGTCGAAACAAGATGGTGAACACCTACCTAACATAGTTTTTATTTTCAGCTACCAGCAGCAGCTTCTAGGCAGCTCCCTAGGCTCTTTCTTCATCCAAACCTTAAGCAGCCTAGGCACCTGCTCATGGAATCTTTGCGTCTGGCACAGTGGCAGTCTCAGGGAGCTACCTAGAAGCTGGTGCTGGAAGCCGAAAAGAAAGACAGTGCTACATAGTTATCCACCAAGGGGAGGGTCTTCAGGAAATAGACAGAGAGGATACGTAAACAGGGAAATCTACATGTACTCTTGAACTTGAATTTTAATTTGTAGTTTGTTATGGCCATTGATTCCATGGCCTTGATCACTTGAACTAAAACACTTAAACTTGAATTATAACTTGAATTTGAACTTAAGCACTTGAACTTGAACTTGAATTGAGCTGTATGGCCCCAGCCTGTAAGACTGCTGTCCAGTATTACATAATTTAAAAAAAACATCACATGATCACTCGAAGTGTTGTGCGCGCAACTTAGCCTGTTTGGCGATCCCGGAACTGTAACATACACACATACATGTATATTCCCTTGAGATCATATATATTATCCTTCATTAGATGTGGGTGTTTAGGGGAATGGCAGGGAGGACGTGTGTATGAACTCTTGGAGTGTCATTAGCACTTGAACTTCAACACTTGATCTTGAACTTCAACTTAGTTATATGGCTCCAGCATGTAAGCCTGCAGGCCAGTCTTAGGCAATTAAAACAACACATCATATGATCACTTGGGAGGCATGAACAGACCTTGTAGGAAACTGGGAGCCGCAATTGTTTGCACAGCAGTGCCAGGTTCTGTAGCCTCACTTCAGGCGAAGCCATCGTGCAGTTGGCTCGGCAGAAGCGATGGGGGCGCCTGGGCCGCGTGGAGCTGGAACGATAGCGATTGTCTGAGGTGGTGATATGCGCAGCCGATCGAGATGCAAATGGGTAGAAGAGGCGCTTGCAATTAGAGCTTGCGCATTGCATGGATTTGACGAGTTGTAAAGTTGTGGGCGGACTTTGCGGAAGCAGCTAGGGCGGCCCTCGGATCTGCAGCGTAGCTAGACTGGCTAGACTGATGCCGAGGCCCACCTAACGGGGCCCGCCCCGTCCCAGTTCGGGATTGGGGACGCAGGGAGGTACTGTGGATTTGTCCTACGGTTCTACGAACATTGCTTATTTATGTCATCTATATCTTATTGTACAGCAGGAGGTGCCAAGGCCTCCAATTTTGTTCTTCTCCCGTTCGATTTATTCTGATAAAGGGGCTATAGTGGCAAATTATTCATGGCGATGTTTATAGCCATTTTTAGGTCATTCAGAGCGGACTGATTCTGAGCACCTATTTTTGTGTGTGTGTGTGTCAGTGTGTGTGTGTCAGTGTGTGTGAGAGAGAGAGTGTGTGTGTGTGGTGGTAGTGGTGGTGGTTTGTGTGTGTGTGTGTGAGGGGGGAGGGGGGGGGGGGGGGGGGGGGGGGTCAGCTCTCCCCAGATTCCCCCCTATCTTTTTACTCAGAGCTCCAAATGATGTTCTTCAAAAACCATACCACCATTGATATTGTGTAGGCAAGGGCAATTCATTGGCACCAATTAAAACCCAGGGGTGGGAGGGTGGGAGGGTGGGTGAATGGGTGGATAATGTGGGTGGGTGGGTATGGGTGGGTGAGTATGGGTGCTATGGATGGGTATGTATGTATGTGTGGGTATGTGTGGGTGAATGGGTGGGTCTTTCTTTCGTCTTTTGCATGTTAAAGTCTAACGGACACCACGAGGGTGTATGAGACTCTGTGCTTAAACAAAAATAAAAAGCACCCACAAAGCAAAACAAACATTATATTAGGGGTGTGTCGAGAACGTACAAACCTAACTCACAATCACCGTTTCGGTGGCGTAGGTATTGAAACCCCTAGAGCAGCACCCAGATCTCAACCATGGGGTGTTGTGGATGTGTGGGTGGGCGGGTGGGTGGGTGAATGGGTGGGTGAATTGGTGAGTATGGGTGGTATGGCCTAGCACCCACCCACCCCACCACACACATGGTCGAGATGCGGCGCCAACGGACCTGTGGGAGCTACAGACCAAGGAGAAACTTTAGTTATCGATAGTGGATACTGAAGACTCAAGTTAGCTTACAGAGGAAGCTCGTAACTCGCAGCAGTCGCGGGACATAAATGAAGAAGGCAAGCAGTACATCCTAGTACTGCCATAGCTGCGCTCGTGGCCATAGCTGGCATCAGTGCTGTACTATACTCGGCCGGTGGGGACTTGGACCTGTGCACTCTTTGCCTACTCTGAATCCGACATATAAGTCGGTCTATAAAAAAAACTGTTTGTGGTGAAGCTTGTGAGGAAGTTGTAGGGGTGACCACTGACCAGTCCCGAATCCCACGTCTAGTCACAGGGCGCACTTAAAAGTGGGAATAAAAAACAGGCATTGGGCTGCCTCGTGCACAGATTTTGTGTGCCTATTGGGGTGCCTTTATTGAGCCTCCCAGCTGCTATCATTCGCCTTCTTGGGACAAAACCTGTCCTAGTGCACTGGCCTCCGGCCAAGGCCCACTCAACATTGAGGCCGAGTTGGGTGGGACTAGCATAGCCCCAAGGGGAAGTGTAGCTGAACCATGCTAATCAAACTGTACCTTTACCGTTTTTGTTCAAAAATGAGAACTCCAGTTTCCGGCCTTCTCCTGCGAAGACGAAGGGCGACTGCGATACTTGGGCAATCCCAAAGGGATGGTAGAACTGAATTTTGACTCACACAGGCCCTGTTTGGGAAGTCTGAGGCTGCCATTGTGTGTGCCATAGTGTAAATATCCAGAATCCATAAATAATTTCAAGCCGTGCCTCTTTTTTCTATTTAGGGGGTTGGGGTTGGGTTGGGGGTTGGGGGTTGGGGGTTGGGGGTTGGGGGTTGGGGGTTGGGGGTTGGGGGTTGGGGTTGGGGGTTGGGGGTTGGGGGGGGGGGGGGGGGGGGGGGCAGCCCTCAGATTTGTTTTTATTGGTGGTGAAACTTTTTTGATTGGTGGTCAAACTTTGGTGTACTCCTGCGTAGTGACACTTGAGTGATTTTTGGCGGAGCCTTCCCTTCAGGGGGGCGTGAAAGCTATAGCTCCAACGGAGGTGGACCTCGCTGGATGGCATGTTGCTGCACATCAGTCGCTCCCCCGCCGATGCTCCAATAGCGTATACCGGTATTTAAGTTGTTGCAGTTAAAAAGCTCTTAGTTGGATTTCGGGGGCGTAAGCGGTCCGGCTCTGCTGAGGCGAACCTCCCTAGATCTCGGTTTTGCCCCAACTCGAGGCCATCGGAGAAATTCTGCGAAATCCACTACCACCACATGACATCTGCCATGACACCTCAAATCAAATAAGTAAATAACACCTGCGACAAGTGCCAGCTGGGCTGCCAAGTAGGCAGGCCTGCGCCTGCGCTGTCAGGCTGGTCGGGCTGGTCTAGGTTCGTTCGGGGGCGTTCGCGTTCGGGGGGTCGTTTTGCTCAGAGCTCTGGTTTCGCTCGGTTTCGCTCTGGTTTCGCTCTGGTTTCGTTTCGCTGTCGTACGCGAGCGCACAGCGCACAGCGTACGTCATTCTCGCTCTGCTAAACTCTGGTACCGGATCTTCAACCAACTCCAACCTGGGAATGAGGGAATCCCGAACCGGATTTAAACCGACATTGGGCTCGTGAGTCAGCGACCCTGGGCAGTGACGTACTCAACATCAAAACGAAGTAGGGCTTCCCAAAGGGCTTCCTGGAGAAGGTATCGGGAAATACAGGCTTCGTGCAGGCTTCGTGGAATATTCCTTCTCCAGATAATTTCTTACAAGAAACAACAGAAGTGCTCGGGTCTGGGGAACTACTCTCCGATACCAAATATTTGCCAGAGAAATTGATCTGCTCCGTCCTCGGCTCTATAACTATATTTGGCTACGCCCGCATGTGGTGCTTCTCGGCCAAGGATGCAGTCGAAGCTCAAGACGCATCAACCTCAGGCAATTTCGTAACAAAAGGTGTGTGAATTTGGAATATACGAGGTGTGTTTCCATCTGCGGCCTACTACGTTACGTGAGGTAGCTCCTCCGATTCCAGAGCGCAAAAATGCGAATAGTGAAGAATGGAGGACGATCATATTCCACGAAGCTAGGCTTACAAGAAATTGGACAGACCCGCCTGTCCAATTTCTAGTACGATATGTGTAACTTCAAGTGGCCTGAGAAATACAAGGATATTTCGAGCTACCTGGGAGGTGCAGCAGACATCATCAGGGATATCAAAATAGCAGCAACTGAGTCAATAGAGCATGTTCCATCAGTCCAGTCCTTGACATCTAGTTGAGCATATGTTGACAAGGCAGGATTACTATGATGAGTGATAGGAATACTGGAGGTGCCACCTGAAAATCAGAACAAAATATATACTATCTTAAATCATATTCTGCTTCAGGAGGTAAAGAAAGCTCCCAGCTTAAAAAATTGAGGTGTGTCCTCAAAATTATTCTCACTGCCAGTGATACCCTGGATGTGAACAGCTGCATCATTGGTTGGAAATGTCCAATCTCAAGTAATGCTGGCTAGAAATTCTCTTCTGTAACCCTGTTCAAGGTCGATCGCTGCTGAAGAAATCACTTCTGCGGAGGCCTGAGGCGGCAGCTGATGGCCACACCAAAGGGAAAAAGCGGGTAACATTTAGCAAGACGCCTACAGACAAACGCTTGGATATCCCGGTGGACATCACTGGTACAGAAGATGAAATATTGCTCACAATGACTGAGTTGCTGGCTGACACAGCATCTGAGGCAAGGAACTGCGAGGACAAACTGAGTGAACTCCTTGGCAGGTATGTCCCTTGTGTCGGTTGTGTGGTAGAAGGAATATTAACAACTTTGGTACATGCACTATTTCCATGTTGGGAACACTCGGGAGCTCTATGGTAAATGGAATGGGGCTTTCCACAAGTGCTCACTATCCATCTGCAGGTGCTAGCAAATTTCTTTCACTAAGATTGGCCCTCCTACATGAATCCGTGTGGATGATCAAGTCTGTAATCATCGATCGATATTGGGTTGTCAGGTTGTTGTCTTTGGTCGCAGTATACGTTCTTCTGATAGCATTTGAATTATATGGTCTGCGCACAAAAGCAATAATGCACACAAAGAGTTAGTCAGGCCATAAACGTTTACAATCTCTGCCAGCAGCCCACAAATGCCCATAATACCATAGTGTTTTATAGCTGGTTGGCTAAGCTCTGGTTCACGAGAGTTGAAACCAAACGGTCCTTGTACACACTACAAGCAAGACCGCTCCATAATACCCTTATATCTCCTTCTGTCAAACTCATTTTTCTCGTCTCCACGTAGGCAACATGTTGTCACTTTGCTTATGAATATGCTGTCATCCACTGAAGAGAAGAGTGAGCCATTGGGAGGCGTCACAGATGTCTCATTGCTGAAACGCCTCGTCATTGAATCATCCCAAATGGATCAAGAATCTCAAGAGATCAACAGCAAACTCATGGTACTGGACTTCGCAGCTGGGGAGTGGAAATCCATGATCTCAATGATGGCTGGTAAGAGTGAGGACCAAGTAAAACTTCATGTTGCAAATGACTGGAAGCCACGCTGCAATCGTGGTAGTTTCATCCCTGAATGCTTCATATAAAGCAACTATTTAAAAATCACTTCTTCGGCCACTGATCCATTCCACTTTTATCACTGCAGACGCCCGGAATATTTGTGGGTTGTGTAAGGTTCAGCCGTGTTTTGAGGCCCATTCCTTGCACCTGAACAACTTCAAATGGTTCACCGTACTCAATACTCTAGCCAATCAAGCGTAATTGAGCAATTCTATGGTCGCGGGCCTTGATGTGTAGCAATTATGTGACAAAAACAGGATTAGAAGGCATGGGACTGAGAGGATTTTAATCCTCTGGGAGACTGACATGTTGCACTTTTCTTGGCCTCAGGGATATATGTACAAAGAGGACAGACAGAAAGAGAAGTGGTTGAAGCCCTCAGAGCAGTCATATTTTCCAGCACTTTGACTCGCATCCGGGAATTCAAGGCAAACCAAGCAAGCAGTTTTGCAGCACCTATAGCATCCAAAAGTGGAGGAGAGAGGAGCAGCCTTGTGCAGAACAAAGCAGGGGTAGAATCCTCCTCCACCATGGCAGTGCCTGAGTTAGGAGAATGCAGCCACTGGCCGGATGCAGTTACTGATGCTGCAGCTGTTAATGGCACTGTTTCACAAAGCCAACTGCTGATGAAACAACTGCAGCAAGAGCGATTTGCATTGTATCTCGAGGGCCACTCCATGACTATGCCTCCTGGTCGAGTGCGGTCGGCATCAGCTGCACCACCAGCTCCACCTCCTGTTTTTGAGATTGAGGAAATCCCGTCATACAGAAATGTGACGAGCGCTGTGCCGGTGCCAAATGTATCGAAGCCCATCGCAGGAGAGCAGCATGAAAGGGGCCACCCCTCTCCATCAGAGCACTCATATTGCACAGCTGACTCGCGTTCGAATGCTGCTCTGAATGGTCTGCTCAATCGGAATGAAATTCATCATTCTGAATCTGATCCCAGTGGAGCACGCGCATCTACTTACAGCTTCTCGATATGAGGATCTGCGGCGGCTTGAATCCCTTTGACCAAAGAGACAGATATTCTAACAGTAAAGCACGCATGGACCAGAGAGACAGAGATATCCTAACAGTAAAGCACTTAGTCCACAAGGTGTGTGTGTGAGAGACAGAGATATCCTAACAGTAAAGCACTCAGGGCACAAGGTGGGTGGGTGGGTGAGACAGAGATATCCTAACTGTAAAGCACGCATGGACCAGCACTCAGGGCACAAGGTATGTGTGTGTGTGTGTGTGTGTGTGTGTGTGAGACAGAGATATCCTAACAGTAAAGCACTCAGGACACAAGGTGTGTGTGTGCTTGTGTGAGACAGAGATATCCTAACCGTAAAGCACGCATGGACCAGCACTCAGGGCACAAGGTATGTGTGTGTGTGTTTGAGTGTTTGTGAGACAGAGATATCCTAACAGTAAAACACTCAGGGCACAAGGTGTGTGTGTGCGTGTGTGAGACAGAGATATCCTAACTGTAAAGCACGCATGGACCAGCACTCAGGGCACAAGGTATGTGTGTGTGTAAGACAGAGATATCCTAACAGTAAAGCATGCATGGGACTGAATTTGATCACAGTTCCATTATTGGGAGTCAAGGTATGTTTTTATTGTGTGCAAGAGATTATTGGATATTTTCCAGTTTGTGATTTTGTGAATATGGGAATGTATTGAGGCTTGGATGTCAAAATATGTGGAAGCAGGATGGAGGCAATACATCAAAATGCCACCTGCGTTCGGTAGCTAAGTTTGGTCACTGTCTATATTGTTTAGAGTTAGAAATCTTGATTTAAGTTCTTAATCAAGGTTTCTAACTCATTGTGTGGGTGAGGGGATGGTAGGGGTGTACATTAATTTTTACACGACTTGGTTATCTCAAAGGATTTCGTGATTATTTTTCTGCCCCAAACTTATGTGTCAGGTGTTTTGCCTTGGAAGTTATCATCTGTCTGCATGGCTGCATGCGCTTGCATGGTGTGTACTTCAGCTGCCTGCATGTGCTTGCATTCGTTTATTTGTGGGACTGCGTCCATAGCCGTGCTGATGCTCAATCATCAATCAGGTGTGGCTGGTTGGATATAGTGCCGACAGCTTCCTCGTTGTGTTTTCTGGTCATTGCACCTCATGGAGGTTACATGCCAAGATGTGCATACGGCAATGAATGTGTGTGGGAGTGCACCTGTCACCGCGCTGATCTTTGTCCCGCACTCGCGTGCTTCACTGATACAGACACCGGGCGTCACAACGCATGACCAGTCATGGGTTCAACCCAGAGGCCTAGCTCTGTTCCAGGATTTTTTTTATCGTGTTTGCTTGTATTTTTGAGTGTTCTTGTTTTAGCCTAGACAAGGTGGACATTGAATAAAATAAAATAAATATAGAAGAGGTGCTGTCCAGGTCATAAGTTCATTACCAAGACGACCTCCAGTAATGTAGTGCTGCGAACCAAGGCGACCTGCCGTAATGTAGTGCTGTACATGTTATTATTTCAGTGCCAAAGTGACCTGCAGTAATGCAGTGCTGCGAACCAAGCTTGATGCTTGAACTTTTAGAAGTGCCAGTATATCACCGCTTTAGTATCCAGCCTGCCTTCCCAGAGGAGTCTCTGATACGAAGCAATGATGAATAGTTTGTCATTGCACAAGCAGAGATTTTAGTTTTGGGAACTAGCAGCAGCTTCTAGGCAGCCACTGGGGTCAGTCTCAAAAAAATCAGCAGCGCCAGAAAGCTGATTATGTCAGCTTCAAGGTGCACTAGGTTCCTTTATGTTTGGCTGATTAGCCAGCCAGGGGAGCTGTCTGGAAGCTGCTGATTGTAGCCGAAAAGAAAACAGTATGCACCCGTCTTAGCTCTGACTAGACAAGGTGCGCCTTGAATAAAACTAAATAAATTTAGAGGAGGTGCTGTCTTGGTCATTAGTTCATTATCAAGGTGACCTGCAGTAATGTAGTGCTGCGAACCAAGGCGACCTGCCGTAATGTAGTGCTGCCCAGGTCATTAGTTCATTACCAAGGTGACCTGCAGTAATGTAGTGCTGCAAATCAAGGCGACCTGCCGTAATGTAGTGCTGTCCAGGTCATTAGTTCATTACCAAGGTGACCTGCAGTAATGTAGTGCTGCAAACCAAAGCGACCTGACGTATTGTAACGCTGCCCAGTTCATTAGGGCATTGCAGGCCTGCAATAATGCAGTGCTGCAAACCGAGTAACTCCCTCGTTCTGTTTATTGTACCTTGTCACGAGTGCAATAAATTTCGAACAGTCCAGCTTGAATAAGATCGCTGTAAACTGTCCTGTGCAAGTCCCTGCCTTTTGTGAGTGCCATTATAAATGTATTTTGAATGACCGCACTCTTGAATGATGGCCCACGATATTTGAATTACACATTCGTATCACAGGCGAACAATGAGATATAAAAGAATACAGGTAGATTGAACACAGGTAGAATGTCATTATCATTGGCGGAGATCGTGATCAGCCACCAAGCCCTGATTCCACAACAATCAGGTTTCAATTGCTTAGAAATGGGCAGGGAGCCTTTGATTCCCGCCCTATACTTATAGGCAGTACAGTACATCATTTATTCGTTTTTCTACATGTGTCTGACTCAGCCAACCGCTATCACGTAGCTGAAGAGAAAAGCTATGGCATGGTCCAGGGATAGGCGACTGTCCAACACTAGGACTCTTGGGGTGAAAAACTACAAATCCTTCCCTGGTCCTTTCATAAAAAAGAGGACTCCCCCACAGTCTAAAAACTAGTTCATATTGACGGGCGGATCCACTACTATCTGGAATTAGGTTCAGCCTGGAAGAAAGTACAGTTGCATAGCAGTCTAAGCTTGACCTTGAACTTGGTTACCGTACATAGCAGAATCACCGCATTTTTAAAGTTGGTATTTCACCCCAGTTGGCACCACCATTCGAACTGAATCCTCCGTGTCGCTGGTTAGTGTCGGGACTCGGGAGACCCACCTCCTGGGGTGAAAATCCTTTCACAACTAAAAAAAAAAACGGGAGGTGGGTCTCTCGACATAAACCAGCGATACCGATGATTCAGTTCGACTGGCGTTGCCACTCCTACAAAAGTGTAGGGTCGCTTCCTAAGCAAGTGGCATTAACATTCAAACTATACACAACAACAGTGGGTCCCGGCGATTATTATCGATTTTTTTTATAAATTGCATTGAGTAATATGTAGATCCTATGCATCGATACATCTGGGAATTGCCGGAAATCGGTTGGCAAAATAGGTTGGTGGTTAAAATGCCTGTAAGAACGGTTGGTATTCCGCCCGGAAATGATCGAAAAATGGTTGGGATTTCTGCACATGCGGTTGAATTGGCCGATCGGGGATGAAAATCATTTTACCGAAACCACGAAACCAATAAATTTGGTCGAAATTTTAGTTGCCGATAGAGATTGGTGGTTAGATAGCCTGTAATAACGGTCGGTATTCCGCCCGGAAGTTGTCAAAAAGTGTTTGGAATTCCTGTAAATGCGGTTAAATCGGGGATGAAAATCATGTTGTTGGAATTCCTGTAAAATTGGTCGGAAAGACTGTTGCCGAAAGAGGTTGGTGGTTCTGCACATATCCACCTGCCAATGCAACCCGTTCTGCGACCTGGATGCCCTTGCCTGCTCTTCCCGTCCTACGAGCATTCTGTTCCGCGTCGCCTTCGTATGCCATCTTCTATTCCTTCACTATGCCTACTCTCTCCGCCACCCTAATCGCTACCCCTCAATCGCTTTTTCAGCTTACCTTCTATCGCTGCTCTTTCACTTCGCGATAATCCAGTACCTATACTATCTCTCACTCTCGTCCTCTCATCGGTCCCACATCATCCTTCCATATTCTATTTCCATCCGCTCGCACAACTCCACTATAACCTACTAACCTTGGGCCAACCACCTGCCAGGACGACCGACTATTTCTTATTGCACAAGTTAACTACCGGTAGCCATTCCAGACCTTGCTGCAGTTCAGATTTTTTTTTTTGGGGGGGGGGGGGGGGGGGGGGGGGGGGGGGGGCTTGCTGTTGTATAAACTCCCGGCACCTTCTGGACTCGGCACAAACTCGTTACAATGAATGGAACTGAGCGAGGATCGAAAAACAGGACACTGAGTTGCTACTTGGCAGTACATTGGCGAGCATCCGGATAGGGCAGTGGACTTCAAGAAGAACACAGGGGTGGTACCCAGCAGTACGATGGCAAAACTGCTCCCTGATAGAGCATTGGAGTCGAGGACTGCTGGGTACCAACGGAACAATGAAAAATAAGTCCGAAAAACTAGGGGGGAGATAATCAGAAAAACACATCAACTAGAGGGGGAAATGAGTAGTAAGCAGTATGCCAAATCTACCCAGAGGAGTGGATGAGCCTAAGACTGCACAGCTACTAAGGAACTGAAGGCTTATGGGCTAGGTAATCAAACCAACAAACCTAACTGTTGTAGTAACGTCAGGACATGAAAGTCCGATGGCCAGGCAGCTGGACAGCTAGCGCGTGGACTGTACTCTAATACAATCTGGGAGTACATTCAGTTTCTGAAAAGCTTTAACCAGCTAAAAACGCATTCGAGTAGAAAAATGCACAAACGCCTGTAAAATACCTAACACATATATAACAACAATTTACCTGTACATTCTCACAACTGTACCTTGGAACATCGAGACAAACCGACAATCTGGATCAGCATGGAGAGAACTAAAAAAACATGTAATGCCCTCAAAAGATGTAAAAAAGAATGCGGCGTGTAGTGGTGTGTGAAGTGCTGGCAAAAATCTTCATAACAAGAACTCCTAAAACTGAGGGCTTCACAGGCGCCGAAATTGAATATGTATGCGCTGTGAGATACGCGCAATTTTGAAAGAAGGTACTGTACAGATGCATGCATACAAAGGGGATTGGATGAGCCCTGGACCTTAGTATAGTTGTCCAAGACTGTAAGCACCTTGGATAAGGGCATATCATGCTCAGCAAAACTCGCAAGGCTCCTCGATGCAGACCATCCCCAATTCAGGAGTAGGGAGCATCCGTAACTTGCAAGACTCCGGCATTGCATTTCAAGCCCCATCGGCAGGGGGTCAAACAAGTAGATGTATGGAGCTTGCATAGCTTTTATTTTCAGCTACGAGCAGCAGCTTCTAGGCAGCCCTCTGAGCTAGCCACTGGGTCAAGCCCCAAGATGTCAACAGTACAGGAAAGCTGGTTGTGTCAGCTTCACCCTGCACTGGGAGCATCAGGGGAGCTGCCTAGAAGCTGCTGCTTCAACCTGCATTGGGAGCATCAGGGGAGCTGCCTAGAAGCTGCTGCTCATAGCTGAAAAGTAATGCTATGGGAGCCGGCATTGAAGATGCTAAAGCTGCTGCTTCAAAATGCAATGGGAGCATCAGGGGAGCTGCCTAGAAGCTGCTGCTTCAAAATGCAGCCTCCTTGTTGCTGTTGGCATGGCACAGAGCCTTGTATTCATCTGCAGGAGAGAGAAGCGGGGGCCATTAGATTACAGCTGGGCTCACTGTTTACTTCGGGGGCTATGCACAGCAGCTTCTAGGCAGATCCTTTCACCCACCCTTGGGCCAAACCTGAAGCTAGCTAGTGTGTCTGAAAGCTGGCACGACAGGCAATCCAATGCAGTGGTAACCTCCGGGCTTGACTCAGTTGCTGGCTAATGGAGCTGGGTGGAAGATGCTACGTGTGGCCCAAAAATGAACAGTGGTTGTGCTTGCTGTGAGGAGTTGTTGGGTTGCCACAGGTGGGAGGGGCATAGTATCGGACAAGAGGGAGATTGTAACGAGTCCGACGAGTATCGAAATAGGGTGGGTTATAAGATCTCCTTAATTGCATATTCAAGTGGGGTAAAATTGGGGTAACAAATTGCGAGTCCTACATTATGCAGCAGTACAGGACCCATGAAAGCGGTGGTAAAGGCAGCATCAGTTCATACAAAAACACATGCCGTACAAGATACAAGCTGTCCTAAAAATGAAGTCCACATTATAGACATTCAGCGGATGATTCGGATTTGGGTTTCCAAAAGACTTCGTAGTTCATACCTCAAACTTGAGAATTTGGCCCGAGACTTCTGACATATTGGCCTGAGAATAAAGACTTCTGAGAAATTCCGAGACTTCTGAGAATTGTCGGAAACTTGGCCTGAAAAAGTGGAGGTACGAAATATGAGACCCAAATCCAAATCATCCGCTGAATTGCTTATAGGAAATAACCACTATAATGTTGTACGGACGCATGCTTGAAATTTATACACACTAGATTACCACCTACCCCTGAGTCAAGCGGCTTACTCATAACACATAAAAATATGTTGCCCATTTGGGAGGCCGCTTGATGTACACAACGCTACCAATGTACGCTTTTAAACAAACTGGCACACGCTAGTTTAACACCTTATATGTCAGCAGTCAAAACATTGGATATGTACCCCTGTAGCGTTAACCCCAACCAGGCCACCCCGTAAAGCTAGACTCCCCATGTGTAGCTTAGGACATGGGACGTACCCCTGAGTCGCGCAGCTTCCTCGTAACGCGCATCTGCCAGAGCAGCTTCCATGGCCACAACTAGCCGCATTGTCTGGTTGTGGGTCATCTCGTGACAAATTGTCTTCTGCAAGGCAGCGGCATCCTCAAAACGTTGCTGCTGAATAGCTAATGACTTCTGGAGCTGATACATCACTGTTGGATCCTGTGACAGTATGTTTCAGAGGGTAAACATACAAGGCAGTCACGATGTGCACGAACTGTGCAAAATATGCAAGGACTCAATCCTTGCCAGGAGAGTTCTCCGAGTTTCACAACTTCAAGAGGGACTTCGAAAGTCTCAATGTTTGAAGGAGCAACAGAATATCCCTTGGATATATTCTGCATTTATATCCGCTTGGATGCTGGCTTTCGTGAGAGCTATGAGGCTTAGGCGGAAAAATACTCAACATCCATGCATATGAAGTGGGCCAGCCAGGGATACACAGCTGCGTTTACAAATTTAGGCAAATTTCCTTTGGAGAAAAGTGATCATCCTAGGACGAATGAAACACCCTGAACACAGCACCCTACCTCAAAGCTAGACAGCGCTGATCGAACGCTGAGGACGATGTCAGCATGTGTCTCAGCATCACCACCAGATTCAGCCTCATATGGCGTTGTCACATTTGCTGCCACCCTCTTAGAGATGAACATGGGTGCTGCAAGGTAGACGGGGAAAGTGGGTCAGGTTTGTTGGAAGGGCTTCAGAAGCCTGGATATCTCTGGCTCACAGAGGCACCAGACAAAATTAGGATATCGCACACTTGATGGAAAGTATCCCCGCAATGAAAATCAGGGTGGTTTCCATGCGCAACATCTTCCACGTAGTTCAAGCATAGCGAGAAACTACCAGATAAAATATGCTACCAAGCCAACAGATAACAGGCAGCCACTTGGCATCCACAGATCATATTCACAGGGCTGCGGGTGGGAACTGAAAAGGAACAAGCTAGGACAAAAACTTGGATGGGTATCACAAAAAACCAACAAATTCCTTGCAGGGTAGGGATTGGCAAACAAGGGAAAGTAGTTTGCATCACATTTAGCTATGAGGGCAAAAAAACGGGTTCTCCTTGTCCCCCATAAAAACCTTCCCCCAAAAGACTTCCTTGAATCCTTCTCAGTCCATCTTCATGGAAATAGAGTGCAGCATAGCCAAGCACCATTCCAGCGCCTACATTATAGCTACCAAAAGCATGATCACCCCACTCCAGGCAAGCCCAACTCAACAAAGAAAGACCCAAGCTCCAGTTGTCAGATGTGAGACAAGCGATTCAAATATAACCTCCCGAGTTGCACGCTTGGAACCATGATCGGATCAGTTACGTAAGCGTAGCCCTTGTTGGACGGCATGAGCCGAGTCCAGCCACTTACCACCAAAGCGGAGAGCCAAGTTGATAGCATCACTAGGCCGCGCATCTACGTCAGCCTCGCGCTCTGTATCATCGCCCCCCAATTTACCGACGTAGACCCGACTGTAGTAGGTTGAAGCTACCTACGGAAGGACAGGAAGAAAGAATGTGTCAGCAGGCACTTCCCAGGGACATACTTGGGTCGATGGTCAGGAGGTTTCACAACATCGGACGCACGCGCACGTCCACATCAGCAAACAACTCACCAACTCGGTAATTCGAATTTTGGTTACTCGAACTCCGCAAGCTTGCATGAGCGACTTGGTTAGATCATGCGTCATAGGGCGGGGCTGCTTTGACTTCTTCAGCTCCTTCATGATGGCATTGCTTTCGGCCTCGCCGATGTGTACGGGTAGCATCCTTTCAGACCCAACAATCCGGAGATAAACTACGTACGTAGCCCACGGTACGTTCGCTGCAGTCGTGTGATGCACTTTGACTGAGTCTACTGTAACTCTGCAAGAAAACACAAACATGAGTAAGAAAACCGGTCTCGGACATGAATCTGTGAGTATGACACCAGGCGTAAGGCTTACTCGACATCTCCGTCGGGTTTGCTGCCCGCACACTCGTCGTCTTTGGAAGCGTAGGTGAGGAGCTTTGGATGGAATTTGCTGGATCTCATCCCGTGCGCCCTCTCTATCGTAGGAAAGCAAGTGGCCCTCGAGAGCCTGCATCTAGTGCCGGAACTTGAAGGGAGCAGCACAGGCAGCGTATGGGAGCCCCCTCGCCCAGCAGACGAGGAAAGCACGCCAGCGCAGTGTTTTCTTGTCAAGGCCGAGTGCATCGGAATTCAATTGTTCTATAGGATTGGTTTTATAGCACAGAAAGCGAGAGCTAATGCAGTAAACAAGAGTAGAGAAGAAAGAACGTGTGAACGTGAGTCAGCACTTTCGGGGCACTGAACTTTATAACTGTTTTGATGCTGGATGTCTCGGAGGCGGTTGGTCATTATCATAACCTCGAAGCCCTAGTCATGTCATCAGTCAGCGGGTGTCTAGTCATAGCCAGGCAGTCCTGGCACGAGTCGAGCGCGCGAGTCGAGGCGCGAAGACGAGACGCGAGTCTGAGTCCAACTTTACCAACGTTGACTGTGTTTGGACTATATGGCTCAGATGCTAGTGCTGGCACCCTTTGTCTGGTCCGGGTCTGGTCTGATTTGACGTGCCTAGGGACGTGTGCGTGCGCGTGCAGGGGGACGTGCCCGTGGCTGAGCCCCCCCCCCCCCCCCCCCCCCCCCCCCCCCCCCGGGGGGCGCCCATTGTGTCAGGAGACCCACCTAGGTTGAAATACCTTTCACAACTTAAAAAAGGGGCAAACCTGAAGCAGCCTAGTGCACCTTAAAGCTGATACAACCAGCTTTCCTTTATTGTTGCCATCTTAGCTAAGTAGCTGGCTCAGGGAAATGTCTAGAAGCTGCTGCTCGTAGCCGGAAAGGAAAGCTGGTGCCATGCAAGTCCCCAAAACCCCAAATGGCGCGCATCACCTCCAGACATATATAACAATAGTACAATACTAAGGTATTCTGGAAATAATTATGCAACCATGTATTATGTACCTAAGGTAGGTATTGTCTTTACTGCTGAAGATGGCGAGGAGCCAAATTGCTGGCTGGAGCTATGTAACCAAGTTCAAGGTAGAATCTGACAAATGGAAGCGAGCCTGTCACATGGAAATATCGAGTGTGCCAACTACATGGTTCTAGAATCGTCCATGTTGAAAATTATTCATGTTTACATTTTCCTGGTAAATATATTTTGACAGTGAAAGACGGCAGGCAGCTAAATTGCTGGCAGGAGCCATGTAACCAAGTTCAAGTCCAAGATGAACATAACGTGGTTAGTAAATGTACTGACGATCTAATGTACGATAAACAAATCAATCGTACTTCAGTGTATCCAGTGTATTAATGTACAAATTAGATATAATGTCAGATGGCGAGGAGCTGTCAACAGCCTGAAGCCATGTTTCCAGTCTTCAGTGGAATTTCCTTGGAGGATCAAGAACTGGAGCAGCATACTAGAACGCTCAGAGCCAGTTGTTGCCTCAACAGGCAGTAATCATTCACGGAGTGACAATATTATTGTGCAGTACATAGAAACAGGCAAGCACGCATACATACAATGCAGGGTAACAGGCAAGAACGCATACATACGCAAACATAAAGTGCATAGTAACAGGCAAGCACGCATAACCACCCCGGAGGCGGCTAGATAATAATGTATACATTCTTCTTTTATAGCTAGGTAAGATAAAGTCTCTCTTGGACAACATCACATTCCACCACATTCCTCGTGATGTGTTAAACTGCCAAAGACGACGAGCAGCCAAATTGCTGGCTGAAGTTATGTACAATAACCAAGTTCAAGTTCGAGAACCAGATGTGAAGAATGACAAGCAGAAAAAAGCTGGGAGAGACCTAGACTTGTCATTCAAAACCCTTTACTCTTGGCCTTGGCAAGTCGTTAAATCTTGTAAAATATGGTTTGAACCAATCAGCCATCTGATCAGATGGTTTGAACCAGTCAGCCATCTGATCAGATGGTTTGAACCCGTCAGCCATCTGATCAGATGGTTTGAACCCGTCAGCCATCTGATCAGATGGTTTGAGCCCGTCAGCCATCTGATCAGATGGTTTGAACCAGTCAGCCATCTGATCAGATGGTTTGAACCAGTCAGCCATCTGATCAGATGGTTTGAACCCGTCAAGCCATCTGATCAGATGGTTTGAACCAGTCAGTCAGCCATCTGATCAGATGGTTTGAACCAGTCAGCCATCTGATCAGATGGTTTGAACCCGTCAGCCATCTGATCAGATGGTTTGAACCAGTCAGCCATCTGATCAGATGGTTTGAACCCGTCAGCCATCTGATCAGATGGTTTGAACCCGTCAGCCATCTGATCAGATGGTTTGAGCCCGTCAGCCATCTGATCAGATGGTTTGAACCAGTCAGCCATCTGATCAGATGGTTTGAACCAGTCAGCCATCTGATCAGATGGTTTGAACCCGTCAGCCATCTGATCAGATGGTTTGAACCCGTCAGCCATCTGATCAGATGGTTTGAACCAGTCAGCCATCTGATCAGATGGTTTGAACCTGTCAGCCATCTGATCAGATGGTTTGAACCAGTCAGCCATCTGATCAGATGGTTTGAACCCGTCAGCCATCTGATCAGATGGTTTGAACCAGTCAGCCATCTGATCAGATGGTTTGAACCAGTCAGCCATCTGATCAGATGTTTTGAACCAATCAGTCAGATGGCTGTATGGTTCAAAGTATCACTTATAACAATAAACTGTCGGTGTAGGGTCCTGGACAGGTCTATAATCGGCCTGGACCCTGTCACACTCCCTGGCTTACGTGGCTATCACATGGGGTCAGTAATGTATTCTGCAGACGGCAAGACGCCGAAGAAACGGCTTGTAGAACCTTGTTTTTTTCTTCCTTAGTCAATGGATAGTATCACAGAAACTGGATGAATGGAGTGTGTGGGGTGACTGCTGGTTTTGGTGTATGTGTGGGATTGTTTGTGTGTGTGTTTGGTGGGGTGGGGTGAACGCTGGGTTTGAGCGAGAAAGCGAGAGCGAGAGAATGGATCAATGGAGAGGATCACAAGGTGTGATTCACAGCAATGGACAATATCACATATCACAATATGTTTTTGCATTTAATGGCAGCTTAGAGAGGCACTAGTTAGCTTCAGGTGAGGTCCAAGGCTGAGGCGAGGGAGCTGCCTAGAAGCTGGTGCATGCCATTGCAGCTTGGAGAGGCACTATAGCTTCAGGTGTAGTCCAAGGCTGAGGCAAGGGAGCTGCCTAGAAGCTGTTGCATGCCATTGCAGCTTCGAGAGGCACTAGTTAGCTTCAGGTGTGGTCCAAGGCTGAGGCGAGGGAGCTGCCTAGAAGCTGGTGCATGTCGAAAGCTTTGGGCTTGCCCAGTGGCTGGCTAACGGAGCTTGACTGAAGCTGCTGGGAATAGTAGCAAAACAAATGTGTGCTGAAGTTCACACTCAATCGCTGAATCGACGAGATCCGCCATAGTTGATCCAAGCCAGCAGCTGCTTAGCAGAGACTGACAGAATAATGTACCAAAATTCACCCTTGGCAAAGCCACGCCAGCCGGGTACCTGGGAAATGTGACCATCGAAAGGGTTGGGTTGGGAGAAATATTCTAGGCTACACAGGTGACGCCCCCAAACGCCCACACACACCCATCCCCATCCCACCCCTCACCACCTACCTAAAGTTTCTGTCACTCTGCCCATGAGTTCATGCAAGCTCTATCATATTTCGGTTCCTTACTAATTCAGATGGAACGTAAATGTCATCAAGTTTGGGCAGACTTGTTGGGCAAGAGATGAATGCAGTTTGAGGCTTATAAACGCGTCCCTTGAAGATTATTGCCCGCAGGTTCCTTTTTTACTATTTATTTTGTATTCAGACTAAGGGACACAGGCAGGCACATGCCTAGGCATGACTAAGGGACACAGGCAGGCACATGCCTAGGCATGGCTAAAGGACATAGGCAGGCATGTGCCTAGACCTGGCTAAGGGACACAGGCAGGCACATGCCTAGGCATGGCTAAGGGACATAGGCAGGCATGTGCCTAGGCATGGCTAAGGGACACAGGCAGGCACATGCCTAGGCATGGCTAAGGGACATAGGCAGGCTTGTGCCTAGGCATGACTAAGGGACACAGGCAGGCATGTGCCTAGGCATGACTAAGGGACACAGGCAGGCATGTGCCTAGGCATGACTACGGAACACAGGCAGGCATGTGTCTAGGCATGACTAAGGGACACAGGCAGGCATGTGCCTAGGCATGACTAAGGAACACAGGCAGGCATGTGTCTAGGCATGACTAAGGGACACAGGCAGGCATGTGCCTAGGCATGACTAAGGGACACAGGCAGGCACATGCCTAGACATGACTTAGGGACACAGGCAGGCATGTGCCTAGGCATGACTAAGGGACACAGGCAGGCACGTGCCTAGGCATGGGGCATATCCTTCTTGTAGAATGGGAATCATTTGCTCTTTACGACCCAGTTATCATTGGCAGTACATAATGAAATCAGTAATACAGCATAAGGTAGAGGTGAGTGGTGTACTACCAAGCCCAAGACAAAGTAAAATACAGTACAGCTGTCCAGTACAGCATCATACAGACCATTTTTCTTTTCTCCTTAGTGCATGATGTTCGGAAGTCCCCCTTGACTCAGTCAAACCGAGGGCACATTTGGAGTCCATTAGGGCACCAAGAAAAATGTCATCATCATCATATAGACCATTTTTGACCCAAGGCTCCCGCACCCCAGAAAGGGTGACTCCGCCAAAAAACAATTACCTGTAAGAACTGGAGGTACTGGTTCACGGCAAACGTAAGATCGATGAAAAACAATATGAAGATGATGACCCATACAAAGCCAGGGGGGTCTCCGCGAGAGACACCCTGGAAGAAGTAGCAGGCGAGGACAGACCAGACAAACAGGTGGGGGATGAATCCCAGGTAGAAGGGGGTCCAGTCAATCTGCAACGGGAAGGTGGGGGTGGGGATAAGGGTGGAGATGGAGGTGGAGATGAGGGTGGGGGTGGAGATGGAGGTGGAGATGAGGGTGGGGGTGACAGGTGAAGGTGGGGATGGAGGTGCAGATGAGGGTGGGGAGGAAGGTGAAGGTGGGGGTGGAGATAGAGGTGAGGGTGGAGGTGGCAGGTGAAGGTGGGGATGGAGATGGAGATGAGGGTGGGGAGGAAGGTGAAGGTGGGGGTGGAGATAAGGGTGGAGGTGGGGGTGGAGATGGAGGTGGAGATGAGGGTGGGGAGGAAGGTGGGGGGTGGGGGTGGAGATGAGGGTGGAGGTGGAGGTGGTGAGGGTGGGGGTGGAGATGGAGGTGGAGATGGAGGTGGAGATGAGGGTGGGGAGGAAGGTGAAGGTGGGGGTGGAGATGAGGGTGGAGGTGAGGGTGACGATGGAGGTTAAGATACAGGTGAAGGGTGAGGGTAAAGGGTGAGGGTAAAAATGAAGGTAAAGGCATAGGTAAAGGGAAAAGGTAACCGTAACAGCAATGGTGGAAGAAAAGGCAAGTGCCATCATCCGATGATAGTTTGGGAAATCTCGATCATGACAGGGCCGCTTGTAAATGCACACCATCACCTCCACCACACCACCACCACGGCCACCAAGCATCAAGACGACAACAGCACCCCCATGATAGCAGATATTGTGCGATGCAAGGGCAAGCCCCAACTAGACGGCTAACTGTATTTTATAAGTAAAGGCTGTTTTTGGCAGAGCCCCCTCTTCAAGGGGGCGGGAGCCCCCAGGGTTACCCAACTGTCTGTTTGACCAGGGTTTGACCGAAAAATTTCTTGAAGCCCGACACGTCAGCCAACGGTCGCGTAACTAACTCGCTTCCCTTGCCACCTGTTGCTCCGTCGCTCTCACTCTCCGCCAATTTTTAGCGTCGCCGGCGACGACGCTGCATCGAAATTATCTAGCTGGCTGTCTACCAGTGATTTGTTTTTCAAATCTGAAAGTGGGTTTTTTCTAGCTTCATGGTTTTAGGCCTCCTCCAGGG
This sequence comes from Chlamydomonas sp. ICE-L, assembly GCA_013435795.1. Lineage (NCBI taxonomy): Eukaryota > Viridiplantae > Chlorophyta > Chlorophyceae > Chlamydomonadales > Chlamydomonadaceae > Chlamydomonas > Chlamydomonas sp. ICE-L. The sequence goes on along the minus strand of JACBWV010000610.1, from coordinate 117,904,783 downwards.
ACAGCGTTTGAGTGCTTTCTATAGCTTGACAGCTTTTTGGGGCCATTTGGGGCACACACAAAAAACTTTTTCTTTTCTTTTTGTATAGCGATAATTTCGCTGAAACGGGGTCAGAACTAGCGGTCGCTATATGTAGCGGAAATAAAAATCCCTGCTGTCTACTTGTCTCTCAGTTATGAAGTAAGGTGTTTAGGTTTCCTGTGCGGCTGGACCACAACTTAGTTAGTGGTGTACAACCGTTCACCAGAGCGGGGGAGGGGGAAGTCAGCCCGTAAAAATCCCGGGCGAATCGATCTCCTTTTCGAAAGCACGTGGCTCCACGTTCAAATTGAAGCCAACAGTTCAAGGGGGACGCTGCCGGCCTCTTAGCCTCAACTTAGTTCATGGTGTGAAACTGTTCACCAGAGTGGCCAGAGAGTGGCCTGTTCACATTATGAATATCCACTTTCAAACAAATTGGAGTTATATATTCACAAATATTAACATGTATATCAACTGCTAACGGTGGTTGGCCCTAGTGCAGGCTGGCCCCCTCAACCTCATGCCTCATGATGAGGCCTACTATTTATTGATTTGTCAACTTCCAATGGTGGTTGGCCCTAGTGCAAGCAAACAGGCTGGCCCCCTCAACCTCACGCCTCGGAATAAGACGTACTATTTATTTATTTATCAACTGCCAACTGACCTTCTTGTTTGACTTATGTTGTCCCGGTGTATCAGAAATGAATTGCTCTCCTTCGATGACTTCCTTGGGAGGCTCACTATTGTTGTCCGACAGCTCATAGCATGGCAGTTTTGTGCTGTTTGTCCGCTCCATCAGCCAACCATGTAGCATGGTCGTGGAGGTGAGTCCAAAGATGCAGTACAGCAGGTGGACCTGGGAGATACCTACCAGCTGGCCAATCATGACGTGCATGATAGCGGCTGAGATGGAGTACTCGATCCAGCGGAAGACATTGCTGCGATGTGCAATTATGGATGAGCAACGCATGTGAGTGCAAATAAAGACAAGGCATACCATGGATGGGTGTTAAGATCAGGCCACACTTTGGGACTCTGGGTTGGGGGCAGATGAAAAAAACTCTGGTTCAACAAGGGCCTGTCTATGACAGTATAATGTTTTGTAATAAGCTGTTGTTAGGCATACACACTGCATGCAAGGCCACGATGTAGGTATATATGACTCGGGAACGGCAATATGATATCATATGACATCATGTAATCATATGATACCGGCAGTCTGACTAGGCTAAAGGTACCATTTAAATACAATATCATATGATGCAATTTGTATGATATTGTATGATATCATACTTGCCTTAGGTCAACATCATATGATATGCCGGTCCCTACATACGACAGAAGCATGATATACACGTTGTTCATAGACAGACATGCTGCATGCAAGGCCACAATTCAGGCACATATGACATACGCATGATGTACACGTTGTTGATAGACATACATAATGTGCACGGTGTACATATGACATAAGCATGATGTACACATTGTTGATAGACATATATGCTGCATGCAAGGCCAAGATCTAGGTCTTCAGCAGATGAGCATCATGATTAGGGTTGTCAAGTACGATATCGTTTATGTATATCATATGATATGCCATAGATATCTTCCAGTATATCAATATATTGCACAATGTCGTATGATGTATCGCCTGAAAGTCTCGGGGACCAGTACAATATTGACATTTCTAATCATGATACAAGATTCATGTATGAGACCCCTTAGACAGAGCTTTTTAACTCTGCTCCTAGGATGGACGACAGGGTACTTCCATTGACCAAATTGGCCAGCGCTTTAGCGCACTTGAAAAAAACAAAACTGCGCTTTGTAGTGCAAATGGCGCAAAAATTGCTTGCTGCTCCCACAGGGGGTTGCAAAAAACTAAACAACGCGCAGTGGGGCTCAAAAAGGCAGCGCGCTAGCGCACAAAAGCGCGCGCTTGGAAGTACCCTGATGGACGACCCCCGGGATGATGCAGATCATGCTATGGCCTGGCCTTGGATCAACAATTGCATGCCTATGACAATGCAATGTAATAAGTTGTTGACAAAACCTTTGGTGGTTGCCCCCAGCACAAGCAAACAAGTTGGCCCCCTCGACCTCGCGCCTAAAGCGTAACAGAAGGCTTAAGGCGAAACATATACTTTTATTATTTGTTGATGGACTTACATGTTGCTTGTCAGGCCACGGTTCTAGATGCCGTTGAAGAAGGGCAGGGACATGATGAGGGGTTGTAGGGATACGCGGGGTGCTGGTGGGAGTGGTAGGGGGGCAGTGGGGCATTAGGTGGTTTGTTGATGGACTTACATGTTGTTTCCGAGGCCACGATTGTAGATGCTGTTGAAGAAGGGCAGGGACATATTGAGGGGTAGTAGGGGTATGTGGGGTGCTGGTGGGATTGTTAGGGGGTAGTGGGGAACTAGATAGTTTGTTGACGGCCTTACATGTTGCTTGCAAGACCACAGTTGTAGATGCCGCTGAAGAAGGGCAGGGACATGATGAGGGGTAGTAGGGGTACGTGGGGTGCTGGTGGGAGTGGTAGGGGGGTAGTGGGGCACTAGGTGGTTTGTTGATGGACTTACATGTTGTTTGCGAGGCCACGGTTGTAGATGCCGTTGAAGAAGGGCAGGGTCACGATGAGATGGTCAACAGCGGAAAGAAGCAAGAAGATACCGGCAAGGATTCCGATAGGGATGTTGGCCACCTGAGCAAATGGGTGTGGATGTGGGTTTGGGTGGTGTGGAGTGGTGGTGGGTGGTGGGGTGGGGTGCGACCCACACACCTCCACACGCCCAGAGGTGTTGGCCACCTGACCATATGGTCCACAGCGTTTTTTGTCTTAAGTATTCCGTAGACTGATTATGAGCATCAATATTTTGATTTTTTGAGGTAAACACTTCTAAATGCCTGGTCTGTAAAATACACATACATTTGGATGATGTGTCCTTCTAAAAAAAATGCATTTGTTTTAGAGTTATATTCATTGATTTCTCGTGTGTTCGGCATCTAAGCTAGGCCACCCGTATCCGTTTAAAGGGTCCACCACTTGGGGCTGACCCACTTATTTTTTCCGACAACGCCTCGCTGCATGGTGACGCATGAGTCTGGTCAGTCAACTAGTCAGAACTGGCCCCCAAAACCCACTGGGCTCCGCGCCACGCGGGGTTCGGGGGGCAGTACGTTGCACTGGGGTCGCACCAAGTCGCTCACTTTGCGATGCGCCGCACAGAAATAAAACAGTGGGCTGCCCCAATATACAAATTAACACACATTTGGATGACACGTTGCAAGCAGGAAAAGGCAAAGCAAAGTGTATATCAAAGCAAGCATGCGCCCAAGATGCTCGTGTCAGTAAGACCTGGTTAACATAAACATACATTTAGATGACAGGTTGCAAGCACGACAAGGCAAAGCAATGTTCATGACATACGTATACGCTAACATGCCTACACTTAACTATAGCCCGTTTCAGTAATACTATTGGTCTAGTGGTACACCAAATTGCTTAAACGACGAGGGGTCGGGGGTTCGATTCCCCCTACAGTCACCCCTGGCGTTGCAGGTCATTGTCAACCACGATGGTAGCTTGTCCAGTCGAGGTGGTAGACCGTTCTCTGCCCGCGTACGACCGGTTCCCTTAATACCACGCCCCAACAGGCGTTATCATTACGTTACATTTAACTTTACACGATACTGACTTTACATATAATAAATACACACATATACTACACACATACACATATATGGGGAGAGGCATCAATCTATATAGATCTATATTGGCGAAGCTGGATTTTTGAAAATTGGCATAGGGCACCTTACAAAAATCAAAATCTGGTTTTACAATTATGGCATAGGGCACCATGTCATATTGCAGGCGCTTCGACTGGATTTTCCGGTGTCTATCTGATGTAACTGCATATGTTGTGGATACACATAATATATCCATTTGCTATATATAGATCTATATACATCTATATTTTTTGGCAATATAGACCTATTTGCCGCCCCCTACACATATACCACATACACACATATACCCAGGGATCGGCAAATCATATGATACTGACCAAAGGCGAGTATGATATCATATGATATCGTACAAATTGCATCGTATGATATTGTATGTAAATGGTAACTTTAGCCTAGTCAGGCCTCCGGCATCACATGATATCATATGACATCATATGATGACATGATATCTCATGATATCATTTTGTCTATCCCTACATATACCACATACATACACATACCTTCTTTGCGTTCGGGACGTAGAAGAGAGGGTTCCTGATGTCAGTTCCTTCAATCGTGCGGGCAAATGTAACAAAGTCTGTGTACCTATGGAAAAGTTGAACAGGAGGTGGGGTTCATTTCTTTTGGGCCACAAGCAGCAGCTTTAATGCACTTGAATTTTGTGACAAGGGACCAGTATGTAAAATCAACCTGCTTCAGCATGGCTTTCTTGACGCGTAATAGGAATACAGTCCATGATTAGGATTGGGTTTTTCGAAACACATTATAGTTAGTAGGTTGCACCTCGAATTTGAGAATTTGGCCTGAGAACTCTGGAATTTTGGACTGAGAATTGAGAATTCTGAGAAAAACGAGAATTGTTGGAAATTTGCCTAAAAGATATTAAGAAACGAACTACAAGAACGATAACATTAAAATCCAAATCATCCCCTGAATGACTAATAACCAAGCAGAATAGTGTGCAGTCAACATTCATCCATGCTGTAGTGTGTGCACACATCATTTTATCCATGCTGATGTGTATGTGCATGAAACTTTTGCCGCATGCAGTAGTGCAATGATCGTGTCCCAAGCTGTAGTGTGTGCACACATCATTTCATCCATGCTGTCATGTGCGCACGAAAAACATGGCATCCTTACTAAGGTGCTTTTCTTTTCAGCTGCGAAAAGCAGCTTCTATGCAACTCCCCTAACCGGCTATTCAGCCAAAGCTAAATCAACCTCGCGCATCTGGAAGCTGACAGAATCAGCTGTCCAGAACTATTGAAATACTGGGGCTTGGCCCAGTGGCTGGCTAGGGAGCTGCCTCGAAGCTGCTGCTGGTAGTTAAGTTCCTCCTATTTCAAAGTGGATTGAACTATTTATTCAGCCACTTCTACTCTCTCATAATCACAGCATTTATATCATCGGTGGCGTTTATATCCTTGGGGGCACATTCATAAACTTGGTAACGCATTTACATACATGGTGACGCATTTATGTACTTGGTGAGGCATTTCTATCCTTGGTGACGCATGAATATACTTGGTGCCGCATGTATATACTTGGTGACGCATGTATATACTTGGTGCCCCATTTATATACTAGGTGACGCATTTATATACTAGGTGCTGTATTCATATATTTGGTTTCGCATTTACATACTTGGTGACGCATTTATATACTAGGTGCTGTATTCATATATTTGGTTTCGCATTTACATACTTGGTGACGCATTTATATACTAGGTGCTGTATTCATATATTTGGTTTCGCATTTACATACTTGGTGACGCATTTATATACTAGGTGCTGTATTCATATATTTGGTTTCGCATTTACATACTTGGTGACGCATTTATATACTAGGTGCTGTATTCATATATTTGGTTTCGCATTTACATACTTGGTGACGCATTCATATACTAGGTGCTGTATTCATATATTTGGTTTCGCATTTACATACTTGGTGACGCATTTATATACAAGGTGCTGTATTCATATATTTGGTTTCGCATTCACCTACTTGGTGACGCTTTATCTACTAGGTGCTGTATTATATTATTTTGGTTTCGTCGACATTTACATACTTGGGGACGCATTTATATACTAGGTGCTGTATTCATATATTTGGTTTCGCATTTACATACTTGGTGACGCATTTATGTACTAGGTGCTGTATTCATATATTTGGTTTCGCATTTACATACTTGGTGACGCATTTATATACTAGGTGCTGTATTCATATATTTGGTTTCGCATTTACATGCTTGGTGACGCATTTATATACTTGGTGTCGCATTTATATACTTGGTGACTCATGTAAATACTAGGTGACGTATTCATATACTTGGTGTCGCATTTATATACTTGGTGACTCATGTAAATACTAGGTGACGTATTCATATACTTGGTGTCGCATTTATATACTTGGTGACTCATGTAAATACTAGGTGACGTATTCATATACTTGGTGTCGCATTTATATACTTGGTGACTCATGTAAATACTAGGTGCCGTATTCATACACTTGGTGACAGGCTTGGTGATGCATATTAACACTTGGTTACGCATTCCTATCCTTGGTGACGCATGTAGATACTAGGTAACGCATGTCAATACTTGTTGACGCATTTATATACTCGTTGACGCATGTAAATACTTAGAGATGCATTTATATACTTGTTGACAAATGCAAAAACCCAGTGCCCCATTTATATCCTTGGTGACGCATTTATAAACATGGCCTGCTGTACAATCACAGCATGCATTTACTGTATATAGAAGCGTGTGCACAGAAATGAATTCATTTGATCCCTTTTAGTCCCCTGTTGTTCACAATTTGTTGGGATTCAGTTCACCAGTGCTTGTTTTTAAACTGCCTTTCCTGTTTTCAAGGTTGGGCAAGTCTCCTTAGCCTAATTGGCTACCCACGGGCTGTTAAACACCTAGTACTTTCTGCCTCTTCAGAGGTCCGGATGCCTGTAGTACTCTCTGTCTGTAGTACTATGCCTGCAGTACTTCATGCCTGTAGTCTCTACAGAGCTTCGGATACTTGCAGAGCAGACTAAGACAAAAAGGTGACAGGTGTGCTCATGCACGCTGGCTAAAATGGTGCATTGATAGACAGGGATCATGGGTCAATACAAGCAAGGGGGCGGGTGTGCATGCATGATGTACTTCGCCGTACGTCATGCATTTAAAGGATCAGGGAGTGTGGGCTATGACATACAAGGTGGCAGGTGTGCATGAGTTATGTACATGACCACCTTGCAAGTATTGACCCACGCTCCCTGTCTCTCTCGAGGCGCTATTTTATCCAGTGAGCATGAGCATGTGTCTACCCGACTTCTGGTTGACCACCTGGTCTAACTGAGCGGACAAGTAATCGCGCAGTACTCTCCCTTTGAAATTACCGAATCTGGTTACCGAAAAGTGTCTCGTAGCTGCTCGTAGTAACGTCAATACTAAAACGCCCCCGAATTTCAAAACTTGCGGCACGAGGCATTTCATCTGGCTGCGATTGATTTCATTACATTGCATTGCCATATACAGGTGGTTGTTGACCCAAGACAAGCGCGCCCCACGGCGTTCCGGGGGTTCATCCAACCACGCAATGCAATGACGAGCACTCACCATGGTAGCTTGCCATCTTTGGCGGACATTCCAAGAATGGCTGCACCGCACAACGCCTGAAGCACGAAGACACCAGCATTCAAGAAGCGCAATCTCCTAGGTGTGAGCTGCATTACGTCGGGCTTGACTTGGTTGGAAACTGACGAGGCGCCTAGGTTCGGGTGAACCTGATTATGAGATAGTATTTTTGTTTGACGCAATACGCGTTGAATTGACTGATGTTCGATGTTGGCGCTGCGTTCGGCGGGGGTAGGAAGCACGTATATTGCCTCGTTGTAGTGGTACCAGGAATTGGGAAGTCGGGATGAAGATGGGTGGGTGATCTTTGTGGCTGTGTAGTGCACTGCTGTTGTAGACAATTGCGAGGTGGCGTATGACCCTGCTATTGACAGGAAATAGTAGGCGATCGGTGGGGGGTTGTTATAAGAATGTAGTCAATTCGCGTGCAATGAATTGTGTTATGTACACCGGGGGGTTGGCTTCATCTTCCATCAACCTACGCCGCACGCGCACGATTCACAATCCCTGGCTCTCGATCGCTGTCCAGGTGTGGGCGCCAGGGCAGGCCGAGCTGGCGAGCGCCCTGGCGCCCATGTGGTAAAGAGGCACCGTTTCGGTGTAGTAGTAGCTGGCGTGGCCAGCCTGGGATCCTGAACGGATAGATGGTGGCTCGATGGGCCGAGCTGACGAATGCTTCTCTGCAGCCCTTCGACATGATGTCGAGTGCATAGTTGAATACTATGCTTGTGAAGTTGTGAACGCTCTTTAAAATACCGGTGTCTGGCACCAGATTCTCGCCGTCAGGCGAGTTTTGGACACCAGATTTTACTACTACAAGCTTCTGGCAATCTGCACCAGATTCTCGCCTGCGGACAGGTTTCAAGTTTTGATGTGTGTGATGAATGTGAGTGTGTGCTTGCGTCTGTGTAAATATTCGGGATAAATATTCGATGCCAACAACAAATGAACACAGATACTATAATTACGAAAAAGAAGACAGAAACAGAAATACGATACCGCATAATCACAACTTAACAAAAAAACTTGGACTATCAGATTGCCATCGTTAAATTCTTCCATGTACCTGTACTTGTTATGTAGCCATTGCCAGAATCTCCACTGAGTCAATAGGGCGGTTCCGTTCTGCTCATGGTGTTTGCTTTGCTTATCGGCTTCTTTACTTAATTTGAATTTGAATTGTTAAATGTTTTTTCAGCCAACTCGTGGTTCCTCACCATTTCCCAAATTCATGTCCCCCCATACGATAACAACGAAAACAGGTACTCATAATTCATAAAACATATTTAGCGGGTTAGACAGTCTAAAGACTTGTCCAGTTCTCTACTTCATATCTTGCTTCCAACCTTAACTTCTCCCTTTATCAGTTGAATAAAGGTCAGGACTTCCCCTGGACGTGTGGAGTGGGTGTCTTAGGCTCGGGACACTTGCAATGTGCTGCTGTTTATAGCAATATGCAGAAGTGATGATGATAACATTTCCCCTGTAAACCACCAGGAGTGACCTGGTCCCTGACAATTCGTAATGGGAACCACTATAATACTTCGAAGGACTTGTAAAAAGAACTTCGTATGATACTAGGTTTGGGCAATCTTAGAAGTTCCATTGAAACCTGACGCAGCTGGTTACATACTTGCATTTGTTTACAGCTAACATGGTGTGGGTAGCAAACCTGGCAACATAGAAGGGATCCGTTGTGGTATAAACACTGCTACATCAGACCTCTAAGTACAACCCTAGGGCCTAAGGTGTACAACCCTAGATTACCAGGCGAGGCTACAAGAAATTTCCAATTGATGAACTGGTCCACAACAAATTCCCAACATGTGGCGCGCACGACGGAGCACCTTAGTTCGAGTGTACGCTAAACTGAACAATGTAGAAAAATCGGCATTGCTCACAAAACTCCTTACTACTTTACAAAGCTATGTTGATGTCTAACTTACAAAATATACAGGGCTCGTTATCGCCCTCATATTATAATAACCAGCAATCGTTTCTGATCCTACTGCGAACTTGTTTAGGAATCCTTCTCTCTCTTCATTGTTAAGAGCAGATTCCATTACGAAACAAGTGTTATCTTAACCGGCTCTTTTGACACACACTAGTATATCTTACAAAAACCCGACGAGCACTAGGTACCACCCTAGCTGTGTGTAGCTAGGAGTAGCCATCTCAGACGCCTGGTGTCCAGCTACTGCCTCCCTAGCTGTTTGTAGCTGTGTAGCCGAGTGTGGCTAGGTGTGGGGAACGCAAGGCCCTAGGCAGGCAGACATTTACGTCCTGATATCATGAGGCATCCCTCTTAGTCTTTTTTTGTTTTTATGTTTTTTTAATGAATCATGAGGCTGTCCGGACAAGAATAAGCTGATGCTGACCACCTCCACCTGGTCTCCGTAGGTGGCCCTAGAAGTCCAAGGCTGTTAAAACAAGAAGCTGATGCTGATCACCTCCACCTGGTCTCTGTAGGTGGCCCTAGCTGTCTGTACAAGAAGAAGCAGAAGCGGACCAACTCAACCTGGTATCCGTAGGTGGCCCTAGCTGTGTCACTACTATTTATTGTTTAAGCTACGCGTAGAAGCTTCTAGCCAGCTCCCTTTCCCTATCATTGAGCCAAACCTGACAGTAGCTTGTGCATCTGAAGACTGACATGACAGGCATTCAAATGCAGATGGAAAATTCAGGCATGACAATGCAGCTGGCTAAAAGCTGCCATGCGTAGCCCCCCTAATATACAGTGATAGCCACGCTGAAAGGGCATATGTTGAACCCTTCACTTTTCTTTGCTAGAGTCCTCCTTGCTTTCAGTATCACTCTCTGTTGCATCCTCAGGGAACAGTTTATCGACGTCCACCTCCTGCTCAAAGACTGGGCGATCCAAGACGACCGACAACACGTTATTTTTGACAGGGCCGTGCTTAGTTGCAGATGCTGCTGAGTATATGACTCGCCCCAGGATGCTATCCATACGGATGAATCCAAATGTACGGCTGTCGATAACCTGAAAGAGCGTGACCAAATGATTCATATTTATGATCAAATGTTTGATTAGCTGTGTTCAAATATGCAGACAGTGGTTTTAAAATTCGTTGAGCCGAAGAAACAAGTTCCATGCAGCATCCAAGCGACGCAGAAATTTGGCAGTGTGTGTTGGCAACGGAACGAAAGGTGGCAACGGAAATGTAGCTGACCAAAGCCAGTTAGTTGTGAGACAGTTGGCTGACTTGTCAGAATTCGATTTTTAGATAGTGCATCTGAAAGCTGACATGACAGGCATTCTAATGCAGATGAAAGCTTCAGGCGTGACACTGCAGCTGGCTACTAGAGATAGCTGGAAGCTGCCATGCGTAGCCCCCCCCAAAACAGTCATAGCAGGGCAAAAGGTTTCTGAGCATAGCTACACCAAGCCGACAATGATGCGTACCTGAGGTGGTCGCAAGTTCACGTTATCTGCGAGAACCCAGCAGTGCCCCTACAATCAAGAGGACGTTGGGAATGGTAAGATTGGGAAGAGCTGGCATGATATTTCTTTGCAAGCTTGAAACATTCAACATGTGCAAGACATTCAACACACCCTATCCACCCAGCTTCCAAACTTATTCTAACTTAATAATTCACTGTTTTCAGTGGTCCTTGTACCACTCTTTGAACTAGGGGGGGGGGGGGGGGGGGAGATGATTCATTATTTTCAGTGGATACAAAATCGTGAGTGTAGATATTTGGAGGGAGTAACCCAGGCCAACCTAAGTGTGGCAAACAGCCACATGGTAGCTTATTAGTATGGGTTAAATGTGTTCGGCACACAACAGCATACTAGTCTATATTAAATGCATTAAACAGCTTACTGGACTAGGTAAAATGTACTCGGCACACAGCAGCATACTATTATAGATTAAATGCATTAGGCCATAGCTTTTCTTTTAGGCTCGAGCAGCAGCATCTAGTCAGCACTCTGACTCACCCACTGGGCTATGCGGTAGGATTTCAACAGGTGTACAGTACTGATGACATCTGTCCAGGTGCACTAGACTGCGTTGGGATTGGCTAGATAGACAGGCAGGGGAGCTGATTAGAAGCTGCTGCTTGTAGCAGAAAAGAAAAGCCATGTCCTAGACACATGGCAGCATACTGCCCTATATTAAATGCACACAACAGCAGACGAGTCTACATAAATGACTTCACGACAGGCTTCACAAGGATGGGATGGGTCTACAGCACAAAGCCACTCCTGGATTCATCCAAATCCCTAGGAGCTAGCCTAAGGGTTACTCCTCCTTTTTGGAATGAATGAGTCCCTCAAGATGAAAAAGGCATCACAACAGCATACGCAGCCGTGCCCCCTCCCCTCCCATACAGAGAAATTTCCCCTCCTCTCTGTTTACTAACAACCAACTAACCTTGTACATATTCCTTGATCCCCTACCTACCCTACAACGATGCTCTACTACCCCCTGCCATGCTCTACCACCCTTACTTCTACTGCCATGCTCTACTACCCCTACAACTACAGCAATGCTACCACCCCTATTAACCACCCCTACTACCATGCAAAGTACAATGCTTCGTTTTTTTGTTACATGATCTGTTTCAGGAGTCTCAAACCTACACAAATCCTTCCTTCTACGGAAGGGTTGAGCCCTAGACCTCCCTCGTTGCATAAAGATCACGATATTGACGATACAACCCACCCATGCCACTAGTCATGCGTCCAGCCCAGAGGTGCAGACACCCACCTTGGGAATTTCAAAGCCCTTGTCGTCCTCGTTGTCTGAGGACATCTCAGTACCCTCCAGGGCAGCCACTCGTCGAATCATAACATGGTTGTCATCATCCGAGGGACCCAGGGGGCTCCTGAGAGCTACCACATCCCCAAGCATTATCCGCTGAGCGGTTGGTCTGGGAATTAGGCGGACAACCAACTTCTCTACAGCAAACTTATCCTCCTCCATGGCCCTGGCATTCAGGGCGGGAGACATTGCAGCCCCAGCAATGTACATGGTGGTGGTCATTTCCTTCTTCCACACCTCCTTGAATTTGTTCATCGCGCTGGAGATGGCATCAGACGGGTTCCAGCTCAAGTTCTTCGCGACCACCTGCTGGCGGTGTTGTACTATCTGGTGCGTGAACTCCTCCGCAGCACTGAAGAACTTAGCGAGCATGTAGCTTCGGCTCATTGGCTTTCCCAGGGAGGCCATATTGTCGTCGGGACGGAGAAAACAAGGGCTCAATGCAAGGAAGCTTAATCAGTGGTAGGGACACGAATGCGTTGCAATAAAAAGAGCCCTGTACACCAAGGTGAGTCTTGCGTAATTGAGGTTGCGAAAATTACACAGCAGTCTACGAATGCGCGGAAAGGTAGACCTAATAACAACGGTGAAGGGACAGAAGGAGATGAGCGTGTGTGGGACACGGCAGCCACATAGTGAAGTCTGGGGGGCCACATAGTACAAAAAGCAGTACAGACAACGCCCCCCCTTAATCCCTCACCCAGACAGCCGGGTTCTGGACGAACCTCCTCACGAACATACGCGTCTGCCGAGGTTGGGACCCCGCCCAAGCCCAATAGCGCCAATTGCGTTTTACCTTCGCCCTTCGCGAAACGGATGCCTTTTTGGTTTCCTCACGGTTTCGAGTCCTTCAAAAAGTCAAAATATTTTCGCAGCAGCTTGTCCCCGTTGGCTGACCGGGTCCGAACCCTTCTCTTCTGCACTACTCAAGCAACAGTACACATACCAGCTAAATGTTCGTCTCTCTGCTGAGCACCAGCCTTCAATGCCATCCCTAGCGACCTCGGTATGAAACGCTGATGAGGTCTGCAAGGTAGCTCTCCGCCAAAATCAGCTATTTCCAGAGCCCTCCCCTCTTCTATCCTTATCACGGGGTCCTAACCACCCTAATCCATGCTGCGCAGCTTCTTCGACAAAGAGTTTGAAGACCTCTTTGCAACGGGTGAGAGGGACCCAGAGTGCTGTTACTGTTCCAGCAGCCATGTTATTTTTTGCCTCAGGACAGGAAGGGCAGCAGGGTTGTCCAAGGGTACATCAAAATCTTCATTTTAAGGTGTAATTGTTCCCAAAATGCAACGTTTCATGAACCAGAATCCACGTTTCATGGGCCAAGACTTCATGCCACATCTTGGCCTCGTGCCCCAATAGTCTGGCTGGTGATCAATAGTCTGGCTGGTGTATCAGTTTCGGTTTGATTACATGGCCTTTCATTTCAACCTTCAGCCTTCTCACCTCCTGCAGTCATAGTAAACGTGGGTAGTATACACATCCCTACTGCCCTACTCCACACTCCTGATTACAGAATGCCATCACACAGGTGTAGACAATTTAAAGACATGTCTAGGTCCAGATAATCAGTGTATGCACGGAACATAAGGGCCAGCCACCCAAGCAGGTGCAATTGCCCCACCTCCATCAGTAGATATGCTACCTAACACATATGCACCCAGTATGATGCTGAACATGGGTGCATGGCATTGCTGGCTTGCAATGCACTCAATCAGGTATACAGTTCAGGGGTAGCCAATTTGGCTAAAGGAACTTGACCAACCCAAAAGAATCAAGAGAATTATAGAGAGTCAGGAGGAGCTGGATTAACTAGCAGTTTATTTCCTGGTTTCAATTAAAAGCACAACAGAGGACCTGCGATGAAGCACTATTTAGACAGCATAACTTTGTGTTTTTCACCACACCACACCATTCCATGATACGAATCATCAAATTTTGCAGGACACTAGTAAATCAGGACTACACCCTCTTCTGCTAGCTCTCACTCACAGAACCAAGGTTTTATTGAAGGCGCTACTTGAAGGCACAACTGCTAAATAACGCACCCCAGTTTTTTGGGCTGCTAATTTAGAGCCTTGTGGGATTGCTCTTTGAGCCCCCACAAGCTGCTAGTAGCACCCCGAAGGCTGCTAGCAGCCCCGTAGTGCTATGTGATGACACTGGTTCATTCCCTTCAGAAATACCTAGGGATTTCAATGTATTACTGATTACTGGTCCCCAAGATATTCGGGCGATATATCATAGGATATCGTACAATATATTGTACAATATTGTGCGGTATATCACATGATCTCGTCGACATATCTTGCGGTACCTGACAACCCTAGGCAAGGTTGACCAGCTACTTGAGCTACTCAAGCCTGATTTCAGGATTGTTGCGTAGCCATCGCATGGCAGTGCGCAAAGCAGAGAGAGCGGAGCCCGTGGGGAGGTCATGTGTTGCCATGCTACGACGAAATGAAATCCACCACCAAACACCACCAAACACTAGACACCATACGCCATCAAACACCACCAAACACTAGACATCATACGCCAGCAAACACCACCAAACACCAAACATCAAGCACCAAACACCACCAAGCACCACCAGACACCATCAAGCACCACCAATCATCACCAAACACCACCAAGCACCACCAAACCCACACCCAAACACCACCAGACACCATCAAGCACCACCAATCACCACCAAGCACCACCGTACCCACACCCAAATACCACCAGACCGCACCAAACACCATCAAGCACCACCAATCACCACCAATCACCACCAAACACCACCAAGCACCACCCAACACCACCACACCCTCACCAATCCCTCACCAAACCCACCACCAAACACCACGAAACGCCACCAAACCCTCACGAAACACCAACCACCACCAAACCCTTATGCAGATGGCAGCCGATCCCAGAAGCCTGCAAACTTGGTACATGCCTATGAAGGGCTGAGGCAAAAAAGCAAGACCTCCTCAAGAACCAGCAATTTGTATTGACTTCATATACCAAACACCACCAAACCGGTACCATCAGCCTGCAGACTTGCTACATGCCTACGAAGGGCGAAGGCAAAAAGCAAGACCTCCTCATTAAAACACTTATGCAGATGGCAGCTGTTCCTGTCAGCCTGCAGACTTGCTACATGCCTATGCAGGGCTAAGGCAAAAAAGACAGACCTTCTTAACAAGCAGCCTTTTTATTGACTTCATATACCAAACACTACCAAACACCACCAAACACTTATGCAGATGGCAGCTGTTCCTGTCAGCCTGCAGACTTGCTACATGCCTATGAAGGGCTAGGACAAAAAAGACAGACCTCCTCAAGAACCAGCAATTTGTTTTGATTTCATAAACCAAACACCATTAAATCCTTATGCAGATGGTAGCTGTTCCCAGCAGCCTGCAGACTTGCTACATGCCTATGAAGGGCTAAGGCAAAAAAGACAGACCTCCTCAAGAGCTTCCCCGGAGTAAGTTGATCCATATAGCCTTTCTTTTCAGCTACGCAGAGAAGCTTCTAGGCAGCTCCTTGAGCTGACCACTGAACTGAACCCAAATATTCCACCAGTTCTGGATAGCTGATTGTGACTGCTAATTATACTGACTAGCTAGACAATAATTGTACACACAAGAGTAAACTTATTATACAATTATTTATAATAAGTTAATTATTTATTTATACAAATCATGTATCTCATAGACCGAAATAATTGTACAAACAATAATTTATTATTACACAATTATTTATAATAAGTTAATTATTTATTTATACAGTTAGCCAGTACTTCATGGTCCACTAGGTTGCTCAAGGTTCCCAGAGTAAGTTGATCGCTCATCTATGGGTTGGGAAGTACTGTTTCGTTTGTTGTCTGCGGATGGTAGCTTCCAGCCAGCTTCAACAGCTAGCCACTGGTTCTTTACCAAAGCTTTCAGTTGCATTGACTTGACCGTAATGTCAACTTTCAGACCCTCTAACTAGCTTCAGATTTGTCCCAAGGGCGGGGGAAAGGAGCTGCCTTGAAGCTGCTACTTGTAGCCCCCAAAAGAAACAGTGTCGATGGCTCATCTATGGGTTGGTAAGTTGGATCTGGAGAGTGGGTGAGTGAGGAATGATAAGATGCAGAGTTTTTCTTGGCGGAGTTCCCTTTTCTGGGGTGCGGAAGGTTTGACCAAAACAGGGTCCCAGGTAGCGATCACTACTGGGAGCGGGGGAAACAAGTCCTAGGCGGCGGCCCAAGCGACGCTGAAAATTTGCGGAGAGTGTTATTGGAGCAACAGGTGGCAACAGAATCGAGCAGACCAAAGCCAGTTGGTTAAGAGACAGTTGGCTAGCGTATCGGTGTCGGTCGTCGGTCACACAAACAAACAGACAACGGGGTGACCTGGGGGGCTCCCGCCCCCCAGAAAGGGGGGCTCCGCCAAAAAGCTCTGTTAAGATGCGTTCATGAAATTTGGATTGGGAGCGTGAGTTGAGTGAGCAATCCTAAGAAACATTCTTGAGTGTTGGATTGGGAGATTGAGTGCCTGAGGAAGGCTAAGATGCATTCCATGATCTTGATTACCTGGTTGTCAAGTACACTATCGTAGATATGTACCTCTTATAATATGTTATTATTGTACGATATATATCATACTATTTGTATATTTTAGATACCATACTATTTGTATATTATATCTTACAATTTTGTCAGGTACTTCACGCAATTATCTCGGGACAAGGACGATATTGACAACCCAACTCATTATTCTGCGGATCTGTAGGAGGCTGGCAGGCCGGGCTCATGCCTTTGGCTCTCTCCCTCCTGGTGCTGTTGATCTCTTTTCACCAGCAGCAGCAGCAATGCAACGTCCACACAGCAATGCCAGGTCGCATAAGCCTGACAGGCCGTCTGTTGGGACGGCACCAGTGCAGTCTGTACGCCTCTCTCATCCTCCTAACCCGTATCTAGGAGCTCATTCCACCACCAGCCAACCTGGCAACATCAGCAAATTTAGCCTGCGGGGGAAGGGGCCGTCTGTCCCCACAGGCCTTGCACTGGTGAAGGACACCCCTGTGCACAACAGCTCAGTTGCTGCAGCGCGTGTGGTAGCCAGGCAAGCATCCAGACCCTCTCCAGGCCCAGACCGAGACTCCGAGGCAGCCCTAGGGAAGAAGAGGAATGGGTCAGGGGCACAAGCTGTAGTGGCCAAGGCACGTGCCAGGCCGCAGGACATGAAGGTCAACCCTTCAGCCAGACCTGCCTCAGCAAATCAGCCCGTGCCCGGTACTGCCAAGGGAAAGGTCAGCAAGAAGTCCACGCAAATTGTGAAACAGGGCGCTAATGAAAGACGCCCAACAGCTCAACACCAAAAGGCAGCGGTTACGTCTGGCTCAGGGCAGCACACATACCATGAGCATCAGCAGTATCTACAGCATCAGCAGCATCAGCAGCATCAGCAGCATCAACAACAGCAACAGCGTCAGAGTCCAATATCAGTCGTGGGGAGGCATCTATCAGCTGAGGGCCCTGCCCGGCAGCCTGCCAACCCTTCTGCTGTACGTTCCCTGCTAGTACATGCCCCAGGCCCTGGATGGCGTGGCCCCATGGACACACACGCTGACGTGGTGCCTCAGCCGATACTCTTATCAGAGCAGTTCACCCTATCACCACGATCAATAAACGCAAGCCGCCATAATCAGCAGCAGAAGCACCAGGAATACCATGGCCAGGAATACCACCCCTCGAGCCAGCATCAACAGCATCAACAGCAGCAGCATCAACAGCAGCAGCAGCAGCAGCAAAGCAATGTGCGTGGCCAGCTTAGCCACGAGCGTCAAAAACATCGGTTGCAGCGGTTGAAGGAGTTAGGGGCCAATATGCGCGGGCAGCGTCTGAGTCCCTGGGGTGGGAGCCAAGGAAGTGAAGAAGCAGATGAGACCTCAGAATTAATCAGCCTCATGCAGTACCAAGGTGAGTGAGCCAAATGGACAAGGTTAGTAATAAATAATCAGCCTCATGCAGTTCTAAGATGTATTAGTAATCAATAATCAGCCTCATGCAGTTCTAAGATGTACTAGTAATAAATAATCAGCCTCATGCAGTGCCAAGGCGAGTGAGCCAAATGGACAAGGTTAGTAATAAATAATCAGCCTCATGCAGTTCTAAGATGTATTAGTAATCAATAATCAGCCTCATGCAGTTCTAAGATGTACTAGTAATAAATAATCAGCCTCATGCAGTGCCAAGGCGAGTGAGCCAAATGGACAAGGTTAGTAATTAATATTCAGTCTCATGCAGTTCTACGATGTATTAGTAATAAATAATCAGCCTCATGCAGTGCCAAGGTGAGTGAGCCAAATGGACAAGGTTAGTAAATAATCAGCCTCATGCAGTACCAAGGTGAGTGAGCCAAATAGATGCAACTATGTGTTGGGGGTAGGGGTGGGTGGTGGTGTAGGGGGAGGGGGGGGGGGGGGGGGCAGTTGTACGTTTGGGGTGTTTGTGTGTGTGTGTGGGTGGGGGTAGGGATGCAGCTGTTCGTTGGTGCGAAGGTGGGTGGATACGGTTATAACGATTCTAGAACAACAATCTTGTGATGGCTGCTGGGCCATTGCGTCTGATTCAATTACATGCTGTGAAGTTGGATTGGATTGCCTGCTGAGGAGTCAGGATTGGGTGTGTGTGTGAGGGTGTGTGTGGGGTGGGGGGTGGGGGTGGGGGGTCATAGCTTGTGATGGCTGCTGCGCCATTGCGTCTGTAGAATCCCTAAACATGCATGGTTCATGGGTGAGTGGATTAATAGATGGATTGGTGGGTGGGTGCAAAGGAGCTGCCTAGAAGCTGCTGCTTGTCGCTGACAAGAAAAGCAATTTTTGCGATGGTCATGATCTGATTGGCCTTGCATGGCTGACCTCTGATTTAGTTTATTGATTAAGAGAATTGCAGACACCCCTTCACCTGCCCCCACCCCCATCCACCCTCCCCCATCCACCCACCCACCCAGCTTCAACACAGCTTTAACACAGCTTTCTAACTTGATCTAACTTGATCCTCATTATCTGATTGAACCTGCAGATGAAGACTCTGTTGGTGCTAGCCACCCGATGTCCCCCCCTCGCCTCACTTCACCCCACAGAGCGCGTGAGTACAGCAGCTACCGCCAGCATCCCCCACAGTGGGGCCCAGAGTCATCCCCATCCCACACTGCACGCAGTAGCCAACCTATCTCCTCCACCGGCTCTAATTCCACCACACCAGTGCCTACACACATGCCAGCCCAGCACCAGCACCATCCTCCTGCAGATTCGCAGGTGGCTTGGCCTTCTGCAGCACAGTCCACGCAAATGCCAGCTCATCACCATCGCCATTCTCCTACAGATCCGCAGGTGGCTTGGTCTCCTTCAACATCCTCCGAGGGCCCTCCTTCAACATCTGCCAGTGCGGCGGGTCCTTACCACCAGCAATCCTCTGAAGAAGCTGCCCTGACGTGCAGTGCTCATGGAGCTGTGCAGCAGCGGGTGGCAGAGGGGGCGAGTCCAACAGCTTTTCCTGATGATACCATCCACAATAGCAATGCAAGCGACTGGACAGAGCGTGATGGTACTATGCACAACGGTACCATGCCTGGCAGTACGATAAGTGGCAGCACTGCGAGGGGCAGGACAGTGCGTGATGATACTATGCACGGCGGTACCATGCCTGGCAGTACGATCAGTGACAGCACGGCGAGTGTCAGGACAGTGCGTGATGATACTATGCACGACGGTACCATGCCTGGCAGTACGATAAGTGACAGCACTGCGAGGGTCAGGACAGTGTGTAATGATACTATGCACGGCCGTACCATGCCTGGCAGATCAAAAAGTGACAGCACTGTGCGTGACAGTGAGCATGAGCCTGCAGCTGCTATAATGACTGTAAAAGACCGGGCGGGAGATCCAGAAGGTAAAATAGCCATTGCTGCCGCTGTACGAGGAGCTGCTGCTGTACAAGGAGCTGTACAAGGAGCTGCTACTGTACAAGGAGCGGGAGGCCAGGTAGAGCAAGCCAACATCCAGGATGTTAAAAGGGATGTTAAAAGCATGGCGAAGCGAGATGTTGACAGGAATGTTAAAAGCGATGTTGCAAGCATGGCCATGTGGGATGTGAACAAGGATGTTGCAATCATGGCAGAGCAATCTGGCAAGGGTGTTCCATCAATTGGCACAAGCGCCTCCCTAACCTTTTCGCAACAACCCTTACCCTCCCCTGGCACACGGCCATCAGCCACTGCTAACGTCACCTTCACAAATGCCCCCAGCTCTGCCTCCATCGATTCAATCCCCACCGCTCGTTTGTCTGCACTGGGCAGCTCGGAAAACAAGGTGCCAGCTGTCTCTAT
The DNA here is from genome assembly GCA_013435795.1 of Chlamydomonas sp. ICE-L. NCBI lineage: Eukaryota > Viridiplantae > Chlorophyta > Chlorophyceae > Chlamydomonadales > Chlamydomonadaceae > Chlamydomonas > Chlamydomonas sp. ICE-L. Next base: position 117,884,215 of record JACBWV010000610.1, on the reverse strand, counting down.
CATCACCGGTTCGTCTGCTGATACCCAACACACTGACCAGGCCAACAGAGTAGGTGCAATGACCATCCTCAGAGCGTCTGCTGATTCTCCGCTCAGCAAAGTCTCCTCCTCATCGGTCCAAACAGGTAGGGGGAAGCTGGTCAGCACTTACCTGGTCAGTGATTAGCGAGTCAGCACTAAGCTAGTCGGCACTTAGCTAGTCAGCACTCAGCTGGTCAGCGATTGGGTAGTCAGCCCTTAGCTGGCCAGCGATTGGTTAGTCAGCACTTTGCTAGTCAGCAATTATCTAGTCGGCAATTAGCTGGTCGGCAACTAGCTAGTCAGCACTTCGCTGGTCAGCGATTAGCTAGTCAGCACTTAGCTGGTCAGCGATTAGCTAGTTAGCACTCAGCTGGTCAGCGATTAGGTAGTCAGCCCTTAGCTGGCCAGCGATTAGGTAGTCAGCACTTAGCTAGTCAGCAATTAGCTGGTCAGCACTTAGCTAGTCAGCACTTAGCTGGTCAGCGATTAGCTAGTCAGCACTTAGCTGGTCAGTGATTAGCTAGTCAGCACTTAGATGGTCAGCGATTAGCTAGTCAGCACTTAGATGGTCAGCACTTGGCTTGTCAGCACTTAGATGGTCAGCGATTAGCTAGTCAGCACTTAGCTGGACAGCAATTAGCTGGTCAGCGATTAGCTAGTCAGCACTTAGCTAGTCAGCGCTTAGCTGGTCAGCAATTAGCTAGTCAGCACTTAGCTGGTCAGCGATTAGCTGGTCAGGACTTTGTCAGCACTTCTCAGTCGGCACTTCTTTTCCTAAACCACCTAAACCTAAACCAACTAACCCCCAAGCCACCTAAACATAAACCACCTAAACCCTAAACCACCTAAACCTAAACCACCTAAATCCTGAACCACCTAAACATAAACCACCTAAACCCAAGCGCTGACCAGGTAAGAGTTCCCCCCACCGTCCAAACAGACACCTTGCGCCCAGGAGAAGATGGCCATGACCTGCGGCTGGAAGAGATCAGAACCCCATCTCCACCCCCACTTGGCAACCCCACTACCACAAAGGCTGGGAGGCAGGCAAATCCCAGAATTCCTGGAGCACTAGCAGCTTCGGAAGATTCATCTGCACAGAAATCTGATGCCCACCACAGACCTGCGTCCATCTCCGATGCTTTTGCCACGTCCAGCGCGGCTCCGCGGACCAAGGTGCCCATGCTTTCGGAGATGATCCGGCGGTTTCGGGAGTCACCGCCACGACCTCGTAGAGAGAGGGCAGGCCTGGTTGTCCAGCCCGACTCGGAGGCTCTTGGTGGAGCCACCAGCAGCAGTGGGCAGATACTGCAAGAGCAGCAGCCTCAGCAACACGCACATAGTAAAAAAGTTGTGCAAGAGCAGCAGCCTCAGCATCACGCACATAGACAAAACCATGCGCACGAGCAGCAGCCTCAGCCATATGCGCATAGTCGCAAACGTGCGCAAGAACAGCTCCCACACGATGCCTACCAGCGTACTGAGTCACCGTCGCCCTCACCTCGGAAGCAAAGGACTCAGTGGCAGCGGCAAGAGCAGCAGTCACACCAGCTCGCGTATAGTCAGACACCCTCACCGTCACCCTCACCGCCAGTCCGCCAGTCCCTAGTAAGTAGCCCTGCCCCACCCCACCCAAACCCACCCAACCCAAACACAACCCAACTCAGCCCCTCTTCCCATTTACTTCAACCTTGTATATTTAGGGAACGGCAGTATGATATCATAAGATGCCTGCAGTCTGACTAGGCTACAGTTACCATTACAAACAATACCATATGATGCAATTTGTACGATATCATACTCGCCTTGTGTTCATCATATGATATGCCGGTCCCTATGAATAGCCCCCCCCACTGTCTCTCACCCCCCTGCTTCCGTCTCCTGTTGCTGTTTCATTACTGTGGGATCACCAGCATATACAATACCATATGATGCAATTTGTATGATATCATATGATTTCATACTCGCCTTTGGTCTATATCATCTGATACGCCGGTCCCTATGTATAGCCCCCCCCCCCCCCCCCCCCGCGCCCCCCCCTGCTTCCATCTCCTGTTACTGTTTCATTACTGTGGGGTCTAACAGCCTTTAGGCTGATAACTGTCTGCCGCCTGAACCCTAGACCCTTAACCCCAACCCCCCTACAGCAAGCCCGGCCTGCTTTTGAGTCCCCGTTCGCTTCCAAGACCCCTAAACCCTAAACCCCCTACAGCAAGCCCAGCCTGCTTTCAAGTCCTCGCTAGCTTCCAAGACCCCTAAACCCTAAACCCTAACCCCCCTGCAGTAAGCCCAGCCTGCTCCTGAGTCCCCTCTAGCTTTCAAGACCCAGGCGGTCGACACCTTGACCAACCCTAAACTGAATACCCTGTCCCCCCTACATCAAGCCCAGCCTGCTCCTGTGTCCCCTCTAGCTTCTGAGACCCAGGGGGTGGACACCTTGACCACCGCCCCTAAACCGTAAACCCCACCCCCCCTGCAGCGAGCCCAGCCTGCTCCCGACTCCCCTCTAGCTTCCGAGACCCAGGCGGTGGACACCTTGGCCAACGCCCTCTTGCAACGCAGCCGTTCCCTTTTGAAGGACAGGGAGCAGATCCAACAACGTATCCAGTCAGCTCTACTGAAGTTCAGGGCTCCTTATGGCGGACCGCCGGGCGACCCTGCTGACCCCGCCCTGGTCAAGACCTTGGCAGGCAGGGAGGGAGGCCGCTCACCCAGGGAGGGCAGCAGCTTGGGAGAGAAGCGCCAGGCTGGCATTGTCCATGATGCAGCAGGTAATGGAACGATGAACTTGAACTTGGTTACATGCCAGGGAATTTTGTGTATCGCTATATATAGCGATCGCTACTTTTGACCCCGTTTTGGCAAAAATATATCGCTGTAAAATGTGTACATAACCTGTTTTTTGTTTGCCCTAAATGGCCCTAAAAGCTATACAAGCTTTACAACTCTATTAAAAGCACTAAAACGCTGTCCCTGGAGGAAGCCTAACACCAAGAAGCTTGAAAAAACCACTTTTATATTTGAAAATAAAAGCCCTAGGCTACATGCCAGGGTTGCTCTGCACGCTGCGTGTTGCGTGATATTTTTGGAGGGGGGGGTGGAGGTTGTTACGAGACATGTTTTTAGGGTCCGTTGGGTCGCAGAGTCCCCCAGAACAACCCTGCACCTCACTAAATGTCTGGCTTCGAACTTGAACTTGAACTTGATAACATGTCAGGGTTGTTCTACACGCTGCGTGTTGCGTGATAGGCATATTTTGGAGGGTATGTTGGGTCGCAGAGTCCCCCAGAACAACCCTGCACCTCACTACTTAATGCCTGGCTTCGAACTTGAACTTAAACTTGGTTAAATGGCTCCAGCCTTTAAGGCTGCTGGCTGTCTTCGGCACTAAAGTTGAACTTGCACTTGGTTACATGGCAGGGATGTTCTCCTCGCTGCGTGTTGCGTGATAGGCAGATTTTGGAGGGCCTGTTGGGTAACAGAGGCCCCCGGAACGACCCTGCTCCTCACTACTGAATGCCTGGCTTCGAACTTGGCTCCAGCCTTTAAGGCTGCTGTCCGTCTGCGGCATCAAACTTGCACTTGGTTACATGGCTCTAACCTTGAAGGCTGCTCACTATCTTGGGCACCAAACTTGAACTTGGTTACATGGCTCTAACCTATAAGGCTGCTGGCCGTCTTGGGCATCAAACTTGAACTTGGTTACATGGCTCTAACCTTGAAGGCTGCTGGCCGTCTTGGGCATCAAACTTGCACTTGGTTACATGGCTCCAGACTTTAAGGCTGCTCACTGTCTTGGGCATCAAACTTGAACTTGGTTACATGGCTCTAACCTTGAAGGCTGCTGGCCGTCTGCGGCATCAAACTTGCACTTGGTTACACGGTTCCAGCCTTTAAGGCTGCTCACTGTCTTGGGCATCAAACTTGAACTTGGTTACGTGGCTCTAACCTTGAAGGCTGCTGCCGTCTTTGGCATCAAACTTGCACTTGCACTTGGTTACATGGCTCCAGACTTTAAGGCTGCTCACTGTCTTCGGCACCAAACTTGAACTTGGCTACATGGCTCTAACCTTTAAGGCTGCCCACTGTCTTGGGCATCAAACTTTAACTTGGTTACATGGCTCTAACCTTTAAGACTGCTCACCGTCTTTGCTACTGAACTTGAACTTGGTTACATGACTCCTGCCCTCCTAGCCGTCTTCGGCAGTAACATCATCAAATCAAATCAAAGCATTCTTATAAATATAGATTTGAGCCAATCTCTGCATGAAATCATTGATATTTATGGAAAGAGTACTATGGTATCTATTGTCTCTTAACGAAATCATTGATATCTATGATACGAGTACTATGACATACATTGTCTCTTCATGAAATCATTGATATCCATGATAAGAGTACTATGGTATCTATTGTCTCTTCATGAAATCATTGATATCCATGATAAGAGTACTATGGTATCTATTGTCTCTTCATGAAATCATTGATATCTATGGTAGGAGTACTATGGTATCTGTTGTCTCTTCATGAGTTCATTGAAATCTATGGTAAGAGTACCATGGTATCTATTGTCTCTTCATGAAATCGTTGATATCTAAGATTAACAGAGGCAACTTCTTCTTCCTGCAGGTGACGCAGAGAAGCGCCAGGCTGGCAGTGTCTACAATGCAGCAGGTGATGGAAGTTGAACTGCTATTTATTTTTTGAGGCACATGTAGCAGCTTCTAGCCAGCTTCCTTTCCCTGTCTTGAAGCCAAACCTGACGCTAGATAGTGCATCTGACAGCTGCCATGACAGGCATTCCAATGCAGATGAAAGCTTCAGGCTAGACACTGCAGCTGGCTGGTGGGGCTGGCTGGAAGCTGCCATGCGTAGCCCCAATAAGAAACAGTGACTTGAAATCAAAATTTGTTACATGGAACAGTGGAATTTGTTACATGAAATAGTGAGTTGAAATTGAAATTTTGACACTTTAAGGCTGCTCGCCGTCTTCAGAGGCAGACTCGCTGTCTTGGGAACCCCCTGAACCCTAAACCCTAAACCCTGCAGGTGATGGAGTGGTGAAGGGACTCTTGTCCCTACAAGCGCGAGTGACAGGGACTCGTGACGGTCATGGGATGACCAATGAGGCCAGTGTGAAAGATGAAGGACCACCTAGCTGGAGAAAGCGATTGGTGAGTGTGGGGTGTGGGTGGGTGGGTGGGGTTGTTGGGCGTGTATAATGCTTCAGGGGGGGGGGGGGGGGGGGGGGGGGGGGGGGGAGTCCGGTCCGTGAGTGCAGTGTGAAAGATGTAGGAGCACTGAGCAGGAGATAGCAATTGATGAGTGTGGTTGTTGGGCGTGTACAATGCTTCAGGGAGGGGGGGGGGGGGGGGGGGGGAGATTCTGCTCGATGAGTGCGGTGTGAAAGATTAAGGAGCACCAGGCTGGAGGGAAGCAGTTTGTGAGTGTGGTTGTTGGACGTGTACAATGCTTCTAAGGGGGGGGGGGGGGGGGGGGGGGCTCACTCCTCAAGCTGCGCAACGATACCCGCGCCCTCCTACTCATGGAAACTTCGCACTCGTCTCCATGGCCGAGTGTGTGTGTGTGTGTGTGTGGGGGGGGGGGGGGGGGGGTCTGCTTGGTAAGTGCGGTGTGAGAGATGAACCCTTTCTCCACCTCACCCACCCCTCATCGCCAAATGGTTATGCTGCTGGAGGTGGACAACTCCCCAATGGGGCGACTGCTCTCTCCCCAGCAAGCTCCTCCCAACCTGATGCACTCCTCTCTATCCCCCCATCCCACCCCTACTAACTACTCCTCACCCCACTTCCTCACCCACCCCACCCCTGCTCACTAATGCCCCCCCAGCCCCCACATGCACCCCACACAACACCAAAAACTCATCCCCCCTCCCCCCCACACCACCCCTACTTACAACTGCCCCCCTCACTTCCTCAACCACCCCACACTCTACTCACTGCTTCCCCCCCAGCCCCCACAAGCACCCCACATAACAACCCCCACATAACAAAAACCCATCCCCCCTCCCCCCCCACCCCACCCCACCCCCCCACGCACCCTTATCGCTAGAAAGCTATGCTGCTGGAGGTAGACAACCCCCCAACAGGGCGACTGCCCTCTCCCCATCAAGCTCCTCCCAACCTGATGCACTCCTCCATATCCTCCCACCCCACCCCTACTCACCAATGCCCCCCCAGCCCCCTCACACACACCACAACAACCAAAAACTCATCACCCCTCCCCCCTACACCACACCTACTTACTATTGCCCCCCCAATTCCTCACCCACTCCACCCCTACTCACTACATCCCCCCCAGCCCCCACAAGCACCTCACATAACAACCAAAACCTCATCCCCCCTCCCCCCCCACCGCACCCCACCCCACCCCACCCCTCATCGCTAGAGAGCTATGCTGCTAGAGGTGGACAACACCCCAACGGGGCGACTGCCCTCTCCCCAGCAAGCTCCCCCCAACCTGATGCAACAGCCGGGTTCAAGTGGACAGCTCCAAGGCGGAATTCGGCCACACATGGAAAGGCTCTTATCCCAATGGATGACCACACCAAAGCCAGAAGAACCGCCGGCCTCTTTATCCCCTTCTCAATCCAAATGGGCCGTATCTTCTCCCCCTCAGACTACTGCAAACCTGGGGACCAGTGTCACGGGCAAGAGCTTAGGTGCAGATGCGGATGCAGACAATCCTCTTTTCAATGGAAACTCTCTAAATGCTTCTAGCAGGATGCATCCGGCACCCGTGGGGGCTCATGCCACTTCTGATGATGATGATGCTTACATTTTTACTGGTGCCCTACTGGACTCCAAATATGCCCGCGGCTTGACGGAGTCGAGGGGGGCTTATGAGCACCGCGAAACAATTATTGGCAAGCCCAGCTCAGTCGTGACAAGAGCCCAGAGCTCGGAGCTACCTCCCTACTCAACCACCATCTTTTCCGCTGAGCCAAGCACCCGGTCGACTGGTATAACTGAGCTTGACACCATGCTTGCTAGGTTGAGGCAGAAGGCTGGCCTGCTTCAGCCCAGCAGCACCCAAGCCCCAGTGGCTCAGTCTCTACCTTCAACCCTGAACTCCTCCCAGGCACTCCCAGCCTCCCAGCCCTCCCAATCACACCCAGCCTCCCAGTCCTCCCAACCACACCCAGCTGCCCAGCCCTCCCAACCAAACCCAGCCTCACAGCCCTCCAAACTAAACCCAGCCTCACAGCCCTCCAAACCAAACCCAGCCTCACAGCCCTCCCAACCACACCCAGCCTCACAGCCCTCCCAACCACACCCAGCCTCACAGCCAAACCCACCACTGTCCCCACCTGAGGTGCAGGGAGCACCCTCCCCATCCCATTCCACACAACACAATTCACCTAAAGGTATTCAATCTCGACAAAGCCAAAGCCCAGGCCAAAGCCCACACAGCCTCTCCTCCCCTCCCCCCGCACAACACCACAGCCCACACAGCCCCTCCTCCCCCCTCCCTGGACAACACCACAGCCCACACAGCCCCTCCTCCCCGCCTCCCGGACAACACCACAGCCCTCGTAGCGGCTCTCCTCAAATACCCCTTTACCAACCCGAAGCTCCTGAGCTCAACCCAGCGCAGCAGAGCGACAGGCGCACACAGCTTCTTCCTACAATGGCCTGTCCAGAGCATACTGATGCACACCCCTCCCCTACGCTAAGGCACGTCGACCACATGGACGCAGACTCCTTTCACCTAACAGAAGGCACCGGTGGCTCAAATACCTTCTCCCCTCCCTTGAGTGGGGATTCAACTCACACAGGTGCGTACTCCTTCCCAGTGCCCAGGGTCTCTTACGACCCATCCCCGACTGGGTCCCCCTCAACCCCGACACAGGCCTCTGCCCAGCCCCCGCCTGAGTTCCCTGACACGCAGTTGGCAGAGCATCCCCACCAGCCCATGTTCTCTACCAACCTGACGGACATGTACAGCCCTAACACACAGCTGACAGAGCGTCCCCACCAGCAAATGTTCTCTACCAACCTAACTGACATGTACAGCCCTAACACACAGGCGGCAGAGCGTCCCCACCAGCAAATGTTCTCTACCAACCTGACAGACATGTACAGCCCTATGTCAAGCCACCAGCCTAGCCCCCAGGCACCAGCCAAGTACCAGCCAAGCCAAGCCACCAGTCCAGCCAAGCACCAGCCAAGCCAAGCCACCAGCCCAGCCACAAGCACCAGTCCAGCCAAGCCCCAGCCAAGCCAAGCCACCAGCCCATCCACAAGCACCAGCCCAGCCATGCACGCCACTCGCTCCCCTCCCTTCCATTCTCCTGGCTTCTCCCCTTTGCTCAACTCGCTCATGTCTGAGTCTATTAACAATGCTCTGTACGAGAAGCTTGTCCAGGCTGGCAGTGGTGGAGATGATACTGGCAGGCATCAGAGTGGCACCGACCCTGATCAATCTCACAGTTTGCAACGTCCCCCTAGCAGAAAAGGGGAGGCCAGTCTGCCTGACCCATCACACACCGACCCTGACCAATCTCACAGTTTGCAACGCCCGCCTAACAGAAAAGGGGAGGCCAGTCTGCCTGACACCTCGCACAGCATACTACGCCATCCAGCCGATGTCTTGTCCCTGGACACTAACCATATGGGTCACTACAACTCAGGCGTACTGCTTGGCGAGGACTCAGACGTACTGCTGCTGGAGTCTCCTCCTGGGGAGGCATCTCACACATATGGGTTGGATGCTGAGGAAGGCGATGATAATCTGGCAGTGGCGGGCTCCGCTCCCGAGGACCTCTCTTACACTGTTTACCGGGATGGCCAAGGCCCCCTTGTCCAGCCCCACAACAGTGACCCGGGTATCGGAGATATTCCTGGGCTACCCTATGGCGGTCCCTCTCCCGCGGGTATTTTCAACTGGGAGGATGGCTATGTCACCCCTCCTGGGAAGCAGCACCGCCTGTCTCAGACCCTGGGCCTCTCTGCATCTTTGTTAGGGCGCTTGGGAGTGTTGGACTCTTCTGGCTCAAGGTCGCCTTTGCTGGCATCGACTGAATCAGACAGGTGGGTAGGCATCACCTGTGGGATGTACATCATGTACTTATGTTCATGTACATGTGGCATTGACTGAGTCAGACAGTTGGGTAGGCCCTGCTGTGCTGGCATTACTGATGGGCTGTACATCATGTACTTATGTTCATGTACATCAGGTATCCACTGAGTCGCTGTGTGGTGGGTAGGCCCTGCTGTGCTGGCATTACTAATGGGCTGTACATCATGTACTTATGTACTTGTTTTCATGTACATGTGGTATCAACTGAGTCAGACAGGTAGTTAGGCATCACTCATGGGATGTATATCATGTACTTCTGTACTTATGTTCATGTACATGTGGCATCGACTGAGTCGGATCGGTGGGTAGGTTTTGCTGTGCTGGCATTTCTAATGGGCTGTGCATCATGTACTTATGTTCATGTACATGTGGTATCAACTGAGTCAGACAGGTGGTTAGGTATCACTCATGAGATGTATATCATGTACTTCTGTACTTATGTTCATGTACATGTGGTATCAACTGAGTTGGATAGGTGGGTAGGCCCTGTTGTGCTGGCATTTCTAATGGGCTGTGCATCATGTACTTATGTACTTATGTTCATCTACATGTGGCATCAATTGAGTCGGACAGGTGGGTAGGCCCTGCTGTGCTGGCATTTCTACTGGGCTGTGCATCATATACTTATGTTAATGTACATGTGGCATCAACTGAGTTGGACAGGTGGGTAGGCCCTGCTGGCATCTCTCATGTGGTGTGTGTTGTGTACTTTTGTGCATGTAGCTATGTATATGTGTGTCAATATGGCAGACTATGCAGGTACGACGTGTACTTCTATCCATGCAGATATGTTGTGTTCTTCTGTCCATGCAGAAGCATGTCAATATGTTTTACCATGCAGATACGTTGTGTACTTATGTACATGTAGCCGTGTATATGTGTGTCATTTTTTGGCGGAGCCCCCCCTCCTGGGGGGCGGGAGCCCCCCAGTGTTACCCATTTGTCTGTTCGTCCATCCATCCATCCGTCTGACTGCGATGAAGCCCGACACATCAGCCAACGGCCTCGTAACTAACTCGCTTCCGTTGCCACCTGTCGCTCCCTCGCGATCACTCTCCGCCATTTTTAGCGTCGCAGGCGACACTGCAAAGAACTAGTTCACACTATGCAGGTGTGTCATGTACTTGTGTGCTTATGTGCATGCATATGTATGTCAATAGGCCATGCTATGCACATACATCGTGTACTTCTGTGGATGTATGTCATTGTCCTGAACTCTTGTCGTATATTTTATGTCATGCACAACTCATATACTTATATATTTTATGTCGTATACAACTTATATACTTAAATGTTTTATGTAATATATAAATTTTATACTTATATCTTGTATGTCATATACAACTTATATATTTAAATATTGTTTGTAATATACAACTGATGTTGTATACAACTTCCTGAACTCTTAGATCGCGTGAACACCAAATGTCGCGTCAAAACCACCTGTTGCGAGAAAACCACATGTCGTGTGAATACCACATGCTGCGTCAACACTACATGTTCTGTCAATTACACAAGTTGCGAGAAAACCACATGTTGTGTCAACAACACAGTTGCAAGAAAAACACATGTCGTGTCGATACCCTGTTGGCTTTTGGAAGTGCCGTTTGCAACCCTGTGTCCTCTCCTATAATTCTTCCAACATAATTCCAACACATACTTCCAACACAATTATCTCCTAGAATTCTTCCAACATAATCATCTCTTAGAATTCTCGTTTAGCAGAACATATGAGATATCCATTGATCATAGCATTGCTTCAAATGGATATCTCATTATATTGCTATGTTATGGGGGGTCTCCCCTTGCACGATATTACGTGTTCATATTTTAGGCAGAGCCCCCTTGAAGAGCCCCCAGGAGCCCCCATGTTTACCCATTTGTCCGTCTGACTGAAAAATTGAAATTTGAAGCCTGAAACGTCAGCCAACGGTCGTGTAACTAACTCGCTTCAGTCAGCTCCATCGTTGCCACCTTTCGTTCCGTTGCCAACACACTCCGCCAATTTTCCGCGTCGCTTGCGACGCTGCATAGGACTTGTTCTTCTCCTTGTAGCCAACTGTTAAGAGGCAGAGACAGGTAAGGAAACAGGGCGGACAAGTTCGATGCAGCGTCGCCCGCGACGCTAAAAATTGGCGGAGAGTGATCGCGACGGAGCAACAGGTGGCAAGGGAAGCGAGTTAGTTACGAGACCGTTGGCTGACGTGTCTGGCTTCATCATGGTCAGACGGTCGGTCGGTATGTCGGTCGAACGGACAAATGGGTAACACTGGGGGCTGGCGCCTCCCAGAAGGGGGGACTCCGCCAAACATATCTTGTATTGCTGTCTCATTACGAGGCTCTACTTTTACGATATAATGTTTTTGTGTATTTCTTCTTCTTGTGGCCAACTGTTTACAGGCAGAGACAGGTAAAGAAATAGGGCAACAAACATATTGTATTGCTATGTTATGGGCGGGCTCCCTTTTAACGATATTATGGTATCGTTTTTCTTCTTCTTGTAGCCAACTGTTTCCAGGCAGACAGGTAAAGAAATAGGGCAACAAAACATATTGTATTGCTATGTTTGGGACGGGCTCCCCTTTAACGATATTACGGTATCGTTTTACTTCTTCTTGTAGCCAAATGTTTACAGGCAGAGACAGGTAAAGAAACAGGGCAACACAACCTGTTGTATTGGTTTATTGGTTGTGCTGCAATGTTATGGAGGGGCGCCCCTTTAATGATATGACGTTTTTGTTTTTTTCTCTTGTAGCCGACCGTTTCCAGGCAGAGACAGGTAAAAAACAGGGCAACAAAACATGTTGTATTGCAAAGTTATGAACGGGCTTCCCTTGCACGATATTACGTTTTTATGTTTTTCTTCTTCTTGTATTCAAATGTTTACAGGCAGAGACGGGTACAGAAACAGGGCAACAAAACCTGTTGTATTGGTTGTATTGCTATGTTACAGACGGGCTCACCTTTAACGATATTACGGTATCGTTTTTCTTCTTCTTGTAGCCCACTGTTAACAGGCAAAGGTAAAGAAACAGGTCGAAACAACTTACTACATTGCTATGTTGTGGACATCTTTCATGTGGCTCCAATCTTATTATTTACCAAATAAGCTTCGATGTATACCTGCTTAATCTGCACCCCACCATTGGACCAACATGACAGGACTACTTACTCCGGCGTGCAAGTGGCCGGCGTGATCTCCCAGACTGTGTGTGCTGCGCTGTTTGGGGATGAGTCCCCTCTCACCTCTGTCGACTTTTCTGCCTTCGCTGCAGCGCCCTTCACCTCGCACCATCACCTGCTGTCTACCCAAGCCGAGGGTCGTGGCTCAGGCCAAGGGGGCTCAGCCCAAAGCTGGTCAGCCCCCCAACCTGAACTCCCTTATAGGGGCCCCAGTACAAGTGGCAGTGAAAATGGCTCCCAGCAGAGAGTGGGGCCCTCCGAGGGGATGAGAGAAAATGAGCACAGGGTGTCGGAGGCTGGCATTGCGAACTCCGCATGCTTTGCTTTTGACGCTGATGCTGGGCCTGGGGCTGATGCTTGCTCCTTTGCCTCTGACGCTGATGCTGGGACGGGGCATGCCGCTTACTCCTTTGCTCCTGAGGTTGACGCTGGCGTTACCCACAGCCCTGGCGAGGGGGGTGGTGTAGGAGACGAGTGGGGGGAGAGAACACGCACTTGGAGGCGACCCCGCCACGTGGAAGGAACCAACTTGGCAGGGGCACTGGGTGCTGCTGCAGATGACAACCTGGCAGGGGTACTGGGTGCTGCTGCAGATGACTTGGATGGTGAGGCGTATGCATGGCAGGATGAGGAAGGGGGGGGGCAACAAAGAGGAAGTTCCACAACCAAGCCAAGCCAACAAGGAGGGGGGTCCACAAGTGTTGTTGATAGGAGTGAGAGAGCTGGTAGCCAAGCGTCCTATACCCATGGAGCTTGCAATGGAGTTGGTAGTGATGGTGGTGGTGATGGTAGTGCCAGTGGTGATGGTGGTGGTGGTGAGGAGGTGCACCACAAAGATGTGGTGGGGGATAAAGGAGGGCTTGGTGGCCGTGGTGCTGGTGGCGATGCAGATGGTGCTGGTGTTGCAGATGCTGACCTTCAAGACATTCTTCCAGCGATGTTCTCATTGCTGCACTCGTTAGGTACTCAGCCATCCCCTACGTCCAAGTCCCACCACCCATCATGCATTGTCGAGGTTCTCGAGTCGAGTGATGAGGAGAGTATTATGGCGGAGAAAGAGGAGGGAAACATGGCCGACACGGAGAGTATTCTGGCAGTGGAGGTGGAGGGAAACGTGGTGGACAAGGACACAAGCAAAGAGAAGGAGGAGGAGAAGAAAGACAATGGAGTGCAGCAAGCAGCAGATGACGCTGCTGCACAGGTATGGTGAAGGGTTTAGGGTTTACTTCTGTGGAGGCTAATTTATTAACCCTAAACGCTGCTACACAGGTATGATGAAGGGTTTAGGGTTTACTTCAGTGGAGGCTAATTTCTTAACCCTAAACCCTGCTACACAGGTATGAGGAAAGTAGCTCCCACTGAAGTAAACCCTAAACCCACCTAGACCCTGAACCCTAAAGCCACCTAGACCCTAAACCTTTAAATCAAAACCTAAAACCCTAAAACCCTGAAGTAGAGGCTAACTTCCCCCCAGCTGCTACTTGAACTCGAACTGCGTTACATAGCTTCAGCCAGCAATTTGGCTGCTCCCCGTCTTCGGCAGGAAGAAAAAAACCAGGAAAATATAAATATATAAACGCGAACAAATGAAAAAACATTTGTTTCCTATTGTTTACCCAACCTAACTGTTGCACATGATGCTGAGACAAGAGTGGCTGACCCCCCCCCCCCCCCCCCCCCCCCCACCCCACACACACACCCCTCCCCCACCCGACACATTTTCAACTTTTCCGATGGTTTCGGGGCTAACAACCCCTTTAGGCCCTGATTCCGACATGCTGTGCACAAACAAATTCATCTCTGCCCCCTGGGGGGAAAAGCGACTTTCTAATCCAACCCAACTGCTGTACAGGATGCTGAGATTATTCAGTTTTTGCCCTCACCACCCACCCACCCACCCACCCAAACTGTGGAGGTCTATAACTTTCTACCTACTGTGGCAAAAACAAAATAAATACCAAATTATTTATCCTCTCAACAAGCTCTACATATTCGGGGCATGGGGTCAGACATTTTTGGTTTCCCCCCCCCCTCGACGTGAACAAATAAAAACATGTTTTTTTACCAAACCCAACTGCTGCACAGGATGCTGAGACAATTGAGACAATCGAGATGGATCAAAGCGAAGCCGAGAAAAGGCAACAGGAACTGCTGGAACTGCAGCTCTTCCTGAAGGGTGTTGATCAGGCCTTGCAACAACAGGAGCAGTGGAAGCAGGAGGAGCAAAAGCAGCAGCAACCACAGCAGCAAAAACAACAGCAGCCGCAGCAGCAGCAACAACAGCAACTGCAGCAGCAACAACAGCAGCAACAACAGCAGCCCTCCCAACCACACCCAGCCTCCAGGCCAACGCTTCCGCCCAGCATCGCCCAAGTGCCTGGTGCCCAGTTTCCAACTTCAACCCTGCGCTCCTCCCAGGCACACCCAGCCCCAAAAGAGCACGCACATGGGGGCAGCCAGCGCCAACATGAGCTGGTGAAACAGCGGCCCGCCGAACTTCAGGCTCATGTGACAGAGGACCCCCAAATTAGGCACACTCACATCCCAGAGGACCCCCAAAAAGAGCATGCTAGTGGGGGCAGTCAGCACCAACATGAGCTTGTGGAACAGCGGCTTGCCCAACTTCAGGCTCATGTGGCAGAGGACCCCGAAATTAGGCACCCTCCCATCCCAGAGGACCCCCAATTAGAGCACGCGAGTGGGGGCAGCCAGCGCCAACATGAGCTGATGGAACAGCAGCTTGCCCAATTGCAAGCTCATGTGGAGGAGTTACGCATGGAGGTGTCGCCCAACATGCATAAGCAACGCAAACTGCAGGCTGCCAGCTCCCCTGAGCGTCTACTTGCTGGGGGAAGCTCAAAAAGCCAAAACCTTGAGCGTCCGCTTGCTGAGGGAAGCTCAAAAACTTCCACTGGCAATGCGTCTATGTCAGGTGCAGGTACAGGAAGCAGCTCCAGGAAACGCTTCAGTAGAAAATCTATGTCCCATACCCAGCAGCAGCAACAGGGACAGCAGCAACTACAACAGCAGCAGCAGCAAAAACAACAAGAGCAGCAGCAGCAACCTCCAGTGCAATTATTTCCAGCTTTTGGCGCTGTCCATCTAGCTGCTTCTAAGGATACTGTAGAGCAGCACTTGGAGCAGAACAGTTCAGGGCCAGGGCAGGGTGATGTACTGTCCGGCCCGACTGGGACTCCTTATATGGTCTTTGGAACTTGCCCCTCAGACTCAAACTCGATTACCAACATGGGGGGGACAAGTTCTGGCTCATCAGCCGATGCTGCTCATGTCCCTGCCCTTGTCTCTGCTCCCTTCCCCCCTGCCCCTACCTCCATCCCTACCCCTACCTCTGTCGCTACCCCTACCTCTGTTACTACACCTACGCCTGCCCCTGTCCGTCCTGCCACAACATATACCTCCCTGGTAGATGTAGGGCAGTTGCAGCTACATGGAGAGGACACGGTGGTCAAGTTGCTGAAGCAGAAGATCGGCACATGCATGGAGCAGTTAAAGTAAGACATTGATGTCGTGTGTTTGTTGAAACTCCGCTTCTTACGTTGCATCTCATCAAATTATATTGTAATTCATTGCATTGTCAAAGAGAGGCCATGGTTGACCCAACATCAGCTCCATAGCACTCAGTTCCCCCGTCGTAAAACCCGGTAAAATTATTGTTTGGGGTTCAGTTCATCAGTCCTTTTTCTTTTTAAGCCCTTCCTACCATTTTGGGCAAGTCCCTTAAGCCTATTTGGCCTACCCCTGGACTGTAACATACATGCATAGCACTGTTTATTTTTTAGCTACGAGTAGCAGCTTCTAGACAGCTCCTTCCTCCATCCTTGTGCTGCACGTAAAGCTATCTGGTGCGCCTTGAAACTGACCTGACAGGAATTCCAGTGCAGCTGCAAGCTTTGGGTTGGACCCCGTGGCTGGCTTTTGGAGCTGGCGGGGAAAAAGAAACAATCTTTTTGGCCTATCAGCTCCACACCATCGTACTACATTTTGTCAAATTGGTCAGCGCATAAAGCGCAGAAACGTCAAATTGGTCAGCGCTTTGTAGTGCAAAAAGCGCAAAATCTGCGCGCTGCGCCCACAGGGAGTTGAAAAAACTGCGCGAAACGCGCAGTGGGGCTCAAAAAGCGTGCGCAAAATCGCGCTGCTGCGCGCGCTTTGTAGTACCCTGCACTCCACAGCATCGAGGGGGTCATCCAAGCAATCTTCAAACACTATGTCTGTTGCAATACAGTATGCTATCTCGTTTTTCGTGCATTTAGCTGGGCAGGTAAATGGTAGTGCTCGTTATACATTATCATCATCAACATTATCATAATCATAATCATCCTCTTCTTCATCATTATCATCATGAGCATCCTCTTCTTCATCATAATCATAATCACTTAAAAACTGAATGCAATGTTAATAAAGTGAATACAACAGCATGCGACAGGCAAGCATGTGCAAGCGATCGAATTTTGAATTTGAATTGTTACATGGTTTTTCAGCCAACTCTGAGCTGCTCGCCGTCCTCCAATTCCCTGCCCCCCCCCGTGCGATACCCACAGAAACCAGGGAGCATGCAATGCGCATTTGACAGTTTAAAGACTTGTCCAGGTGTAAGCGGTTTAGTTGGAATTCTATTGCTCTCTCAAATTGGAGAACAGGTTTGACGCATGCCAACCGGTGTTGAACCCAAAATCCACCAACCTCAACCCACCTTACCCCAAACACAAAACCCAAACTAACCATACCTAAACTCACCAAACCCAACCCCAACCCACCAAACCCCAAACACGACACCCAAACCGACCAAAGCTAAACCCACCAAACCTAAACCCACCAATCCAAACCCACCAATCCAAACCCACCAAACACCAAACCTAAACTGACAAATCCAACCCGACAAATCCAGCCCAACCAATCCAACCCAACAAACTCTGATGCATGCAGGCAACTTGAACAGAGACTGCAGTGAGGACAATTTGACACCTGTAAGTAGCCAGGTCTTGCAGTAGGACACCTTGGAAAGGTGCAGTCCTGTTGGGAGTCTTTGGACACCTAACGCAATTCAGGGGATGAATTGGGTTCTTGGAAAGGTTCAGTCCTGTTAGGAATCTTTGGACACCTAACGCAATTCAGGGGATGAATTGGGTTCAGATGTCAGACTTTGTATTTATTATAGGCGAATCTCCCAGAATTCTCAGATTTCGGACCAAATTTTAGATACGAAGTCCTAAGTCTGACATTTTCGAAAAAACAACTCCCAAATCCTCCCCTGAATTGCTTTGGTGAAGGTGGAGTTTTTGGCAGAGCCCCCTCTTCAAGGGGGCGGGAGCTCCCAGGGTTACCCATTTGTCCGTCTGTCCAACCGTCTAACCGATACGAAGCCTGACACGTCAGCCAACGGCCTGGTAACTAACTCGCTTCCGTTGCCACCTGTCGCTCCGTCGCAAACACCTCCGCCATTTTTTAACGCCGCTTGCGACGCTGCATTGAACTTGTTTTTGTTATTGCAACGGAGACTGCAGTGAGGACTAAGGAAATGTGGTTGGACTCAGTGCAAAAGCAAGCGGGTTGGCCCCCTCAACCTCACGCCTAGTAATAAGGCGTGACTATTTATTTATTTACTGTGCAATTTTTGCAGGGTCCTGTGTCTTTTTATGATGCTGTGTGCTGTGTGTGTAAGTTTGCATGGTGCTGTGTGTTAACCACCATGGACCTGGTCGTACCTTTTCTTTTCCGCTACGAGCAGCAGCTTATAGGCAGCTCCCTGAGTCAGCCACTGGGCTAAGCCCCAAGATTTCAACAGAATTCGAAAGATTATTATGTCAGCTCTAAGATGCACTATGTTGCTATAGTTTTCGATGGGTAGCAGGCCAAGGGAGCTGCCTAGCTAGAAATAAAACTCTGGAAATGACCACAGCTTTGAACTACCACCAATCCGTCTTCGCATGGTACTGTCGCTGTGCGTTTTCCACCAATGGAGCCGTATGTTTACCACCATGGACTTGGTTACGTGACCGCAGCCTTGACCTTCCACCAATATGTCTTTGCATGGTGCTGTGGCGCTGTGTGTTTACCATCAGTGGGGCATTGGAGCTGTATGTTCACCGCCATGGGCTTGGTTACATACCCACAGCCTTGTGGTGGTGGTGCCTTGTGTGTGTAGGGGGGCTGGTATTGGGGGGGGGGGGGGGGGGGGGGGGGGGGGGGGCTCCAACTTTGGCGACTTCACAATCTAATGCCCTCTCATCTGGTGTTCTGTACTTTTTTGAAAGGATTTTCACCCAAGGGAGTGGGACCCTTTCTAACGTGAAATGTCGGTTATTTGGTTTACATTTGGTTTAGTGTGTGTTGCTTAACTTTTTCACCCCATAGTCTTTGTTGCCTTCATCTAATTGGGGCTGGATGGAACAGACGAGATCCAGATTGCTTGAACACGGTTACATGGCTGCAGCCTTTAAAGCTATTCACTGTCTTCCGCCGTATGATACAAAACAAGGACTTCGCTATTTTCGAAACGTGCTTGGACTTGAACTCGGTTACATGGCTCCAGCCAGCAATTTGGCTGCACGCGTCTTCAAAATACCATATAATGATATAAATAAATACATAGTACGCCTAATTATATATTTCGAGGCGTGAGGTACAATAACGGACACTTGCCCCAATATATTAAGCTCTTCGTCATTACTTGAACTTGGTTACATGACCTTAAACTTGGTTACATCGGGAGTAGAAAACAAAGTTCACTCCCCCCACGCCTAAAACAACTGAGGAGGGCTGCCCCCCCCCCCCCCCCCCCCCCCCCCCCCCCCCCCCCCTTATAAAAATAAATACCCATTTTTTGATAAACTTAGATATGGATTCTGGGGGGTTAAAACAAGGCGCACATAATGGCATCCTCGGAGTTCCCACATAGGGATTGTGTGATAGTCAAAACTCAATTCTGCACTCCCTTTGGGTTGCCCAAGTGCCGTGGACACCCTTTACCTTTGCAGGGGGCGGCCAAAACTGGAGTTGGTCGGCCCCCTTAGGGAGACAGACCTATGCGATACTTCAACGATATCGTCAAATCTTCACATCTTCAAATTTCCCAAGAACGCCGGTCAAAATTGCCGGTTAATCTGACTGGCCTGAACTCTTTCCGACTTCGATTCCCATCGGGGGCGGATTACCTCTGAGGGCACTTTTTCGCGTACGTATCTCAGGTTACCCTTCATGCGGAACGCCAGGTGAGAGTTCTACGATCGCATGGAACGCGTGCGCGTCTCTTACTCTTTTCTTCTTTATTTGCATGCATACTGTTGTACAGCCGTCCTGGGCACCTTCGGGACCGAAAGGAACCATCTCTGGCAGGAACGCAACTTGTGACCGTCCCAGTTTCTGTCATTCCTTGACATGTAGAATTCTTCCCTCGGCGTTTCTTGTCTTGCGTATTCCTTCGCGAATTCTCATCATGTCCTTTTGCTCCATCCCCCAGACCAACAGTTACCGCGCAGCAGATGGCTCGTGTGGTGCGCCAGAGGCGCAGGCTGAGATTCGCGAAGCAGCAGCAGAGGCTCAGGGAGTTTTCTGACTGGCTGCACGAGGAGCTGCGCCCACAGGGTACACAGCAGACTCGCGCCTTGAAGAGGGCATTACTGAGCTTCAGAATGGTGAAGCAAAGAAGCAATCATGCTTTGCGAGTCCGTTTCGCCAGATTCGTCCGCACTAACAACGTCTTGCGCATCCACTGGGCTGGCCTGGAGCAGGCGATTGGAGGTAAGGCTTGCCTGTTCGCCAGTATGTCACGTTTCGTTTTATGTTGCGTTGCGGCTAACGCGTGTATGTTCATTCTGCAGCCGGCAATGTTAGCCCAGCCAAGGTCCACTGCATCGCGTCATGCATTCCCATAGGAGCGCCACCCTGCGAGCTGGAGACCCAAGCCGCTTTTGCTGCCTGGGTGCGGAAGAGCAAGAGGGCCCTCGCGCACTTTGGCGTCCTGGACGAACTGGTGAATTTTACCGGCTGAGGTCAGTGGGGATATGATTAGGGACTGGGGGTGCTATATGTGACACATGGGTTGATGTACGGGTGCATGGTGTATGGGCTGCTGATGAATGTAGGCATGGGCTGTTTAAATAGGTGCATGGGCTGGAGAATGAGTGCTTGGGCTGGAGAATGTGTGCATGGGCTCATAGAAAGGTGTATATTGTGGGTGCATGGTATGATACAAGGGTATAGTAAAGGCTTAAAGTGGGTTGTTGCTATGTGCCCAATTGCCTGTCACTGTGCTATTTGTGCCCTTCCTGTCCCCCACTCACTTACTGCCCCTCCCCCCCACCCCCCACCCACCCACCCCAACATGTTTGCTTTCCCAACCCCACTAACATGCCCACCCCACTCTATTCTACCTGCAGCCCCCAAGTCAAAGAGTGCACCAGCAGGAAATAGTGTAGTGTTTGGTTGTTTTTCCTATATCACGAACTCGAGGCCCTCAGAGGTTTAGCTCATCAATGTATGTATCTTTAGCCTTTCCTGTCACGATTGAGCAAGTCCCTTCAGCCTATTTGGCCTGCCTCTAGATTGTAACATACATACATTTCAGACCTTCATGTTTCATCCTCATTCCTTATTTTCGCTCTCCGGCTCTTTGCCCATCTACGGTTGTATCCAGTGAATAAAGGGCCTAAAGTAGTCATGTACCCTTGTAAAAAACAAGCGAACCAATTCGGCTATCATCCTCTATGGTCAATAGAAAGAAAACGTGTGATGGGTGTCCGGGGTAAAAATGAAAGTTGAGTGGGGGAAGGCTTCAGTTCAAGTACCGGGTAATATGTTTGAGACAAGTCTGAAAATTGTCTGAACTGTTATGTGTGCTGTCTGAACTGTTATGTGTGCACTGGAAGACAGTGATCAGTCCGGAGTTGGGTGAAGCAATGGAACTCTTGTGCTCACTGCTTTCTGTGTGTACCTGAGTTGGGGACTTCAAATTTGAAGACGGTGAGCAGCGCAGAGTTCGGTTTCAAACCGTTTAGCAATTAAATTGAATTCCGCTTGCGAGTGGAAAACCATGTAACCAAAACCAAATAATCACGCCTTTTAAGAAACAGCCTGAAGGCTGGGACTCTTGTACTCTGATCGAGACAAGCCTTTAAGCTGTCTGATCTGTTTAGTGTGCTCACTGTTTTCTGAGTGTACCTCATTGGGCGACTAGAAATGTGTAGACGGTGAGCACCGCAGAGTTGGGTGAAAAAACATGAAGCAATTACATTGAAATCTGTTCGAGGGTATGCTGTACTCCAATTAAAAGCCGAAGACAGTGTAACAAAACCAAATAATCATGCCCATTCCGAGAGCAACCTTTGGGCTGGGACTGTCGTATTCTTCTATAGTGGAAGCATAGACTGCAGACACTACCGTAATCGGTATGCTCGTTTTACAGAGTGAAGATTGCTATCAAGCATGGGAGAAGGCTTCAGTTTCTTCGTTATTTCCCCAACTTTTCCAAGACGTTTTTCATTTTTTACTATCCTCAACCTTCCTAACCTTTCTGTGTATCAGGGCTGTTTTTTTGTAGGTATGCATCAGGGGTGGGGGTATGTATGGGTGAAAGGGTGGGTATGGGAGGGGGGGATGGGTAGGGGGAATGGGTGGTATGGGTTTGGGTGGTATGGGTATGGGTGGTATGGGTTTGGGTGTATGGGTATGGGTGTATGGGTATGGGTGGTATGGTTTTGGGTGTATGGGTATGGGTGGGTGTATGGGTATGGGTGTATGGGTGTGGGTGTATGGGTATGGGTGTATGGGTATGAATGGGTTGATGGGTGGATGGATGGGTGGATGGGTATGGGTGGTATGGGTTTGGGTGTGGGTGGGTGGGTATGGGTGGTATGAGTGTATGTGTGGGTTTATGGGTGAGTGTATGGGTGGGTGTATGGGTGGGTGTATGTAAGTATAGATGTATGGATTATGTAGGAGTGTATGTAGATATGTATGGGTGTATGGGTGGGTGTATGGGTGGGTGTATGAGTGGGTGTATGGGTGGGTGTATGGGTGGGTATGGGTGGATGGGTGGATGAATGGGTGGATGGGTAAGGGTGGTATGGGTATGGGTGTATGGGCATGGGTGTGGGTGTATGGATGGGTGTGGGTGTATGGGTATGGGTGGTATGGGTGGTATGGGTGTGGGTGTAAGGGTATGGGTGTATGGGCAAGGGTGGTTTGTGTGTGGGTGCATGGGTATGGGTTTGTATGTATGGATGGGTGGGTGTATGGATTGATGGATGGGTATATGGATATGGGGTGTATGGGTATGGGTGTATGGGTGGATGGATGGTTGGATGGGTATGGGTGTTTGGGTATGGGTGTATGGGTATGGGGTGTATGTGTATGGGTGTGGGTGGATGGGTATGGGATGTATGTGTATGGGTGTGGGTGTATGGGTATGTGAAGCCGAACTAGGCTATGGGGAGATCGAAAAGACAGTCTCGAGATGTCAAGTTAGGCTAGTAGCAGACTATCCTGCTACAGTATGGGGGGTATGGATATGGGTGTATGGGTATGGGTATGGGTATGGGTGTATGGGTAGGTGTATGGGTGAATGGGTGTATGGGTATGGGTGGTATGGGTATTGGTGTGGGTGGATGGATGGGTGTGGGTGTATGGGTATGGGTGTATGGGTATGGGGGTAGGTGTGTGGGTGTGTGGGTGTGGATGGATTAGTATGGGTGTGGGTGTGTGTGGATGGGTATGGGTGTGGGTGTATGGGTGTGGGTGGATGGGTATGGGTGGATGGGTATGGGTGTGGGTGGATGGATGGGTGGAAGGGTATGGGAGGGTGGGAGTGGGTGGGTATAGGTGGCATGGATGGGTGGGTAGGTGGGTATATGGATGGCTGAGTAGGGGTGGGTATAGGTGCATGTGTGTGTGTGTGTGCTTGTATGTGTGTGTATGCTTGTGTGCTTGTGTGTATGCTTGTGTGTGTTTGTGTGTGTTTGTGTGTGTGTGTATGTGTGTGTGTGTGTGTGTGTGTGTGTGTGTGTGTGCGTGTGTGTGTGTGTGTGTGTGTGTGTGGGGGGGGGGGGGGGGGGGGGGGGTATGGGTATGGGATGGGTGGATGGGTGTGGGTGGATGGGCATGGGTGGATGGGTGGATGGATGGGTGGATGGATGGGTGGATGAGTGGATGGTTGTATGGGTGGATGCATGCATGCATGGATAGATGGATGGATGGATGGAAGCACTCACCTAAAAAAATGCTGCCATTGCATCCATGCCCATGCTTAATGTTAAATTGCTGGCACGATGCGCCTTTCTCGTGGGAGGGGATGATGGGGAAGGATCGGGATGTTCAAAAGAATGCGCAAAGAATCAAGACAAGGCGCAGGGCCGCGCAAAATTCCAATGTAAAGATTCGAGTGTGTTGGTCTGAAGTTGGGATTCGTCGCACGATTCAGGAATTTGAAACGTGTCAAATGCTCCTTGCAGTAGTCCTCCTGGAGCCTTTTTCTGGTGAAGCCCGGGTAAGTCTGGCCCAGCCAGATGTCCTGGGCTTGCGAGTCGAAGGGGATGTCGCTCGAGTGTTCGCCACAATCCGCATCTACCTTGGATAACACCGTGCAGGACGTGCACTTCCTTCCTGCCATATTTGAAGTGCCCTGGGTTGAGCTCAGGAGAGGCGCTTTATCAAAAAGAAGGCAGCGGATTCGTAAGACGTTTGAGCGGGCAGATGGATGAAGAAGGAGAAAAGAAGGCGCCTCAGATGCTCTCTCTGTGTTTCGTCACGCCTGCCTGCTACACCTGTGCCAGGTGGACTAGTACGATTGTTTAGAACGCCATCCCCGTCGTCTCAGGTCCAGCTAGGGCGTTCTCGTAAAACACGTAACGCCCTGCATGGATAAAGCCATGGCGTTCCAGATGACAGTTATACGATAGTTTGCGGACTGTGGACGCGGCGTTTTCATTTGTCGTTTCCCTCTTGTCCTGTGGACTCAGTCTAGGGACCTGGAGCATGTCTACGATTTCCCCTTGAATAATTCGCTTCTTCGTTACTCTCGTAGCTCATTAAATCAGCGCATTGTGCTTGACACGGAAATCTGCTCTTTCGCACTAGTTCCTGCAGGTTGCGAAGTAGCAACTGTAGCCTCGGGAGTTGCTGCACCTGCCTCCATGGAACTTCGGGAAGTCAGAGAGCTAATAAGTTCATTAGCCTTACAGGGCACCCAGATGAATAATAATGCCATGCCATGCTACATTGATTCTTGATCCCCCCAATATTAAATTGAACGGATAAGTAAGCAACTGCTTGTGCATCCATCATCAAGGAGGCTGCCACTGCTGCTTGACGAACATTACACCAACCCCGGGGCCGACCTCCAGGGGACCCGCCAGGGCCCCCTACTATTTTCATTATACCAAACCGGTCTAAACAGTAGCAGGACAGTTTTCTCAGCATGGTGCAACTACACGTCCCCTTGGGCCCCACCCAACTCGGCCCCAATGTTTAATGGGCCTTGGCCGGAGGTGTGTGTGGGGGGGGGGGCCGGGGGGGGGGGGGGGGGAGGGGGGGGGGGCACACACACTCATTCAGAAGGTCTCATAGGCAATAGGAAGATACGGATGCTAGATAGAAGCTACAGTGAATCTGCAGGGTCAATCTAAATGCTAAGAGGGAAACTGCAGAGAATCTGCAGGCTAGACTACTAAATATGTTAGGAGCTGTATGGAAAGTGCAGGGCTGAGTTGGAAGTACTTCAGGTCAGCTGCAGGTGTTGCCGGCTTGTAAACTGCACAGGAGCTGTAGGCTTGCAGTAGGGTAGCTGCAGGTCGCTGCAGGTCAACTAGGAGCTGCACGGAAGTTGCCAGGCTGAGTTGGGGAAACTATGCTAGGAAGCTGCAGGTAGCTGCATGATAAATATACACCGCAGGTTAACGAAGCACTGCTAGGGAGCTGCAGATTAACTAGGTGCTGTACGTCAACTAGGCACTTAGGCACTAAAGGAGCAGGAGAGAAGCTGCCAGGTGTTGTCAGAATCTGCAGGTCAACTTGGTGCTGCTTGGACGCTACATGGGAAGTAGATGAGAACTGCTAGCTGCGGGGTAACTACAAGGGGTCAGCATGTACATGGTCCCCCCCTATTGATGTTCAAATCAATAAAGGGAAATGCAGACACCGCACATATCATAGAAATGCAAAACCTAGTGTGCTTGCACGTGACAAATGCGATCCAATGTGTGTGGTGCTATAATGGATAAAAACAGATTAAATCAGTGAAAGAGGGTGGCGATCTTATATGTGATTTATGAGTCAGCAATTTATTCATGCAAGTTTGCATCTGTATGTGGGGGGTGAGCAAGTGGGGATTAAACAATCTGTCAGCAAAGGCGTAGCATGGGGGTTGGAGGAGGCTCTCAATCCATACATCATGCTATCACTTCGTGATTATGCAACGTTGCAACTATGTGTTCAATGATGCAATTAATTGTGCTAGTTGGATTAGTATATTTGCTCGCTCATTTGTGAAAGGCTGAACATGAACATACAGATCTGATTAGAGTTGGTACATCAATGAACACATATGACTCAAGCAAAGCATGGTAATGGACACACATATCTGCACGTTTTAATGCACATGTTGATCTTGGCAGCATTTCATTTATTCACTTGGATAATGCGAATCTGCATCATGCAAGGCATATAGATCATTTGCAAGTCATCTTCAATCCTTGCAAAGATTAGTAAACTTGATGTAGGTACATGTGGCAGTACATACATTCATCTACGTCACTCATGGAACAGTTCCCCCATTATCAGTCTCCATGAGAAATCTCAAGGGCAGGTCGTTCGTCACAGATTCCCATGGTCGCAAAGACTATGCTAATGCAAAGTATGGCTGTAGAACATGCCAGTAGGGTAATCGGGTCCAGGTGGTTTACCGGAAGTCACCAGGAGTCACAGTGCCGAATGAAATCTCAGGATATGCGTGATACCGGTGGGTGGTGATATCTATCTGAATGGCAACGGCAGGACTGGGGCGCAAGAGGTTGTTATGATCTCGCAGTGGTGAATACTGAAATTATCACGCATAGTCCACAGATAGATGGCAGCAGGAAACAATAATCGAGCAACAGCCGCAGCAAATCTCTGAGTAAGTGTGGTCATTGAGTATATCGCAGGGATTCTAGACATAGAGCAAAGGGGTAGAAGGGCGCTAGCAGTGAAGTAGGAGCGACAGGAGTAAAGTGCGAATGCATACGGCTGAAAGTGAAAGTGAATACGGGCAAATAGGAGCGACAGGGACAGAGTGCGAGTACGAGATGAGCCCAGACAGTGGGTACAGTCGGGTACAGTGTCTGGGGGGCAATTCAGTATCGGGGCAGATTGACGGAAATGACAGTACACTTGTAAGGACATTGGGCAGGTCGGACATGTTTGCATGGAGCGCGGCCAATCAGCTATTTACGCGCCTACTCGTCACATACCGTCTCGTTTCAGATCACCGCA
Organism: Chlamydomonas sp. ICE-L; assembly: GCA_013435795.1. Classification (NCBI taxonomy): domain Eukaryota; kingdom Viridiplantae; phylum Chlorophyta; class Chlorophyceae; order Chlamydomonadales; family Chlamydomonadaceae; genus Chlamydomonas; species Chlamydomonas sp. ICE-L. The sequence continues at coordinate 117,857,425 of JACBWV010000610.1, read as the reverse complement.
ACTCTATCCAATTTCCAGGCGAGGCCTTCGCAGGCAGTTGGTCCTGAATAATCGGGACACTGATGGGAGTGAGATGGGTTTGCGGTAATCAGGAGCAAGTGCAGCAGGGGTGCAAGTCTGGGCAGGCAATTTGGCTAGTGCAGGGTCTGTCCTAGGGACGTGAGGAGTTGCGGTCGTAGGCACATACTCGGAAGCAGGAGGAGTGGCAGTTTCAGGCTCAATGGTCAACACTTCAGCATCGGTCATCAGGTTCCCCCCATGCAGGTGGTTGACATCAGGGGTGCGCAGATCGTCAGCAATGGCAGATAGCGGGTTGGTGGATGGAAAGACATGGGTAGGAGCATCAGCAACATTGGGGGTCACTGGTGATTCGTGCATCATGATTATCACTTCCCTTGCGCAATAGTGGTAGGCTTGGTAAGAGCATCAGCAGCAACATTGCACAGGGAAATATAATGATCACTATCATCATTATCATCGAAGAGAGGGTGCGTAGTGTTCTGGTCGACTGCAGGTGCAATAGCAGGTGCAGCAGCGGGCACACAGGTGCGTGCGATGGCAATCTGGGGGTGGACATAGGTACGTGCATAGTGCGTGCATAGGACGCGCGTAGTACGAGCACTATCATCATCATCATCATCATCATCATCATCATCATCATCATCATCATCATCATCATCATCATCATCATCATCATCATCGTCATTACTAGAAGCTGGGGCAGATGATGAAGGAGTTAATAGGTGAATCTTCCGAACAGTGGGGTTCGGCAGAATGGGAAGCTTAGGTGCAAGAGCGACAGCGGGTGCAAGAGCGACAGCAGCAGGCACAGAGGTGCGCGCGATGACAATCTGCGGGTAGATAGATGTGCGTGCATGAGTTCGATCAAGGGGAAACGCGATGCGAGTAGAGGCAGGAGCTTTGGCATCATCGATCAAGGAAGCATTGATATCATTGAGCAAGGACCAAGGTAGATTATCTTCATCACCACGGGCACAATCCAATGGTTCATTGCTACCATATTTGAGGTTGAGGTAGCGCTTAGTGAGATTTGGATTGTCTGATAACCGGACCTCGTATCTCATGTGAAGGGACAGGTGCTTAGCAATGAGTTGGGTGTCTGCATTTTCGAAACCCATAGGATCTGTGAGAAAACTTGGCCAAGTTGCCTTCACTTGATCTTGTCTTTGATGGAGGTCTCCCAGAGGTCGTAGCTATCTCAATGGAAGATCATGATGGAGATGTAAAAAAAATCCCCCCGTCCTTGGGGTAGATGGGGAGGCCGCCAGGTGTCGACTCTTAATCCCCCCCCCCCCGTGCCTGCAATCGATGATCGAGATTGCCAGGGCAGGAAGAGGAGGCGTAGGGGGTCTTGGTCGCAGGTTATGTAGGGTCTAAATCCTAAAGCTTCACCGCTAAAACGTGGCACAGAGGAGGGCCTGGCGACCCCCTGAGATTCGGCTAAGATTATAGTTGGATATCCAACTCCCCCCCTATCAGCATGTATAGCGGTGCTCTCACGCGTTTTATGACTTGGTGACTACTTATGTACTCCCTTAGAACTATCGGCTCTCCTGAGCCAGCTTCCCGTGGGACTGAGTCATCTTGAGATGACTCAGTGGCAGCTTCCTGTCACCTACGTCTCCGGTCTGATCTGTACCCTGTTAGGTTCCTGTCTACCGCCTCCTTTCACCACAGGTGCCCCTTTATGGGTCTCCTGTGTCTGTAACGTTATCCTTGTCTCCGTGTATAGATTGGTGCGTCTGTTCCGCTGCTTTAATCTACTGTCCACTCTACCGGAGTGATTTCAAGCTGATAGGTTACTGGGCTCCTCATCACTACCACTGCTTTGATAATGCAACTTCCGCGAGGGCCTCCTGCCGGCTTTGTGAAACTTACCAAACTTAATGGTGTTTCATGGGCTCGTGGGATCCGCAGTGTCATTGTGAGCAATGGATGCGACCGAATCCTCCCAACGGGGGTGAAGGTTCCTCTAGATTGGCTAGACGACTGCGCGCCAGCGGCCTCTGCTGCCGGAGAGGAGGGTCCTTCCGCCATCAAGGAAGTAACCCCCCCCGATCAATCCTCCAACTTTACGGTTCCTTCTCTTAATGTTCGACGCCTGTCCTCTGATGTTGAGGATGTCCTGATGAAGCTGTGTTGTGTACAGACACAGATCATCCGTTGTGCATCAGACCCGCAGCCTCATTGCGTCCCCTTCAATTATGATGAAGACTACTCTACTACTACTGATGATGAGGAGGACTTGAAGAGTGCTACGAGTGCTGACTTCGGTGGCGTGACCCCATCTGCTGCTGCCACTCGTGTCTTTGAGACTTCCGCTGTTTCGCCGGTGTATGAGCCTCCTGATCAGCAGATGCCTAATCGAGAGCTTTCGCCTGTGTATCAGCCTCAGCCTTCGTCGGCGCCTCCCTTTGAGCCTGTTCCCCCGGCTTACCCGGAGGTGGCAAAGCCCACTTTCTTGAAGGGCTTTGCTTCTTTTTCCTCTGCATCTGCCCCCATGGAGCGTGGCCTCCCTGGCTACCACACTCGCTCTCGCGAGGCTGCTGTTTCCTCTGCACGCACCTCTGCTGCTGGTGCCTCCCTGGAACCCCCTCCGCCTCCGCCGGTGGAGCTGCCTCCTGCCCCTGGCCCTCCTCCTATGCTATATACGCGGTCATGCGAATCTTGGGAGCATCTGCTCACTGGTGGATCTCCTCCGACTTTGAACTTGCGGGACTACCGCCTGATCAACCAGGATCGACGGGATGGTGAGTCCTTGAACCGCTCTTTGTACGGTCGGATGGATATGCAGGCTACAATGGCAAATGTTAGTGTGAAGCTGAGGCATCGCCGAGTGATCTGTTCTCTGAGCTTGGTACCAGGTGTCGTTCTTTTCTTGGTCCAGTCACTTCTGGGATTCTGTATCCCCCAGATCATGGTGTTTCCTTTGGTGGTACAAGGCGTAGTGATCACGAGAAGCTTGGTTATCAGTTTGTGCGAGTGCCTGTCACTCGGTGTCCTGTTAGCCCAGATTTCGAGCTGCTTATGAGTGTTGCGAGGTCCATTCCTGTGATTAGGAACATAGACGACCAGCGCGCTCTTGACGCTGGTCTTGCTGCGGAGTATTTCATGGACATTCGTAGGTCCTTGGCTCCTGTCCCTTCTGCGATTGGAGCTGGGTCTAATACCCTCATTCATGGTGAGTCTCGGTTTGATCCTGCACTGTTGGGTTTCAGTGCACTGCCTCTCGAACGTCAGGAGTTCATGTGTTTAACTATGATGCTCGCGAACATGGAGGACGATATGGTCAAGGTATACCAGGACTTTGCCACCCCTCGGGATATCCTTTTGGATATCCGGAAGACGCAGTCTGATGCCCTTGCCTCTAGAGTCCCTCTCATGCGTATCGAACTTCATAATGCGCACATGGGCCCTTCTGACCGTGTCGATGATTTCTTTCGCATGGTTCGCAGTCTGTGCACTGACCTCCGCAGTGCTGGACATCCTGTCACTCAGCGCCACGCCATGGAAACCATTGTGAATGGGATCCGTTTGATCCGATTTGAATCGCTGCGGATCCAGTACGGTATGATGTTGGCTAACAGACAGACTGTAGATTACTGGTCTTGTCTAGAGGCATATCGGTCTCGCGACATTTTGAACATTGCTCTCCCCAGGTCCGACTCCAGGCATCCTGGTTGGTCCCGGGACGCTCCCCAGTTTCCTGCCAATGCTGCGTTTCAGCGTGGGCAGGGATCTGGTTCTCAGGGTTCTGGTTCCAACAAGCGACGTCTGGATTGCACTTGGGGCCCATGCCTCAGCAAGACGACCCACTCGGAGGATCGCTGTTTCACGAAGCATCCGCACCTGCGTAAGACCAAGCCTGGTGCACCGGTTACCAATCCGGTGCCCATGGCCTTGGCCCTTCCAGGTGTGCTTACTCCGCGGCAGCTGGCCTCCTTGCAGGCTCAGATTGATGGGTATGCTTTGGACAAGAAATAGGAGGTACGCTCTGTCCTTTTCTCTTGCACTGCGAAATTTTCAAATGTCTGCAGCCCGAGCCTGTCTGAGGGTGTCTGGCATGTTGATTCTGGAGCTGGGATGTCAATCACAGGTGATATGTCTTTGTTCACTGTGTTTCATGCTTCTGAGACTGGGCCAGCAGTTAAATTTGGTGATGGTGTGGTTCAACGGTCTGTGGGTCAGGGTTCTATTGTGTTATGTAGTGATTGGTTACCAACACCAATCACTTTAACCAATGTTCTCTACATCCCACACTGTCCGGTGAACCTCATGTCAGTAAATGCTGTTGCCCATGCTCACAACTGCAAGATTTCTTTTGATAGTCTTAGTTGTACTGCCACACAGGGCTCTTCTGTTCTGTGGTCTTTCCCTGCCTCCAGTGATGGTGTGTACAAGTTTGCATGTAGGCCTTGTCACACCCCTCGTGGCCGTTTGTATGGTGCTGAAAATTATCCAGCTTTTGCTCTTGATGTTGATGAGGATGGTGGAGTTGTGATCCCTACCACTCCTGAATGGTTGTGGCATAGGCGGCTGGGTCACCCTGGCTATGATGCCATGCACAACCTTGTAAGGAAGGGTTTGGTTCAGAACTTACCCCTCACTCTCCAACAGGTGCAAAGACTGTCTAAGATCCCATGTGATGCTTGTCAGAAGGCAAAGGGAAAACGTATCCCTTTTCCTAAAGAAAGCAAAACTAGGATCCGTGCCCCATTACAACGCCTTCACTTGGACATCATGGGGCCATTTAATATTAGGGGCTTGCGTGGGGAGTTTTATGTTCTGTGTCTCACTGACCAATACTCTGGCTATGCTGAGGTCTTGTGCTTGAGAACCAGGGATGAAGCTCCCTTAGCAGTTCAAACTACCATCCTCAGATGGATGACTCAGCTGCATGGATTTGTTTTCAAGTGTCTTAGGTCTGACAGGGCTAAGGAATTTATAGTGAAGTGGTTCGAGGATTGGTTAGAATCGGTTGGTGCTGTGCATGAATTGTCCATGGCTTACACTGCTCAGCAGAATGCGACTGTGGAACGGTACAATGGGGTCCTTCAGAACGTAGCTAGGAGCATTCACTTGGAGTCTAAGCTCACTAAGTCCTTCTGGCCCTATGCCTTCCTCGCCGCGTGTTACCTACGCAACCGGCTGCCTAATCAGGGTGACAAGACTCCTTATGAGTTGTTCTTTGGGGTTCTACCTGATGTATCGTTATTGCGCGTGTTCGGGTGCCCATGCTATGTTACCTTAGTGAATGGGAAGAAGCGCAATAAGCTTGACGAAAGGGCGTTATCTGGTAGACTGGTTGGGTATTCTCTGGTGAGTAAGGGTTATTTTGTTTGGGTTCCGAAGTTGCGCCAGGTGGTAGAGAGTCGTGATGTGCTCTTCTATGAACAGTTTAGCTATAACTGTATCCCTGGGCTTTTTCCCTATGATGGATCTCAGTATTTTTCTCGCACCCCTGCCGCTATCATCGGTAAAGGGCTTGATACTACTGACAATGTCCTGGGCCCTTTACCAACCCCGATTGTTGACCGCTTTACTGGTCATGGGATGACGATGCGTCCCAGGCCAGGTAATGATGGTGCTGTATCGCGTGCGGCGGCATTGGGCCAGGGGGAGTCTGATGTTCCTTCAAGCTCTAATTTATTCGAATCTCAGGGGGTCGCCGGGCCTTCCTCTGCGCCACGTTTCGTCGGTGAAGTCGTAGGATTAGGACAGCCTCGGGTCATAGTGGAACCTAGTACAGGTCCACTGCCCACTAGTCGCCACCCCCCGTCCACCTATTCGGATAGCTCGCGGGAGTTGTTGATCACTTCACCCCCTGCTATACCTGGTGGTTTATACCGGACCAGGCATTGCGACGATGTGGCCGTCACAGATGATGTGAGTGATGACCTCGAACACTGGTCCGGGTCAGATACTGCGTATGGCTGGGGTGTTCCAGTGTACCCAGGCTTCGACGATTTAGAGGCAAAGGAGGCCGGCCTTGTTCAACCACGCATGAGTGCTGCGCTGGGGGCTTTATTACCGGTTACTGCTGATACTGCTGATATCCCCGCTGCCCATGTACAAGTACACTGCTTGTACGTGGGGGCTTTTATTTCTACCTCTACTGAACTCTCTTATAAAGCTGCAATGTTACCTACCAACCCTGACAGAGATCTCTGGCTGCAGGCTATGAAGGATGAGATGGCCTCCCTCCATGCTCATGGCACTTGGGTCCTCACTCCACAGCCTCCTAGGCAGAGGATTCTATCTGGCAGATGGTTATTTGTCAAGAAACATGGGGCTGATGGTTCTTTGCGTTTTAAAGCTCGTTTTGTAGTTCGTGGTTTTCTGCAACGTCCTGGGCTGGACTACCATGATGTATATGCCCCCGTCTCCTCTAAAGCAGGTCTTCGTGTGCTCCTTGCTGCCATCACTCATAGGAAGATGTTTGTGAGGCAGCTAGACATCAAGACTGCATTCTTGAATGCCAAGCTGGAACCTGGTCTAGACCTGTTCTGTTACCAGCCTGAGGGCTTTCATGAACTTGGTCCTGACAATGTTCCCCTTGTGTGTAAGCTGATTAAATCTCTTTATGGTTTGAAGCAGGCACCCAGGGCTTGGAGCAAAGATGTAAAGCAGGTTTTGGTTGCCCACGGTTTTACCATGTGCAAAGCTGAACCTGCTCTGTATTTCAGGAGGGATTCTACTGGTGGGTGGAGCTATGTCCTGACCTATGTGGATGACTTTATCTGTGCTTTTAGTGAGCTGCATAGGTATGCCTTGCTGATCAAGGCTATGGAAGCAGCTGGGTGGGAAGTCAAGGAAATGGGTGTACCTGTCCAGTTCCTTTCATTGGACATGACTTGTACACTTGATTCTGACGGCAGGTGCGTTAAGATCGACCTCTCCCAGCACTCCTACATTGTTGAGCTGGTGGAGCAGTTTGGTCTCACTGCTGCTACCAAGCCCAAGTTTTCAGTTCCCATGTCCAAGTGCACTGTCACTGATCCTCCTGGAGAACCTCTGGCCTCTAATAGCCAGTACCTCTCTCTTGTGGGGGCTCTGCTGTACCTGGCTACCTGCACAAGGCCTGATATTTCTTTTGCTGTTAGCTACCTGTCCAGGTTTTCTGCTCAACCCACTGCCCCCCTGTGGGCTGCAGCCAAGCGCTTGCTTTTGTATTTGAGAGAACATTCCCATCTGGGCCTCACTTACACTCACAGCCCTGGTTTCTCTTTTACTGTCTTTAGTGACTCATCCTTTGCTGATGATGGGTCTGACAGGAGATCTCAGACTGGCTATGCTGTGCTCGCTGGAGGCTGCCTTGTGAACTGGATGAGCAAAAGGCAACCCACTGTTGCTGTTAGCTCCAGTGAGGCTGAGTATCAGGCCCTGTCTCAGACTGCCAGGGAGGTGCAATGGTTGAAAAAGTTGAGAATTGATCTAGGGCTGCCTTGTGACCTGGTCACCATTCAGGGTGACAACTTGGAGTCCTTGAGCTGGGCCAATGACTGTCAGCTGCTCCCTCGCAACAAGCACATTGATGTCATCCATCACTATATCCAGGAGCTGGTGGAGGATGGCCAGGTGGATGTTGCCTATGTTAACACTAAGGACAACTGTGCTGACCCCTTCACCAAGCCCCTTGATCCTATGGTGTTCTGGCGTTTCATTCGCATGTTTGGAATGACTGCTTCTCCTTAAGCCAATTTTTTGGTTACATGTATTCTAGAATTTTGGTTACATGTATTCTGGAATTTTTGGTTACATTTAGAGTTTCTTTAAGTTATCATTGATTGGCATTAGGTTCCTATTCCCGGATCGGGTTTTCTATACCGTTGTTACCCGACTTTGATATTTAGTTGTCCTCTTATATCCACTTGGCAAATTTTGGTTCTTTGCCTTGCTTCATACCTTCCCTTACACCCTTCGGGTTTCATTTGAAGTTTCTCTCGATTTTTATTTTTCGGAGTTCTTTGATTTTTTTTTTTTTTTTTTAATTTGTTACATATAGTTCTATGTCACCAGTGCCATAGGTGGAGTAGTACTATTGTATGTCACCTGTGTCATAGGTGGAGTATCAGCATGTATAGCGGTGCTCTCACGCGTTTTATGACTTGGTGACTACTTATGTACTCCCTTAGAACTATCGGCTCTCCTGAGCCAGCTTCCCGTGGGACTGAGTCATCTTGAGATGACTCAGTGGCAGCTTCCTGTCACCTACGTCTCCGGTCTGATCTGTACCCTGTTAGGTTCCTGTCTACCGCCTCCTTTCACCACAGGTGCCCCTTTATGGGTCTCCTGTGTCTGTAACGTTATCCTTGTCTCCGTATATAGATTGGTGCGTCTGTTCCGCTGCTTTAATCTACTGTCCACTCTACCGGAGTGATTTCAAGCTGATACCCCCGCCCTAAAACTTCACACACAATACAGCAAGATCAGGCCCTGGTCTAGAATGCAACAATGATACATCCAGCCAGGCCAGCCAACAACAATTGGGGTTGTTAAAGGGCGTAGGGAATTACCGGTAACACATAACATATCACCGTTTGATGACAGGAGGGATGCAAGCGGGCACGGGGACCCATACTAAAGGGAGAACCCAGGAAGACAGTTTAGAACTGAACTGGAGATAGAGAGTACATCACTACTCACTACTAACTGGCGCAACATTGGAAACCCAAATATAATAACCCTTACTCACCAGGGAATACCCAACCAGTCTACCAAATAATGCCTTTCTAACTAGCTTGTCGCGTGACTGCCCAATACTAAGATTACATAGCAAGGGCAACCAAACAAACGCAACAACGACACATCAGGTGCAACCCCAAAGAAAAGCTCCGAAGGAACCTTGTCTCCCTAGATGAACACGCGATTGCGAAGATAACACACTAGCACCATGCTGAGCAGTGTCATCATCAACAACTCATGCATGCCCCAACTAATCGAGATCAACCATGCCTCTATACCACTTAACTAAAAATTCCTAAGCCCTATCAGAACTCAAACACTTGAACTCAAACTCACGTAGCTAAGGCATACACCTAAGGGGGGAACCAGGGGCACGGGAAGACAAAGTAGTAACCTCTGTCGAACCACGGAACGCACCCAGGGGTCACAAGGAGCCTAAGAGAGAAAAATATCCACCAAGATATCATGCCAAAGATCCTCCACGGCCGCTGGACTAGGGCCAGGACGGCGTCCACTGCGGCCTGTAGCATGGGCGAAGTCCGGCGCTGCGAGACCTGGGATCACAGAAGGTGGGGAAGCGTTAGGTCGAAGTCGAGATTTGAGGTATGGGAAAAAGGAGACGAGAATGACAGTGCAGCAAGTCACACCTGGTGCAGAAAATCGCACCAATGGCAGAAAATCGCAAATCGCAAGGGCAGAATTCGAACATTTATCGCTAGGATGCGAAGAGCAGAGCCGAGGCATGTAAAGGTCCTAATATCCCGCCGTCGATGATCAGTCAATCCCAAGTCCCCCCCTCTATCGCTCGACTCACCCGGTTGGGGGGTAGAGGGAGCAGCACCCGTAGTGGTGCTGACCATACCCCCCTGCTTCCTACCACCTCCAGAATCTCCAGGTCCAGACGCGTAGGTCGTCCTCCTCTGGCGAACCCTACGGCAGTGCCGGCGATCCGCCAGCTTGATCGAAAAAATTCTCCAGAAGGTAGCACAGAGCCACTAGAGCGCAAGCTCATGCCAGTAGCCGACCGTCGGCTGGGCAGAGCAAAGGGGGCAAAGACGACGTAGACATCAGCAGGGAGCTTGGTCGGCTTGGCAACCTCCGGTATGCAGGCAGAGCCTCAAACACCGGAGAAAGGTTAGCGACGTCAAGGACGCGAGCAGACGAAGACGGGGTATCTCCACCGATGTCCAGGCTAGTCGCCGACTTGAGTCTGCACGTCACAGTCATCTACGACAGACGGGAGGAGGCGACAGACGGCAGGGGAGGAAAAGGAAGAGAAGATGGAGGAATGACCGGGGGGGGTAACTTCCACGATGGCGGAAGGACTCTCATGACCGCTAGCAGAGGCAGCTGGTGCACAAACGTCTAGCCAATCATCAAGAGGAGCCGTTCCTCCGTTGGATTGGTCGCAGCCATCGCTGAGAATGATACTGCGCATCCCGCGCGTCCAGGAAAGACCATCCATGTCATGGAGTTTCTCAAAATGGCGGGAGGTCCTCGCGGAAGTTGCATTGCAAAGCAGTGGTAGTAAATGAAGGGCCGTATAACCTATCAGCTTGGATAACACTCCGGAGAGTGGACTTTGTGTGTGCAGCACGCCAATCTATAAATGCGGAGACGAGAATAACATTACAAAAGACTGGGGAACCATAAAGGGACACCAGCGGAGGAAAGGGGCGGTAGCCTGGAACCTGATCAGGGTACAGGCTAGACAGCGCGTGTCAGAAGAACCGATGACGCAGTCAACAGGAAGTCGTCACAGTGTCATGAAGAATGACACAGTCTACGGGAAGCTGACATAGTACTGTCAGGACCGATAGCTCTAAGGGAGTACATAAGGAGTCACCAAGACATAAAACAAGCGAGAGCACCGCTATTCATGCTGATACACCCACTCTCTCAAGATAATATACAAGCCTGCATCGTCTTAACTACTAGCAGGAAGGTCTTCAAGTACATCCTCATTACAGCTTTCAGCCCGCTGCTGATTTTTTCATATACAAAGCTTTATCAACAGTGTTCGACAATAGTGTTTGCCAGTCATTCAAGTGAGGCATTGAGAACTCAAACTCAAACACATGGTGTAAGCGGAGCGTTGATTTGAATCAACGTACTAAAGAACAATTAGACTATCCTGAACTGCTAAAATATCGGGGTATAGCTTAGTGGCTAGTTGCTGAAGTAGCTGCCTAGAAGTTACCAATTCTAACTCATAGTGAGTCAGTACAACAAATACTGAGTCAGTACAACTCATGGTGGGTCAGTACAACTCATGGTGAGTCAGTACAACAAATAGTGAGTCAGTACAACTCATGGTGAGTCCGTACAACTCATGGCGAATCAGTACAACAAATAGTAAGTAAGTAAAACAAATAGAGAATCAGTACAACAAATACGGTAGAGAGTCCGTTCAACTCATAACAGTGATGCCCTTGGGGTATGTGCTAAGCATGGCAGCTTCTGGTCACTTCCATTCGACAGCCATTGGATCAAGCCCAAAGCTTTCAGCTACTCGCTCAGCTTCCATCCGCACGAGCTAGCTTTAGGCATGGCCAAAGGAGGGAGTAAAGGAGCTGCCTGGAAACTTCTACACGTAGCTCCCAAAAGAATCAGTCTCATGAAGAAAAGGGCAGCACTGAGCGGAAGGCTCTCCACTGGTCAGATGATGATAAGCTCTTGCTGTAGGGGCTGGACCGGACTACATCAGCTCATGGGACAGCTAGCACAAGCGCGCTTTTTCCACCACCCCTATCCCATCCATGCTCCTATCAAATGTCTAGGGGCTTCCTCTCACTGTACCATGCGCATCACCTCATTCGCCCAGTCTAGAGCATAGTTGCCCGAGTTGTGGCTAGAGGGGCTGGACGGCTCCACGTCAGCTCTGGGGGCGGCCAGCCCTGGTGCACGCATAGCCTGAAGCTCGGGGACGGAGGTTTGACCGCCATTAAACATCATCTGCTCTGCTGAACCGGGGGAGGGAGAGCCAGCCATGTGCTGCTGCTGCTGCTGCTGTGCAGGTGCATAGGACATGTGGGATTGGACCGGGGGCAAATGCACACCAGGTGCACGCCAGCTGACGAAATGGTCCATTGAAGCCCGCATCGCCCCACCCTGGCTGGCGCGGGTCTTGCGCTCCTCTCTGTTAGTGCCTGGCCAGTCTCCTCCGTTGTTGGGGGGCATTGCCCACGAGGCCAGGCCCGAGGAGCTTCCTTCCCCAAAGGGGGACCAGGTCTTTGTGTCGCCGAACAGCCCGGCGCTGGCAGCACTGCCGAGAGCGGTCGAGGAGGGGGCAGTACCTGAGCAGAGACATTCGTCAAAAGTGAGTGTGGGATAAATAAATGATAAATACATACATACGACGCCTTTTGACAGGCGTGAGTTGTAGGGGGACCAGGACCTGGTGTCACCAAACAAGCAAGCGCCGGCAGCAATGCTAGCAGAAGTTTGCTAAAAAGAGGGGCAGTAACTGAGCAGTGTGGGACAAATAAATAAATGAATAAGTACATACATAAAGTGAGTAAGTGTGGGATTAAGTGAGTGAGGGGGTAGTACTTGGGCAGGGATGTTTGTCTAAGTGAGAGAGGGATTAACACATCAATAATACACCTCATGACGAGGCGTGAGGATGAGGGGGGCAGCCCATTTGCTTGCACTGGGGCCAACCACCAAACTGAGTGTGGGATGATACGTCATTTGTTTTGGGGTAAAAATCTGGATACTAGTGTATAATATAAAAACCTTCATCACAAGCAGAAAAACAAAACGTACCCAGTCACATGAAGGTGGCACCAACTTGCCTACTGACTAATACACAGGCATACCACACACACAATCAAACACACCACTACCACCACCACCTCCCCCCGCCCACCAGCACAAGCAAGCGTACACAAAGCAGTACCTGACCACAAGTGGGCGACATCACTGAAGCACATGGCATCGCTGCGTGGCTGGGCTTGGTGGGACTGGTTCCAAGAGTGCTGCGTTTGGAATACCTGGCTACTTCTGGGCTGGGGCTGTTGGGCTGGGGATGGATCCAAGAGTGCTGCGTCTGAGAGGTTGGGCTCTGACCACACGTTTTTGTGGCTTGGGTGGCTGAACAAGGGCGGGCTGCTGAACAGACTGAGGCTGTTGGGCAGCTCAAGGACATAGCCTGCTGCAGAATCCTCTTGTGCATAATAGGATTCCCGTGTGTTGTAACCCCGTCGACTGGTTTCAGGACCGTAGTTATCACCAAAATCAAGTTGTCCTTCATTCCCCCGTGCGTTGTTTGCATACATGTCTGACCCCTGGGCAATGGTGGGCGGGGCAGGGGCATGATGCTCGTAGTTGTATAGAGAGTTGGAGGAGGTGGGAGGGGGAGCTTGCGTGGTCTGAGGTGCTGCCATGTGGAAGTTTGGCTGGTGGGCGAAGAATGACAATGCCGACTGATCAGATTCAGCCGGGTCGCGGTTGTCACTGGTGCTATGGGTAGGGTGGGTGATGGTGTTGGTGTTGGTGTTGGTCAGACGCCCTTTTTTGTATGGGGAGGAATTCACTGAGGACAAACCAATGGAACGGGGTGGTGGTGGTGGAGGGGGTGGGTGAAGCATGTCAGAGAGGGCGTTGCTAGTCGGGTCTTGGGTCAGGGGCGCAGGAGCAGGAGGGGCTAGGTCTAGAGGAGCTTGAGTGACAAGCTTAGCGTAGTAGGCATTGGCTAGGCCATGCTGCTGGCTGGACCTGGGCGAGAGGAAGGGGGTGTCTGCGGAGCCATGGGACTGCTTGGTGGCGGAGCCTGGTACGGATGGAGGGGTGGATGAGCCATGAGAGGGGGGAGGTTGCGACGGGCGGGTGGGCCGAGTTGCTGCGAGAGAGGCGGTGGCCTTGAGGGGGGTGCTGCTGCTGCTGTGTAGGGAGGCGGCTGCCTTGGGGGGGGCGCTGTTGCTGCTGTGGCTGTATAGGGGCGGAGCGTAGGGTCCACGTGGGGCTCCCCCAATGGAAGCGGGAGGGGAGGTGACAAATGTGTTCTGGCCGGCAGAGAGGGTCGGGGCTTGCCTTGCAGAGTGTGAGCCTGAGGGTGTGGGCTGGGAGGAGCGTGGCAGGGGGCTGTTGTCGGGCTGGGCGGACGGGGAGGGGGTGGTACTACCCCACTCACGCGTCCCTGCGCCGCGGCCTTTGCCCTTACCCTGGGTGGCCTTGTGCTTGTTCTTGAAGGTGGTCTTGATTGGAGCCGCGGTAGACAACAAGGCGTCTATCCCAGGGGGTACAGGAGGCTGGGAGAGGGCACGTGAGGGGGACTGGTGACGCGGGGGTGGGGGGGGCGGCGGTGGACCAGGGAAGGGGATCTGTATGGGCATATTATCCACGGTAGTGGTACCGACTACTACAGGGGCGCTCACAAGCTGCTCCTGGCCATAGCTGGCTGGAAGGTCAGGTGCGCTGGCCATATCCTTTGGCGGAAGTACGCTGGTGCTGGCAGGATGAAGAGGAGGATCACTGTTCTGATGGGCCGAGGTGGAGGCAGAGGGGGGAGTAGTTGCTGCAGGGCTGGTAGCTGAGGTTGTAGCTATGATGTTTTGTTTTTTTGCAGCTGAGGCTGTAGCTGTGGTTGTAGCTATGAGGTTGTGTTTTTTTGTAGCTGAGGCTGTAGCTGAGGTTGTAGCTGTGTCTCCATCAGAGGGGAGTGAGTGCTCTGGAAAGAGCAGTGGGTGGCTCTCAACTTGCGGCAGAGCTTCGGCAATAACAGGGATATAGGCATCCGGTTCAGAGGGCGGGGTGACGGGAGGTGAGGGGTCGCATGGTGAGGTGAGGGGCGTACCACCCCTGCTGCAGGGCTGCTGCAGGTGAGGGACATGAGTGGAGGGGTCGCATGCTGCTGCCGCTAGTTCTGTTGTTGCTGCTGCTGGTAATTCCGTTACCGCTGCTGCTGCTACTAGTTCTGTTGCCGCTGCTGCTGCTGTCGTGTCCAGTCCGCTCCCGGCACTTGGGTGCCTACTCTTCATCGCTTTATTCTCGGCAGCCGCCGCGGCAGCTGCCGCTGCTGCCATCATCTCATAGCGTGCCAAGACCTTGCCCGACGTGCACGACACCTGCTTCCATCCGCCTTCTCCGTCTGTCTCCTCCTCTGCCTGACACTCCCCGCGGGGACTCTCAGTGTACTCCGCCGAGAGACCCCAGGGGCTGCAGCTGACTTGGCTCAGCTCGTCCCCCTGGTTGCAGTGCTCAGCGGATCCCGCGGAGTGCGACTTGGAGACGATACGACCGAAGGAGGGCAGGGCTTCTGCAGATCCGGACTTGGTCGAGGTGCTCAGGCCCCCTCCTCCTGAATGCCTCAGCAGTTGGTCTGGTACCATATCTGACGACGGGCTAGCTATGGAGTAGCTCGGGCTGAGCCCCTCACTAGCGCAAGGGCTAACATGGCTCTTTCTCTCCTTGGGACTTGGCTTCTGGCGGACATCCCAGCCGGGGGTGGCGACCTTGCTGTCTGCATTTGCCTTCTGCAATTCAATTTGTAAAATTTTACGAATTTTAGAAGTTATTATTCGTGAAATCAAGACAAAGAACTGAAATTAGAGCAAAAGGATTAAAACATGGCTTGATGTCCAAACGAAAACAAATTTTAAAAACAACAACAACCAGTTCCCCTAAAAGAAAACTGAACAGCCTTAACACAACCCAAGGAACTAGGAACTTGTTGGTTGTGATGCATTACTCTGCCTGGGCTGACCAACTAACCTGGCTAGCTGCTGCGTTGTATACAAGCAGCTGGATTAGCTGCCCAGGACTTTTGTAACATCGTTTCTACCCGTTCCCTGTGTTGCAATAGTCACCTCCCTGGACCGGCTGTCAATACAGACCGTGGGAGCGATCTCCATTAGGAACTTGCTGGTGGGGATGCATTACCCAGCCAGAGCCAACCAACTAACCTTGCTGGCTCCGGCTCTGAGGGACGAGTGCTTGGACCTGCCAGGCGCGAAGATACCTAACAGGGTTGCCAGCCACGACTTGTTAGTTTGGTCGTTTCGGTCCCTGCTACCGTCCCCGCTGCCGTCGTCCCTGCGGCCGACATCAGTGGAGCTGTCGCCGTCCTTGGCTGGGACACAGCCGCCCAGAGACGGCTCGGTGGAGGCGCCGCCAGAACGTGAGCATCCGCGCGCAGCACCACCTCCGCTAGTCTTAGGCTTACGCTTCAAGGCCTCCTTCAGACGCTGCTTGGCAGCATGCTGCGAGGCGCGCTCCTGCGTAGGTAGGTGTTGTAGGTGTTGTAGGTGGGTGTAGGTGTTGAAGTGGGTGATGTGACTAGGGTGGGCAATGTGACACAGACGGGTCAAGTGGCAAGGGAAGGCGATTTGACAAGGGTGGGTCAAGTGAGAAGGCTGTAAAACGTGTCTGGGGTGCAAACACGATGCCTCGCCATAGGAAGTGGATCGTTTTGAAGTGGAGACTGAATGATTGGGAGGGTAGGTAGAGGAATAGGGGTTGAATTTTTGTAATGATTGAGAGGGCAGGTGGAGAAATATCGGTTAAATAGTTTGGAGAGAAGAAGGTCAAATGCTTCAGGGTTAAGACTGATATAATAATCATACAAAACGTAATACCGTAATACCGTACGTTACCGCACACATCCGAAAAAACCTTTCGCCATTTTTATGTGCATACGGTAATTATGTATTATTATTAATAATAATAATAATAATAATAATAACACTATTGTTTGTCCTGGGTGGCCGTGTATTACCGTTAATACAAACAATAGTTTAGGGAAAAGTGGAATAAAAGGGTCATATGTTTCTTAAATGACATGGGGATTTTTACAGCTTCAACTTGCTATGCTTCACGCACCCGCTCCTTGTCTCACCAATAACAATAATTATAATAATAATAATGATAATAATAATAATAATAACAACAATAGCACTATATGCTATAGTACAACAGAGCGTGCTATATGTTATATATAATACAACAACAATATTATACCACGCACCCGCTCCTTGTCTCCCTTCCGCCGTTGGCTTGCCAACTTTTCGTGCGCATACGGTAATTATTTATTTGTAATAATAATAATAATAATAATAATAATAATAATAATAATAATAATAACAAGAGCACTAAGCAACACGCACCCGCTCCTTGTCTCGCTTCCGCCGTTGGATCAGCAAGTGGTTGGCTCTCTGCAAGAGCGGTGTGTCTAGCCCTGCGAGCTCGGCTGACGCAAGGGCAGACTCGAGCTTGAAGGTGTCAGTGGCCACCATCGCATCCCTCAGAGCTGCCGCCACGATCTTCTTCTGGTGCGAACTCATGGCGAAAGGTGTGCCTTCACTGGAGTCATCATTAGAGCTTCCGTCGTTGACCGGAGCGGACAGCACATGGGTTGCAGGGCTACCTGGCCAGCTCAGGTCATAGATATAGCAGAACAAGCGTCGCCTGTGTTTGGTGATGCTGAAGATGAGAACCAAGGCGACTGTGGAGCCTGCAGGTTGGGAGTGTGGGGAAATTGCCAAGGGGTGTGAGGGGAGGGGGGAAGGGGGGGGGGGGGGAGTTGGTGAGGGGTGTGAGGGGACGGACGGGGACAGGGGGGGGGGGGGGGGGGGGGGGGGATTGGTGAAGGTGTGAAGGGCAGGGGGGGGCGGGGGGCAGGGGGGGGGATACTGCAGATGAGTACCAAGGCGACCGTGGGGCCTTCAGGTTGAGTGGAAGAGTCAAAGGGACGGGAACGGTGGGATCCACATGCTCCAGGGTGTGGGTCAATGCCCAAACTAGCAACACGGTGCAATGCACAGACCAGCGCCCCAATGTGCAGCATCACGCACCTGACAGCATGATGACTACCATGGGGTCGTCCCTTAAATAGTGCTTGTGCTCCTGGGTACGGGTCAATGCCTCCTGTAGTTGACGGTCACTGACCTGCCTTGCATCTAAAAAGCCTGTGCTCTGGCGGAGGAAGGCAAGATCGCTAGCCGTCGGCCCCGTTAGCTCAGACGCCTTCGGATAGGGGTTGCTGTGCCCCCGACGTACACGCACAGGTGCTCCCCCAACAATTCCCTCAGGTATCCGATCCAAACCTTCTTTGGGGGAGTCCACCCGGAGCTTCTGCGCGTTGCGTACTGCCTGCCTCTGCTCGTGGATGTACGATGCCTCGGCCCCTGAAATGTGGATGTGAGTGTGGGTGTGGGTGAGTGTGGGTGAGTGTGGGTGTGGGTGAGTGGGTATGGGGCTTCACCTTCAATGTGGAGTGGCTCTGTTTCACAGCTGTAGTTTGTGGATGTACGACGCCTCGGCCCCTGAGAAGTCAGTGGAGGGGAAGTTAGCCTGCATAAATAGTACGCCTTATTACGAGGCGTGAGGTTGAGGGGTAGCCTGTTTGCTTGCAATGGGGTTAACCACCTAGTTAGCCTCTACTTTAGTTTGCCTCCACACATGTTTAGGAGCTTTAGGGGTTTAGATTTTGATTCAAAGGTTTAGGGTTGAGGGGAATTTAGGGTTCAGGGTTCAGTGCCTAGGTGGTTTCAGGGTGTACTTCAGTGGAGGCTAACTTCTCCATACCTGAGAAGTACTTGTTGGGTTTCTGGTCGACCGTCTGGCGGAGGGATGGGCAGCAGGGCTCAGGCAGCGGGGGCATGGCGGGCTTGAACTGCAAGGGTGCTAGTGGGGCAAGCTTCTTTGAGAAGACTAGTGGACAAGGTGGCTCCTTAACCTCAAGGGGAGCGGCGGCGGCTGCTGCTGCTGCGGGTGAGGCGGCGGCTGCTGCGGCTGCTGCGGCAACAGCTTCAGGCTCTGGGGTGGGTTCCGCCTTCGGCTCCTGGGGACGTAAGCAGAAAGGACTAATGCACGGGACCTGTGCTCGGGCTTCTATTTCACTGATATTGACCTTCATATATCGGCCCTTCATTGCCTGCCTAGCTGCCCGCCCCTCCTTACTGCCCCGCCGGTGCGCCGGCGGGAACCATGAGTCCAGAGTGCCCAACAGCTCGCTGGCGCTGCCTGAGGTTTCATCGAACATGTAATAGTCTATGAGTGTCACAGCGTCGTCGTAGCGCATGTCTGGGGCGTCTGGAGGCAGATCGTCGTATTCTTCCCATTCTTGGTTCTGGTTGTTAACTGGAGTCCTGCCCTGCGCACATGAGGAGGAGGCAAGCCTTTAAGCGCATGGATGTACAGGCAGGGACCGGGAGAATGATATCATTTGATACCAGCAGTCTGATTAGGATTAAGTTACCATTCATATAACCTTAACCCTATACACAGGTGCAGGGTTGGATGGCTAGGAGCACACGCATGCATAAAAACATACACGAGAAGCAGCACGAGCAAGCAAGCAAGCAAGCAAGCCAGCAAGCCAGCCAGCTAGCAAGCAAGCATTCAAGCAAGCATTGAATCACATGGACATACTAGTGCAAAGTTAGACCACTAGGAGCACTACCCTACCTCCATGGCTATTTTGAAGGAAAGGAACCAGGCCTTTACATAGCATCATGGTGCTCCTAGTAGCTTTTGGGGCGCTATTAGCAGCTGTTTTTGCCAGTGATTTTTTTGTCGTATCTGAAAGTGGTTTTTTCCTAGCTTCATAGTTTTAAGCCTCCTCCAGGGACAGCATTTTAGTGCTTTCTATAGCTTTTTCTGGATTTTTGTAGCTTTTCAGGGCCATTTAAGGCAACAACAAAAAACTATTTTTTACTTATTTTTTAGCGATAATTTCGCTGAAACGGGGTCGGAACTAGCGATCGCTATATGTAGCGGGGGGGGGGGGGGGGGGGGGGGGGGGGGAAATCCCTGGGTTTTGCCCCAAAGGCCACCCCAAAAGACTCTCACATGGCACCACCAAAACTCTCAGGTACATGACGCAGGCCTTCTGCTACACACCTTCAATAAAACCCCGCCTCTCACCTCAAACCACTTCCAACACCCCCCAACCACCTCCAACAAACCACCACACCACGACCACACATCAGCCTTTCCTCCCCTGCGCATGAGCTTCATGGCGGAAGGGGTAGCCCTCCCTCCCCGCTCCCACCTCCAACAACCCACCACACCACACCACGACCACGCATCATCTCCTCATCCCTTACCTTAACAACGGCCAACCTAGAGCGCTGCTCCATCCACTGCACGTGGGCTTCATGGCGAAAGGGGTGTCCTTCCATGGTTCCCCCCCATTTGTTGTTGTTCACGTCATGAGTCTACCAAAACTCAAATAATACATTTAGCTAGAAACCAAATGCCCTTACCTTAGCAACGGCCACCCTATAGCGCTGCTCTATCCACTGCGCGTGGGCTTCATGGCGGAAGGGGTAGCCCTCCATGGGCTCTTCTGGTTCATTTTCATTGTCCCTGCTCTGGGACATTACCCAGGCTGGTAGGAACGCAAGGTGGTAGCTGGTGCTGAACGTGCTGTGGCGGCCCAAGCCCTCGTCTAAGGGCAAGACCCGGGGCACGCCAATGTCAGAGAAGATGCGGCTGTTGACTACGCTCGCCAGCTGGGCGAACATGCGCCTCTTGTACTGAGGTGGGAGTGGGTGGGTGGGTAGGCAGGTGAGTGGGGGTGGGGTAGGCAGGTGTGGGGGGGGGGGGGGGGAGGCAGGTGGGGCGGGAGGGGGGGGGGGGGGGGGGGGGGGGGGGGGGGGTACGTGGGTGGGTGTACTGTCCAGGTAAAGTAGTGCTGTCCAGGTAAAGTATCAGCCTGTTCTCTACCGCCGTCAGACAAGGCTCCCTTCGATCAACGACCAACCAGGCGTTATCATTACTATTCCACATACCTGCACATGAGTCTCGGTTTGCTGCTGCGTGTAGGCTCTGCTATCAAAAGGATTGTCTGCCACTTCTAACTCCGTGGTGCCTTCAATAAAGCGTAGAGGAAGGGAGAGCTCTCGGATCAACTCAGCCACACAACAGCTCCTAACCCCCTGGCACCAAGAGCAATCTATGTCATATTCTTCTGCAATCAGGAAGGACAGCATGGAGGTGAGATGATGAGGGTGATGATGATGGGGTTCATGATGATGATGATGGGGATGATAAGGGTGAGGATGATAAGGATGAGGATGATGAGGATGATGAGGGTGGGGATGATGGGGGTGGGGCTGATGGGGGTGACGGGGATGATAGGGATGATGGGGATGATGGGGATGATGATGATCATCATGATGATGATGATGATGATGGTGGTGATGATGATGATGATGATGATGATGATGATGGTGATGATGATGGTGGTGGTAGTGGTGCTGATGCTGATGGGGATGATGAGTATGATGCTGATGCTGATGCTGATGATGGGGATGGGGATGATGAGGATGATGAGGATGATGAGCGTAAGGATTGATGATGAGGGTGATGAGGATGATAATGAAGATGATAACGATGATGATGATGATGATGATGATGATGATGATGATGATGATGATGATGATGATGATGATGATGATGATGATGATGATGATGATGGGTGATGTTTCACACCTCTTTCAGCATACACACGTTGTAGATGCACACGTGGAGTTAAACAGAATCAAATAGAGAGCCCGTTTCAGTGATAAAGATTGGTCTAGTGGTACACCAAATTGCTGAAACGAAGCAGGGTCGGGGGTTCGATTCCCCCTACGGCCGCCCTCAGCGTTGCAGGTCGCTGTCAACCGCGATTGTAGCTTGTCCAGTTGAGGTAGTAGACCGTTCTCTACCCGCATACGACGGGTTCCCTTAATACCACGCCCCACCAGGCGTTATCATTATCAAATAGAGTCTCAGCAAGCACTTACCCATCATTTCCATCAGCCTTTTCTTCTTTATCCGGGTGAGAATTTCTGCTGAAGTACTACTCAGGTGGAAGGCCAAGCCATCCAAGTGCTTCAGAACATCCACTTCTATGTCCTGTGCGAGTTGGGGTGGTGGGTGGGGTGGGGGAGTTGGAGTGGGGGATTTTATTACGTTGCATGATGGGTTGGTAGGTGGGGGTGGGGTGGGGTGGGGTGCGGGGTGACAACTAAAAGCTCCTTTCCAGGCACTGAGTACTAGGGATCTGTGTGAGTTGGGACAGAAAAAATTGGAGATAAGTAAGACAGGTTTTATCACGGTGCATGATTCAGACTGGCTACATTTGAAATAGGTGGAAGTAAGATTCTTGGCTTTGAACGAGAATTTTCTTGAGGTTTAAAATATATTATTAGAGTGGCTGCTTGGTTATGGTTAGGGAATGGCAACTAAATTAAGTGTTTGAAAAACTAAATTAACTAATATTACTACAGTGTCACAATTATGTTAGTTCTTGAAATAAATTCGAAATTCTGGTGAGACGGCTCGTTCGACTAAAATTATATAAAAGTGTATAATATTTATTCACTTATCGACCCCCAGTTATGGTAGAGATCTGATGTGAGGGGATGGAGTCCAAGACATAGACTTTTTGGCGGAGCCCCCCCTTTAGGGATGTGGGAGCCCCCTGGGTCACCCCAATGTCCGTCCGAATATCCGACCACAATAAGCCAACTGTCTCAACTAACTGTCTCGTAACTAACTGGCCTCAGTCTGCTGCACTTGATTCCGTTGCCACCTGTCGCTCCCACAGCCAACACTCTCAACCAATTTTCTGCATTGCAAGCCTACTGATTGTTTTAAGACTTGTCTTGTCAACTTTCACCCGCATATTGTAGGCAGCTCTCTAAGGCAGCCACCGTGCTGCACCCCAGTATCTCAGCAGTTCTGCATGACTGATTGTGACAGCTACAAGGCGCACTAGGTTGCGCTAGGTTTGGCTGAACAGCCAGCCAGGGGAACTGCCTAGAAGCAATCACTGGTAATTGAAAAGAAAAGCTATGGTACAGTACCACCCTGCTTTATTGCTTGCAATCGCCTCAGCCCCAGCACCAACCAGCACAACCATACATCGCCTTTCTCTTTCTGAGGATTTATTGGAAGACACCTCCCGGATGTTGTCGAGCAGGCTTGTCTTCGGCCAACAATGGCCTGTCAATGACAATGTAATGTAATGTAACGCAATGACATATAATGTAATGCAATGCAATGCAATGTTAAACAATACTCTTACTCTCACATACATACAGCCATGCGTGGCACGTAAAATCTGAAACCTTGGAATACCAGGACACCGTTAGTCATAATACAATACATGATCATAGACAGGCCATTGTTGGGCCAAGACAAGCCCGCTCCACATATCCGGGGGGGTCACATGCACCCCATGCATACCTCACTATTGTACATCAAGGCAGATGCCAAGTGTATTGCTGCGTACCTCACTATTGTACATCATGGCAGATGCCAAGTGTATTGCTATAAAGGCGCCGTGCATGTAGTCCATACGTCCACTCTTGCGGCCAAGTTGATACATGCAATTAGCTCGTAGGATTAGGGAGTCGGCTAGCTCCAACTTGGGCTGCTTGAAGCGCCCATTGGACGTTACCAAACTCTTTTGCCACAGCTCTTGCTCTATTTGGTCAAGGTAGGTGAAGAGTTTGAGAGCTATAGCCTGTTCTGTGGCCAGAAGAGAGCGCTCATACTCCTGCTGGCTCCAGAAACGGCGACCTATCTCATAGAGTGAGAGAGAGGACAGGATGCGATCCCTGCAGATAGCAGAGGGGGAGGGGGGGGGGGGGGAGTTAGCTCCGGAACGACAATATTATATCATATGCCCCGGAACCGCAATATGATATCATATAATATCATGTCATCATTTGATATCATATAATGCTGGCAGTCTGACTAGGCTAAATTTGCCATTTACGTACAATATCATATGATGCAATTTGTATGATATCATTTGATATCATACTCGCCTTAGGTCAGTATCATATGATTTGCCGGACCCTACTTAAACATGGCTAGCATGCTACACTGTGCTCAAAGATTGGAGAGAGATGATGCATGGCTAAGGCTTGGGCAGACAGTTGGTGAGAGAACCAAACTGTCACACTACAAGGACATGGCTGATTGGGCTTCTAGAAATTGCCGCCTTCAGACAGGTGTGGGGGAGATGTCCTTAAAGGTGGATTAGTCACCCTGTTGGGGCGCTTGTTAGGGGGACAGTCAATGCAGCTGCATGTTCGTTGTGCACCCAGGGCCATGGGACAACAACACACAAGAAAACCCCCAAAAACTAAACATAAACCTAAAACCCTAGTCCCTATCCATGCCATTGCACCTGGGCTCTGCACTTGCAAGATTGAATCCCACCTGGGGCGAAGACAGTGGTGCTCAAGCTAGGTGGTTTATTCAACGTCACTGGTGTTCATTTTATGCAATATGCTTCAGAAGTTGACGAGGCAGAGATTCATTGTCACCAACAAATGAAAGATGAATTGGTGATGTTGAAGGATAAATTGATAAAGAGGGATGCAGATGAGCTTAGGAGGCAAGGAATAGAAGCAAGAGAGAATGGGGCTGTCCTCTCACCAAGCTAGGTCTTGGGATGCCCATTCCATTAATGGCGAGAGCTTGAGATCATTTGCAAGCTCACAAGGCGTTTCGGGCTCCACCTGCAAACGAGGGACAGGGTGTCCTTGTCAGCGCGAGTTCAGAGCATTTTTTAGCAAGGTTTGAACATGGTTCCCTCGACATATAATTACCTGACAGTACGCATGCCTCATAACGTGGGAGGCGATATGCGCAGTGGCTTCCATACGCCATTCTAATTGCCAGTAGTGCTCGGGATTTGCCTGAGAGGGAGGACACGAAGTTGGCTCAGAGGTGGGGAGAAAGGCAGTCGGGAAGAAACTGAAGATGAATCTACTACCCTCCTGGGACGTCGAAGGCCAGACAAAAAAGTCGACCCCCCAACCGTCAAAACTTAGCCGAACTTACACTGAGCTGCCTGTTCCCTGTTGCGGCCTCATGCTTCTGAGAATCGCCGCTATGCTCTTGTTTCGAGGCAACCAATCCACCGAACGCTACGGCGAAGAGCAGGAGGCCTGCATGAAAGAGATAGAGCGCTAAGCTGGCTGATAACGGAGCAATAAATTAAGAGGGAATAGGTCTCATGCCTGGGGAGAACTTTCCCAGGACTCACCGGCAAACAACATTCCGTGCCCAGTTGACCGATGCGCTACCAAGCGACTAGGGCTGATAAATTATCAATCGTGTACACATGAGGAACGGTAAATAACCAACGCTTCACTCTACTAAAATTTGCTTCATGACTGGTAGCGTTTGCATTGGGGACAGGCTTCGTTTGGGGACGTCATTTGCAGTACGTGACTATAATTGGGTGAGAACCGTGCGCGTGCTGGGGCGGGGGGGCAGAGGGGGGCAGAGGGGGGCGGGGCTGGGGCAGTACAGTTGCCCTATTCATCGGACTGGCTGGTTTTGGTTATCCACAGCGTCCACCACGGACACCCCCTCACCCCCGGACACCTCCGCCGTACCGGATGCACTGTCCCGTCCTCAAACGAACAACACCACAACGGTCAACAGTCTTGGACCTCTTCTATCTCCCTCCACCCCGTCCGACCCAACGAACCACACAACGTATCCTCGACCTCTCCTCTCTCCCTCCACCACGACCACGACATCTCCTTCCTACACCCCCCCACCCCTTCCCAGCTACTTCCCCTACCACTCCTTCCCCCACTCCCAATGCCCTTCCATACTGCCCCGCCACAGACCTTCACACTTTCCCACTCGACGCACACCTCCCTAACCTGCATCGACAAGGTCTTTGGCCACTCCCACCACCCACCTTCCCCCCTCCTCCCTCCCATCTCCTCTCCCACCTCACATTCAACCCCCTCCCTTGCAATCCAGACAGTGACATCCAACCAACACATACATTCACCCTCCAAATAGGCCTTCACCCCCACCCACCGTTCCTTCCTCGCCATACTGACCGTGTCTTTGTTTACCGCCCCAACGGCACCACAGTCGGCTCCCTCTCCCTCCCACGCCTCACATGGTTGCACTCCACCTACGCATCCCACGCCATTTCCCACTCGGACCGCCACCTCGCTCTTTCCTCTGGCTCTTTCGCACAAGACATTGCTGACCTCCTCATCCGCTACCCGAACTACCCTCTTGTCTCCTCCTTCTCTACCACCTCTGCTTACACAGCTGCCCTCTCATTACCACCCACCACACTCCACCACATCACCCAACGCTACCCACTCTCCTGCCATCGATTCACCTCCCCCCTCACTTGCCCCTTGACACCAACCCCCTATTTTTCTTCCCACCACCGTGATTGCCTCTTTGGCTCCCTTTCTGATTGCTTCAACACCCGTTGGACAGGAACTTCCTTTGTTTCCCCACCTTTTCTCCAGCCCACTCTTGAAAAATCCATCCGATGGGCTATTTCATCCACTCTTTCTACCATACCCTCCACCACCCTACTCCTCATCCCTTCTTGGTCTGACTCCTCCCTCTCCACATGGTTCTCTCACCCATCCCTCCACATCCTCCACACGTTCCCACCCCGTTCCCTCCACCTGACCCCCCCCTTGCTCCCTCCATCCTGCTCCTCCTCGGAACCACCCTTCCCTCCGTCCAACATTCCCCATCCACCTAGTCTGCATCTCCAACGCGTTCGGCGACCCTCCCTTATCTCCACTACCCTCTCTATCCCTCCTTCCACCTTCCCTCCATATCCACTCCCTCTCCTCCTCCACCTTCCCAACATGGGGACCCCCAACTTCATACACTCGCCTCCCTTCGCCCCCCTGCCCACCCTCCTTCACCTCTCTACCTGACATCTACTACACCTCCACCTTCCCCCTTCAAACAACCATCACCCCTCTTTCACTCCACCTCCACGGTCGCCTACTACACTGACGGATCTGCTGTCCCATCCCCTACAGGCCCCACCCTTCTTGGAGCTGCATTCTACCATTCCCCTTCTGACACGACGCTCCACGTCTGCCCGACCGGTCATGCCGAGACAAATACCATCCTCCGTGCCGAATTGGCCGCTATCTACTCATGCCTTGACCATGCCCGCATACATCACCCAACCGACCCCATCACTATCTTCACGGACTCTCTTGTTAGTCTCTACCTAATCCGTACCTCTGTGTACTCCTTACCTCGCCTCATCGAAAACAAGCACTACCCTCTCCTCCTCGATATCCGTACTAACATACTCACCCGCCTATACTCCTCCCATCACACAACCTTCCTCAAGGTTAAGTCTCACTCTGGTATCCGTGGCAACGATCTTGCTGATGTCGGTGCTCGTTACGCCCTTGACTACCCACACCGTTGCTCCTACGTGCTCTCTCCCCACCTCAACAACTATCTATCCTCCCTCCCCGCTTGGCCCCACACTCCATCCCCCCCACTCCACCCCTCTGGCCCACCCACATGGTCCCCCATCTCTGACCTTACACACTCCCTCACCACTTACATCTCCCACGCCTGCCTCCACATGACACTTCCCACCTGCCCTACCCCCACTTTTACCCGTGCCCTTACCACACTTGCCCACTCTCTCCCCTCCTACTCCTCCCACATGTGGTCCTCCACTTCTTGCACCTTTTCCATGTGCAGAACTGTCCTCCTCTGTCGCTTCAGTCAATTGTGGACTGCCGCTACTGCCTTCAAACGAGGCTGCCCATACAAGCTTCCATCCGGCGACTTCACCAACGGCCATTGCCCCATCTGCCCCTCCCCGGACTTAGACACAGCTGGTCACATCCTTGGGTCATGTACCCACCCTCAACTCCGGGCTCAATATATTTCTCGACATAATCGGGCCTTGCTCCTTATTCTCAAAGCCATTTATTCTGGCTCTCTAGGCTCCTTCTTGTTTATCTTAGATGCTACTAAATGTAACGAACTTCCGACTGGTGTCTATAGTAACCGTCTTCCTTCCTGGCTCTTACCCGTTACCCCCTTGGACCTCCTCTCCAAGCTCCGCCCAGATCTCCTCATTATTCACGGTATCACCCCAGCTCACGCCCCGACTATGACTGCCACACTCACCCCAGAGCGACTCCACGCCCTCCAACAGTCATGTATCATTCACGTCCTGGAACTCGGCTACACCCACGACTCCCGTCACGCTGCCACCTTCATCGCTTAATCTGCCCAACACGCTTCCCTCTTGACCTACCTCCGTCATGCAGGCTGGACTCTCGCCCCCCACACACCCCACATTACTCTTCTAGGCACATTTGGTACCATCTTCTCCACCATCGACACCACTCTCGTGACCCTCGGCGTTCCCCACACCAAACTCCCTCCTCTCCTTCGCTCACTCCATGTTCATGCTGTCCACGTTGCCCACTCCGTCATTGTTACACGTCGTCGTTTGGAACGCTCCCTCACCCGTCCGTTTCTCTCCTCTTACAACCCGCCATAACCTGTACTGTCTCCTGGTGCGGTCCTGGTACAGCTGTACCACGTACCGCTTCCTAAAGCCACGCCTCCCGGCGTTCTTTCCATTCCATCCAGTTGTGATTGAATGTGATGCTCACCATCACCGAAGCTGGCGGTTTCGGAGGAGTCTACCACGGCAGCCAACCTTTGCTCCGAGTTAAACGCCGCATTCGCGCCGACTTTGGGGGTTCTAGTCGGTTCTAGTAGTCCAGGTCCAAGCCTAGACACCCGACACACTGACACCTGGGCACCATACTATGACCTAGCTGCCTGCCTACCTGCCTACCTGTCAACCATATATCTTACGAATATACCATTATACCACCAATATACTCCCTGAATACGGCCGACCTACACCCTGCATCTCAACCTACATCCCTATATCCGCATCCGATCACCTTGAGCATGCTCAACGACACAGCATTTTTGCGGAGCGACCCTTCGGGGCGGGCGGGAGGCGGGGGCGGGAGGGGGCGGGAGGGGGCGGGAGCCCCCAGGGTCACCCCGTTGTCCCGCGTTGTCCGTTTGTTTGCGCGACCGACCGACCGACGACCAACTGAATTCGGTCCGCTTGATTCCGTTGCCACCTGTCGCTCCAATAATACTCTCCTCTCACTCTCAATTTCCCACGTTGCTTGTGCTTTCTTTCGCTTACTGAGCCCGTCGTAGTATGGATAGATAGATCGCCCCTGATCCAATATGTCCATACAACCATTTGTTTAGTTGTCATTCAGTGTCATTAGTTTTTTTTAGTTGTGAAAGGAATTCCACCCCAGAAGGTGGGTCTCCCGACACAAACAAAACAAAGGATTCAGTTCGAACGGCGTTGCCACTCCTACAAAGGCCAGTGACAAAGATAGGCAACTTGTAACGACCTCCCTTGTATTGCACATCAAGCATCTGCAATGACAACCAACACAAAGAAAATCATTGCTCTATAAAAAGAACAAAAGTGATACGCTGATACAAGCGCTATCGATTCTCAATTTGTCATACAACCCGCCGCTTTTGTTTTCAGGAAATATGATTCGCCAGCTTTCAGATGTACTACTTATATATCGGGTTGGATGCGTAGCAAGCCAGGGGACCTGCCTAGAAGCTTACGCTGGTTGCTGAAAAGGAAAGCTACGATACAATCCCAAATTCCCAAGTCTGAGATGCATCTCCGCAACGGCTAGAAATTGTATATATATTCTGGGAGTTTGGGGGTCCAAACTTACCGCACTAGCTAAAACCTTTATTTATTATCCGAGCACCGAGCCAGGTGCCCAGGTCCAGTGGTGACGTTTTCCCCGATGATCTAATGCGAGGCCCCAAACAGATTTTCACGTTTTAGCGCTTACCAGTCCTCGGCAGCGCGTGTGAGCATGGAGGGATACAGCTGTTTCTCACATAGTGGGTATACTAAACTCATCTTGCATGCACATGTGGTCTCCATTCAAATTTGAACTGACTATTGAGGATGGTGCTCCATGCAGTGGGTCAAGTGCTAATATAGGGGGCTACATGCTGGGGTCCATACACATTTAGGTTAAAGTGTGTGCCTACGACACACACTAGCATTAGAGTAACACAACATGCTTATAAGTACCTATGGAGGCAACAATACATTTGGGGCTGGCGTGCCTTGTAGTATAGTGTACCTGTGACATTCCCCAACACCCGTGTTAATTTGACAATCCAAATAGAAAAATGGAGGAACAGTTTACAGCTGCCTAGTCATTGCTTCACAACACATGATGACACATGCATAATATGAGCCATAATTTGTGTTACATTCATACATGTGACCCAAGTAGTTTAAGTTGGTTGTTGACGTGTGCAATTTTTAGAAGATGACTAATACTTTTGAACAAGGCTAATATACATAGGGGTCGGCTATGTTATATAATATTAGTGAATAAATAATATTATATAATATTATGTAATATTAGTCGAACAAGTCGTCTCACTAGAATTTCGGATTTATTCGAAAAACTTATATTATTGTGACACTATAATTATTAATTAACAATAGTTTTCCAAACACTGATATTAGTTGCCGTCCCCTAAATATATACCGCTATATATAAATGGTATATCCATGACGAGATCCATTATATATGAAGTTACATCAGATAGGCGCCAGAAAATCCCATTATTGTTCTACAAGCGGCCTGCAAAAAGATATGGTGCCCTATGCCCTGTGCTGGCAAACCGCGTCTCCTAAATACGGTATAGCATTCCTGTTACCACTTCCGCACTGGTTTGGAGAGTTCACTGTCTGACTGAAACACACAACCAAAGTACCTCTCTCTGTGGCATGCATACACACTGATTCAAATGTCTGTAGTGAACATCGAAGTACATCTGCAAGTGAACATCGAAGTATATCCGCAATATGCAAACACAACCAAGGACATATAAACTGCAGACAAAGGATTAACTCTACAAGGCGCACAGAACATCGTTACGTTTTTGGGATACGCCTGCTTCCCGTAGCAGCTTCTAGGCAGATCCTTTCACACACCCTTGAGCCAAACCTGAAGCTAGCTAGTGTGCCCACAAGCTGGCATGACAGGCATTCTTGTTCTCCTCTTTTTATCCTGGTGCACTAACCAGTATGTCCATATTACAGGTCCGCAGAGGGAGAGCGTCCCCTAGTGCACTAATCAGCATGGCCATATAACAGGTCAGCAGAGGGAGAGGGTCCCCTAGTGCACTAATCAGCATGTCCATATTACAGGTCAGCAGAGGGAGAGCGTCCCCTAGTGCACTAATCAGCATGTCCATATTACAGGTCAGCAGAGGGATAGGGTCCCCTAGTGCACTAATCAGCATGTCCATATTACAGGTCAGCAGAGGGAGAGGGTCCCCTAGTGCACTAATCAGCATGTCCATATTACAGGTCAGCAGAGGGAGAGTGTCCCCTAGTGCACTGATCAGCATGTCCATATTACAGGTCAGCAGAGGGAGAGGGTCCCCTAGTGCACTGATCAGCATGTCCATATTACAGGTCAGCAGAGGGAGAGGGTCCCCTGGTGCACTAATCAGCATGTCCATATTACAGGTCAGCAGGGGGAGAGTGTCCCCTAGTGCACTAATCAGCATGTCCATATTACAGGTCAGCAGAGGGAGCTTCGTATTGTGTATGCGGGAACACTTCTTTTTCTTTTTCTTTTTCTTTTTCTTCTTCTTCTCCTCCTTATTTTCCTCTTCTTCTTCTCCTCCTCCTCTTCCTCCTCCTTTTCCTCTTCTTCATCATCTTCTTCTTCTTCTTCTTCTTCTTCTCCTTCTCCTCTTTTTCCTCTTCTTCTCCTCCTGCTTCAGTCCATGTTGCGTGGTAGAAGATGGAGCTCACCAAAACCCCTAAACCCTAAAACCTTCCCCTTGCGCACTTTTAAGCATGTCTTCTGCCACGTCCCTCTCAAGCCCTTCACATGTTTCAAGTGGAAGTGCTTCGTCAGTATGTATGTATGTATGTATGTATGTATGTATGTATGTAAGTATGCGTGCATGCATGCATGTATGTATGTATGCATGTATGTATGTATGTATGTATGTATGCATGCATGCATGCATGTATGTATGTATGTATGTATGTATGCATGCATGCATGTATGTACTGGTACACTAGGAGCACACCAATATTCAGTTGTCATATTCAATATTCAATATCCATATTAAATATTCAAAAAATATATATATATAATACAAATATATATATATATAGCACTATATATATATATATATATATATATATATATATATATATATATATCTATATATATATTCATTCTTCTCTATATATATTCAATATTAAAATTTCATATTCAATATTCAGTATTCATATTCAGTATTCATATTCAGTATTAATGTGTATACATTGAAGTATTCATATTCATATATTAAAGTAGTCATAATCATATTAATAAGTTTAAGTATTCATATTCATATATTGAAGTATTCATATTCAGTACTCATGTTCATGTATTGAAGTATTCATATTCAGTATTCATATTCATATTAATATGTTGAAGTATTCATAATCATATATGGAAGTAGTCATATTCATACATTGAAGTATTCATATTCAGTACTCATATTCATATGTTGAAGTATTCATATTCATACATTGAAGTATTCATATTCATAAATTGAAGTTTTCATATTCAGTACTCATATTCATACATTGAAGTATTCATATTCATATATTGAAGTTTTCATATTCAGTATTCATATTCATATATTGAAGTATGAACTATCCCCACCTAGCATAGACGAAAAAGTACCTACGCCGAGAAATAAACACTGGCTAAACTCTGAAACTAAGTGAATAGTCGAATCTCTGATGAGGTTCAGATTTTCATAACTTTGATTGATTGTTCACAATGCACACCTTAAGGGTGGGTTGAGTACGCGCGTGAGAGGGGTGGTAAAGGTAAGTGGGTGGGTGAGTGATTGAGTGGGGAATTAAGTGGGTGAGTGTGTACGTGGTGATGTTTAGGGGTTGAGTGGGTGAGTGAGTGGGTGAGGTGAGTGGGGGGAGCGAGTGGGTGATTGGATTGCTGAGGGGGAATAAATGGGTGGCAATGGGTAAGTGGTGAGTGGGTGGGGGTTAGTGTGTGATGAGTGGTAGGGGTGTGGTGGGTGGGGAGAGTGGGGAGGGGGTGAGATGACGGGAGTAGGTAATGGTGTGAGGGTTCTTGAGTT
>JACBWV010000610.1:117722190-117817120 GCA_013435795.1 Chlamydomonas sp. ICE-L | reverse complement strand
GTCCCCTAGTGCACTAATCAGCATGTCCATATTACAGGTCAGCAGAGGGAGCTTCGTATTGTGTATGCGGGAACACTTCTTTTTCTTTTTCTTTTTCTTTTTCTTCTTCTTCTCCTCCTTATTTTCCTCTTCTTCTTCTCCTCCTCCTCTTCCTCCTCCTTTTCCTCTTCTTCATCATCTTCTTCTTCTTCTTCTTCTTCTTCTCCTTCTCCTCTTTTTCCTCTTCTTCTCCTCCTGCTTCAGTCCATGTTGCGTGGTAGAAGATGGAGCTCACCAAAACCCCTAAACCCTAAAACCTTCCCCTTGCGCA
Organism: Chlamydomonas sp. ICE-L; assembly: GCA_013435795.1. NCBI lineage: Eukaryota > Viridiplantae > Chlorophyta > Chlorophyceae > Chlamydomonadales > Chlamydomonadaceae > Chlamydomonas > Chlamydomonas sp. ICE-L. The sequence goes on along the minus strand of JACBWV010000610.1, from coordinate 117,816,810 downwards.
CTTTTAAGCATGTCTTCTGCCACGTCCCTCTCAAGCCCTTCACATGTTTCAAGTGGAAGTGCTTCGTCAGTATGTATGTATGTATGTATGTATGTATGTATGTATGTAAGTATGCGTGCATGCATGCATGTATGTATGTATGCATGTATGTATGTATGACTGTAGTATGCATGGCATGCATGCATGTATGTAGGAATGAAGGTATGTATGCATGCATTCATTGTATGTAATGGTACAATAGGAGCACACCCATATTCAGTTTTATATTCAATATTCAAATCCAGAGAAATATCAAAAAATATAGATAGATAAGACAAATTAGATATATATACATATATATAGATATAGATATATATATCATATATATATATATAGAGATAGTATATATATATATATTCTTCTTCTCGATATATATCAATATAAAAAATTCAATTCCATATTCAGTATTCAATTCAGTATTGCAATTCAGTATTAATGTGATAATGGAAGGATTATATTTCATATATTAAAGTAGTCATAATCATATTAATAAGTTTAAGTATTCATATTCATATATTGAAGTATTCATATCAGTACTCATGTTCATGTATTGAAGTATTCATATTCAGTATTCATATTCATATTAATATGTTGAAGTATTCATAATCATATATGGAAGTAGTCATATTCATACATTGAAGTATTCATATTCCGTTACTAATTCATATGTTGAAGTTATTCTAGTCATAATTGAAGTTATTATATTCATAAATTGAAGTTTTCATATTTCAGTACTTCAATCATGACTTGAAGTGTATTTCTAATTCATATATTGAAGTTTTCATATTCAGTATTCATATTCATATATTGAAGTATGAACTATCCCCACCTAGCATAGCCGCCACTTCCTCCGCTCGCGCATCCCAACTGCTCAACGTCTGAAACTCAGTGACGATTCGCCCGTCTGCTGAGGCCTCAGATTTCATAACTTTGATATGCTTTGTTGCACAGCATGCAACCTACGGGGTTGGGTGAGTCGGTGAGCGGGTAAGTGGGTGGGTGAGTGAGTGAGTGGGTGAGTAAGTGGGTGAGTGGGTACGTGGGTGAATGGTTAAGTGGGTGAGTGGGTGAGTGAGTGGGTGAGTGAGTGGGTGAGTGAGTGGGTGAGTGGATGAGTGGGTAAATGGGTGAATGGGTAAGTGTGTGAGTGGGTGAGTGGGTTAGTGTGTGAGTGAGTGGGTAAGTGGGTGAGTGGGTGGGAGAGTGGGTGAGTGGGTGAGGGAGTAGTGAGTAGGTAAGGGGTGTGAGTGGGTAAGTGCGTGGGGTGCGTAGTAGGTAAGTGGTGAGGGGGTCACCTATGTAAAATGTTACCCAAATCACACCAATACTACTCACTCACCCACTCACAGTGCAGTTTTTCTCTAAGTGGGTCCGGAGGCGTAGAATTCTTTCTACGGACCGCGTTCCACTTACCGCCCGTCAAGGTCAGGACCCGAGGGGCCTTATCATACTCCGGCTTGTCAGAACCGTCGCGCTTCTAAACAAACAAATGCCCGTGGTCTAATGCACGCGCCTTATTACTAGGAAAATGTATGGTTACTTTCCTTTTTCGATAAGGCCCGATAATTTTCTATTATTTTCAACAAGAACGTCCTAATCGGCTATGAACAAGATAGGCCTAGAGCTCGAGGTTGCTGGGTCCGCTCGAAAGCAATTATTAACCCCTCGCCTCTTATAGCGTTTGTTTCTCAGGAAGAGGCTTAAAGTTGACAAGTGCTGGTTCTGGATTCGAGGGAAGGCTAACCAGTTTTCGAGCGAAAAAGTAACCAGTTCGTTCAAATCGTCCTGCGAATTTAGTCTCGAAGCTGAAGATCTGGCCTATCGAATCGATCAAGGCTTCTAAAAATTGCGATGGACCGGCCAAAAAATCGCAGGAGCAGCGGGAAGCAACATGGGCAGAGCAGGCATGGGTCGCAGAGTAAGGCATTGATTGATGGGTTCGTAAGCATGGTGGTTTGGGAATTTGGGGGGGGGGTACTAATTGGTGTTGACATATATTGCTGGTTACATGAAAATGAGGGGCCCATACATACGCTATCAGCAGGTAGGTTAGGGGCAGGAGCTTAGGGGTGGGTGGTGGTGGTGGTGTGCTGGAGTGTGGGTGATGGTGGTGGGGGTGGGGGGGGCGGGGGGGTGGGGTATGTAGGGGGGGTATCGTTTCTGCGCCGAAAAGGCTACCATGATGCATGGGTGGGACGGGATGCATGAATGGGTGTGGCTGCATGCATGTAGGGCAGATGTATGTATGCATGCATGTATGCGGGGGTGGGTGGTGTGGCTGGGGGGGGGCATTGCACAGAGAACATAAAAACGACGGGTAGGCGGCCTATTTAAATACAGCAAGTAGACAGTGCACTATTAGCATGGTTGGGTTGCCACAAAATGTATGTACGGGGGTTCGATGATCTGGCGGAGGATTATTGGAATGTATGCATTTGATTGGTGGGGTAAATGGGAGCTACCAGGGAGTGTGTGTGGTCGGTTGGTGGTTGGTGCGGGGGGGGGGCATGAATGTATGTATGGCAGTAGTCCTATGACTAATGCCTGCAAGGGGTTGGGGGGTTGGGGGGGGATGTAGAAAAAAAGCATTAACGCAGGAGGGGCAAGGTGTTAATGGGGACCTCCCCTATGCCCGGCAGCTGAGCTGGGGAGGAAGTCAACATGGCAGCATAGTAAGTGTCACCCTCCCGGAGTAGGCGGGTGGGGTCTGGGATCCTTCAGCACGGTGGCAATAATGTGGTACAGGAGGCAATAGATCTCTGGGCAGCAGGATGAGATGAGGCTGGCATGGAGGTATGTATGGACAGTTAGCATACAATGACATGCATTGGCATGGGGGGGTGGGGTGGGGGGTGGGGGTGCATAGATGTATGTATGGCCGTAGCATACAATAACCTGCCTGCAGGGGGGGTGGGTGGGGTGCATGGATGTATGTTTGGCAGTTAGCTACAATCACATGCCTGCACGGGGAGGAGGGGTGGGGAGGCATGTATGTAGATGGATTAGCAGACAAAACATTACTGCGGCGGGCGGGGTAGGGGGTATGAGTGTGTAGTCAGGGCTGTCCAGGGCGGCTGCGTTGCTCCGTTGGCAGACGCAGCATCGAAGGGTCGTTGCGTCGCAGGACAATGCCTTCGGTGAGTTGGTTGCGTTGCCCCGTGATGCAGGATATGGGGTCGGTTTTGGGTCGGGTTGCGTCTCGGACGCAGGCCAGAAATTGGTTGGGTTGGGCTTAAAATTTGTTTAGGCTAGGGGGGGCCTGACAAACCCTGTGTGGGTGTGCAGGATTTTCTAGATTTAATTTGCAAGCCAAATGAACAGAATATTTTTCTGAAACCATACCATGGATCTTCCTTCACTGGCTCCATCACATACATGCTGATAATGGATGCACGGAAAATTAACATCAAGAAACTCAACGAGGGCATAGGTTCAGCACCTAGGGGGCCAGAATAAGGAAACAGAACATTACTTTAAACATTAAAGACAAGTTAGTTAATGTTCGAAAATGAACTGGCAAGACGTGATAATTCGAAGGAAAGTGGGAGTGTTGAGCATATAGTGTTCTTCATGTGTTTTACATTGAGAGTAGAAAAAAAAATATGTTCAAAATTAGAGAAAAGTCGGCCATTAAAAGGTCAAAAATGACAGATAAATAATTTAATAAAAGTTTGAGTATTGAAACATGTGATGTAATTTTGGAATGATTTCTTAGCCAAAACAATGGGTTGCACCATACCCTCCTACAAGCATTCCTATACTTTTTCTACCGTTGCCGTCATAACGCACAGCGGTTTCTACAAAACAATCCAATAGTAGAAAAAAAGAGCCGGGGCTTAACTAGGTGAGTGGGGGTACGTGGGTGAGTGGTGAGTAAGTGGGTGAGTGTCGGTAGTGGCGAGTGAGGGGGTGAGTGGTAAGTAAGGGGTGAGTGGGTACAGGTGAAGGGGGTTAAGTGGGGTGATGTGGGTAAGGGTAAGGAGTGAGGAAGGTGGGTGTGAGTGGTGAAGTAAGTGGATGAGTGGGTAAGTGGGCGAGTGAGTGGGTGAGTGCGTAAGTAAGTTGGTGAGTGGGTAACTAGGTGAGTGGGTAAGTGGGTAAGTGAGTGAATAAGTGGGTGAGTGGGTGAGTGGGTAAGTGAGTGAGTAAGTGGGTGAGGTGTGGGAGTGAAGGGGTGTGAGTGGGTTACGGGAGAGTGAGGGGGTGAAGGGAGGAAGTAAATTGGTGAGTGGGTAACTATGTGAGTGGGTAAGTGGGTGAGTGGGTAAGTGAGTGGGTAAGTGAGTGAGTAAGTGGGTGAGTGGGTAAGTGAGTGAGTAAGTGGGTGAGTGGGTGTGAACTTCAGTGGGGGGAATAAGTGGTGAGGAGTGGGTAGAAGGGGGCGAGTGAGTGGGTGAGTGCGTAAGCAGGGTGGGCAGTGGGACGGGAAGGCGGGTGACGTGGGGAAGGGGTGGGGGGAAGGAGTGAGTATAGGGGGATGAGTGGGTAAGTGAGTGAGTAAGTGGGTGAGTGGGTGAGCAAGTGGGTGAGTGGGTAAGTGGGCGAGTGAGTGGGTGAGTGCGTAAGTAAGTTGGTGAGTGGGTAACTAGGTGAGTGGGTAAGGAGTGAATAAGGGGTGAGTGGGTGAGTGGGTATTGAGTGAGTAATAAGTGGGAAATGGGGGAGTGGTTGAGTAAGTGGGTGTGAGTGGGTTAAGTGAGAGGAGTGAGTGGGTATGTGCGTAAGTAATGGGTGATGGGGTAACTATGTGAAGTGGGTAAGAGTGGGATGCGTGGGTAGGTACGGTGAGGAGTAGTGGGTTGAGTGGGTGAGTAAAGGGGGGTGAGTGTGGGAACTGGGGGAGTGAGTGGGGGTTGGACTGGTCGAGTGAGTGTGTGAGTGGGTAAGTGGGTGAGTGGGTGAGTAGGTGAGCAAGGGGGTGAGTGGGTGAGTAGGTGAGTAAGTGGGTGAGTGGGTGAGTAGGTGAGTAAGGGGGTGAGTGGGTAAGTGGGTGAGTGAGTGGGTGAGTAAGTGGGTGAGTGGGTAAGTGGGTGAGTGAGTGGGTAAGTAAGTGGGTGAGTGGGTAAGGGCGTGAGTAGGTCAGTGAGTGGATGAGTGGGTGAGTGGGTAAGGGGGTGAGTGGGTGAAAGGCATTTGCTGCAGGTTCTGACCAATACAAGCCCAAAGACACAAGGTAAAGGATTTTATTGAAACATAATTGGACTAAAGCCGGCCAGTATCACCTAATTTGTACATTGCAATGCGCACAAGTCTTATGCAGCGTCGCAAGCGACGCGGAAACTTGGCCCAGTGAGTTAGCAACGGAACAACAGGTGGCAACGTACTGGAGCTGACCAAAGCCAGTCAGTTATGAGACAGTTGGCTGACGTGTCAGGCTTTTTCGGTTAGTCGGGCGGACAAATGGGTAACCCTGGGGGCTCCCGACCCCCAGGAGGGGGGGCTCCGCAAAAGGCAAATCTGTTTTCGACAAATATACATTTGCCATCCGAAATGGGGTAGTCAGGCCAAACTGGGCCTTAAAATTGGGATTGGGGGCTTTAGTGCATCCTTAAGGAAGAGCAACACAAGAGGGACACTAGAGAATGCTTTTCCCGCTACATATGGGTTTTGCTACTCTTGACCCGTTTTGGCCCCAATTACCGCTAAAAAATAACCAAAATCTATGTCACTAAATGGCCCTAAAAAGCTATAAGGACGTTGTCCCTGGAGAAGGCATAAACCCACTAAGCTATAAAAACACCTCATAAACTGAAAAACAATCCCAGGGGAACACACAACAACGTGTTGAATTCTTAACATTGTTTTTAAGAAAGACAACGCCTGGAGGGGCGTGGTGTTAAGGGGACATTGTTTTTACGGATTTCAAAAATATTGAGAATCTTTAAATACTTATAAATGTTTAAATACTTATAAATCTGTAAATACTTATAAATGTTTAAAAATGCAGTATGTAAGCAGCAAACGTGGCGACATGAGGGGGGCTTCAAGAGCTACCTGAGGCAAGTGTGTGACGCAAATGATCTGGCTGGCATTACGTCGCTTATCCGTCCCCTGGCCAGCCGAGGATCCAAAGGAGGTCCCTGCAGAAGACATCCGCCGCAAGATCTGGCCCACACTGGCTCCCAGCCTGGCTCCGATACCGGAATCCAGCTCATCCAAGACGAGAGTGGGCTGGAGGGGGCCACCAACCTCATCCTCAACCTCAACCGACCCCAACCTGTCGGCCTCACTGTAAGCACTTCCCTCTTGGGGGACAGCGTCAAGGTGGGGGTCACCAGAGCTGCTCATTGCGGAGTGTTCGCCGCGCCTGGGACTGGTACTGGTACTGCTGGTACTGCTGGTTCTAGTACCACCACCTTCAAGGCTTGTGGATGGTGCTTGTGTTGATGCTGGTGCTGATGCTAGCGTTGGCGATGGCGCTGGTATTGAGACTGAGTAAGGGCGCCCCACTGCGCAAGGGGCTGCCTTGAGGGCAAGCATGATCCTAGCACTCTCACCACCAGAGGCAACCGCAGACAGAGGCCGCAGAGGCTCAGAGGGGCCTGCAGCAGCAAGCAGAAGGAGAAGCTGAAGTGAGTGAGGAGACATGACGAGCTTAGTTGGTGTTGCTGCATTCGGGTGGGTCAAAGGGGTGGACCACTGCGCAAGGGAAGCAGAGGAAGAAGGAGGAGAGGGAGAGGGCGGAGGGAGAGGGAGAGGGAGAGGGAGAGGGGGAGGGGGAGGGGAGGGGGAGGGGGGGAGGGGGAGGGAGAGGGAGAGGGAGAGGGAGAGGGAGAGGGAGAGGGAGAGGGAGAGGGAGAGGGAGGAGGGAGAGGAGAGGGAGAGGGAGAGGAAGAAGAAGAAGAAGAAGAAGAAGAAGAAGAAGAAGAAGAAGAAATAGAAGGTCAGTGAAGACAAGCCTAGTGTGTGTGAATGCAGCAAGAAGATTACGTAAGTGTAAGTCAGATATGCGCCCAAGTTGCTCATATCGACAAGATATGGATAGGTTGTCAGCATGCATGGGGTGCAGAGTACAACAATTTGTCATTTTGGGTTGTGCTTTTGACGCAACTGCCTCCTTTTGGGTAGCGCTTTTGACTCAACTGAAAACAGAAATCTGCCCTCTTGACCCAAGGGGGGGTTACAAATTTGTGCAAATCGCGCAGTCAGGCTCCAAAACCTTGCGCGCTACCGCGCAAGAGCGCGCGTCATGTAGTGCCCTGAAGGGGGATCTATCGATTAACACAAATTTAAATGGACATAAAATAAAACGAAGGAAGGACAGTAAATTGTAACAAAAACACACAGGATTCAAAACCCAGGACGCGCCTGCAGCAAGGAGTAACTCCACCCAGTCTAGACTTAACTGATAAAATATGTCAGTGGGGAAGGTGTGTGTGTGTGTGTGTGTGTGTGCGGTGGGGGGGTGGGGGGGGGGGGGAGGGGGTTCAGAGGGAAGTGTTGTGTTTGTGTGTGTGTGTGTGTGTGTCGTGTGGGGGGGGGGAGGAACCCAGGACGTGCCTGCAGCAAGGAAGAATTCCACCCAGTCTAGACTTACTGATAAAATATGTCGAGTGGGAAGGTGTGTGTGTGCGTGTGTGTGTGGGGGGGGTGGGGGGGGTGGGGTGGTGGGGGAGTGGTGTGTGTGGGGGGGGAGGAACCCAGGACGTGCCTGCAGCAAGGAGGGAACTCCACCCAGTCTAGACTTAACTGATAAAACATGTCAGCTGGGAAGGTGTGGTGTGTGTTTGGGTGTGTGTGTGTTGTGTGTGTGTGGGGGGGGGTCAGTGGGGATGGTGTTGTGTGGGTTCAGAGGGAAGTGTGTGTGTGTGGGGTGTGGGGGTGGGGTGGGGGGGGTCAGTGGGATGGTGTGTGGAGGGGGTTCAGAGGGGAAAGTGTGTGTGTGTTGTGGGGGGGGGGGCGGGGAACCAAGGATGTGTCGCAGCAAGGAAGAATTCCACCCCAGTCTAGACTAACTGATAAAAACTATGTCAGTGGGGAGGTGTGTGTGTGCGTGTGTGTGTGGGGTGGTGTTGTGTGGTGTGTGTGTGTGTGTGTGTGTGGGGGGGGGGGGGGACCCGGACGTGCCTGCAGCAAGGAGGAACTCCACCCAGTCTAGACTTAACTGATAAAATATGTCAGTGGTGAAGGTGTGTGTGCGCGTGTGTGGTGTGTGGTGTGTGAGTGTGTGTGTGTGTGTTGTGTGGTTGTGGTGTGGGGTGGTGGTGGTGGTGGGGTGGTGGGTAGGTGGTGGTGGGGGGGGAACCCAGGACGTGCCTGCAGCAAGGAGGAATTCCACCCAGTCCAGACTTAACTGATAAAATATGTCAGTGGGGAAGGTGTGTGTGTGTGTGGTGTGGTGTGGTGGTGGTGGTGTGTGTGGGGGGAAACCAGGACGTGCCTGCAGCTAGGAGGAACTCCACCCAGTCTAGACCAGAGGATCCGACCATGAAGCGCTGCCCTTGCAAGCTGTCTCTCTTGCTCTTCTGGCTGTGACCAGCCTCGTACTCTTCATCTTCCTCCGCCTCTGTCCATGCAGCTGGTGCCAGGTCAGCACCAGAGGCAAATGAGCTGGTCGATGGTAGGCTTGTGTCAAACCTTGGGGAGGCGGTGCTTGTTGCCTGAGGGTCGTGGTGAGGGTGGTGGTAGTGGTGAGGGTGAGGGTGGTGGTGGTGGTGGTGAGGATGAGGGTGGTGAGGGTGAGGGTGAGGGTGAGGGTAAAGGTGGTGGTGAGGGTGAGGGTGGTGGTGAGAGGGTGGTGGTGGTAGGTGGTGCTTAGGGTGGAGGGTGGGTGCAGGGTGGGTGGTGAGGGTAAGGGTGGAGGTGAGGGTGGGGGTGGTGGTGAGGGTGGTATAGTGCTAGGGGTGGGCTATACAAGGGGTGCTGCCTGAGGGGTGGTATCATGTTAAAAGGTGTTTTCGCTTAGGTTTTGGATATCACAAGTCACAACAAAACAAACTGCGCTCCTCAGTCAGTCTCTCTTAAAGCCAAGCCACAAATGCATTCAACCATCCAGCCTGAAGCACATGTTGGGGTGGGCTGGGGTAGGGTGGGGTGCGCTGGTCTGGTCTGGTCTGGTCTGGGCTGGGAAGACAAACAAGACCATCTCTTAGTCACTTTTTTTGGCGGAGCCCCCCCTTCTGGGGGGGCGGCAGGCCCCAGATTCCCCCTGTTGTCAGTCTGTGATGTTGAGGGGGCCACCCCGTTTGCTTGCACTTGGGCCAGTTGTATGTTGTTACAGTCCAGGGGTAGACCAAATAGGCTAAAGGGACATGCCCAACCATAACAGGAGTGGCTACGAATATAACTGAAAGGCACTGAAAAATAACTGATAAGCACTGAATAGCACTGAAAAGGAGCTGGAAGGCACTGAAAAAGCACTGAATAGCACCGAAAAATAACTCGAATGCACCGAAAAATAACTGAAAAGCACTGGAAAAGCACTGAAAGGGTGGTGAGGATGAGGGTGAGGGTGGTGATGAGGGTGGTGGTAAGAGTGGTGGTGAGGGTGGTGATGAGGGTGGTGGTGAGAGTGGTGATGAGGGTGGTGGTGAGGGTGGTTTGGTACTAACCTGAGCAAAGCCTTTTTCATAGCTCTGTGCATTAGCCTGTGCTGAGTCGGGGCTACTGCTGCTTCGGGTCAGGTGATCTTCAGCTACACGGCTTGTAGCTGACGAACTACGTGTGGCAGACTTAGCTACAGAATCAGCAGCTGCTTGCTGAATCTTTGTGTGGGCTGCTGATTGTGTGGAGGAGCCTTGTACCTCCCCCACTCCCACAGTCTGAGGGTATGCCCCCGGGTGTCTCATGGTACTGACCTTGATATCAGCGTCAGACAGCCAGATGCCTTCCTCCTCTAACAATGCAAAGTCATCCTGGAATGGGCCACGTATTCAGTTCAGTATTCGAGGTGGGGGAGGGCTTAGGGTTGAGGAGGGTTGGTTGGGGGGGAAAGAGGGGGGGATGTGGGGGCCGGGTGAGGGGTGGGGTGGGGTGGGGTGGGGTGTGGGGGGGTACAGACTCTCCCCCTCCTCCCACTCACCAGCCAGATACCCTCCTCCTCCTAACAGAACGAAGTCGTACTGCTTGGCTTGGCTTGGCTTGGCTTGGCCTGGCCTGGCTTGGCTTGTTACATGGTTTGTTACATAGTTTGTTACATGGTTTGTTACATGGTTTATTACAAGGATTGTTACAAGGTTGAATTGGATTGGATTGGATTGGATTGGATTGGATTGGATTGTTATATGGTTTGTTACATTTTTTGTTACCTTTTTTGTTACAAGGATTGTTACAAGATTAGATTGGATTGGATTTTGTTTTGCCCTAAATGGACCTAAATGAACCTTACAAGCTTATACAGCTATAAAATCACTACAACGCTGTCCCTGAAGAAGACGTCAAACCATTAAGCTAGAAAAAAAAAACTTTCAGATTTGAAAAATAAATCACTGACATGGGCCACGTGTCAGGTCCAGTATCTCCGGCTTGGGGTTTCAGTTTTATAATAAATACCCGATAAATACATAAATAAATAGTTTGCTTTATTACGAGGCGTGAGGTTGAGGGGGCCAGCCCGTTTGCTTGCACTAAGACCAACCACCAAGCTTCAGGTTAATGAAAGTCGAACCTAGTGTTGTGACTAGCACCTATCGTGGTAGTCCCCAGTGCAAGCAGACATGCTGGCCCCCTCAACACCACGCCTTGTAATAAGGCGTACTATTTCTTTATTTAAGTAGGACCTAGTGTTGTGACTAGCACCTAACAGAACAAACCTCTAACAGGGCTAAGTCATTCCGAGATGGGCGTCGTGTCAGGTTCAGTATTTCGGGCTTGGAGCTTCAGGTTTATGAAAGTAGCACCTACTATGTGTACTTCCAATATTACATAGGTGTAGCTATGTAGCTAGCTAGTTATATATATATATATATATATGTGCATGGCTACTTACAATATTATTAGGGACCGGCATATTATATGATATAGACCAAAGGCGTGTACGACATCATATGATTTCATACAACTGTATCATGTGAAATTGTTTATAAATGGTAACTTTGGCTTAGTCAGACTGCCGGCATCATTTGATATCATATGCTATTAAATGATGGCATGATATCATATGATATCATATTGCCGTTCCCAAATAATATTGTAAGTAGCACCGGTAGCACCAACAACCTTTTTATAATTAACATACTGCATTTAGCTAGCTTTTCCAGAAACAGTAGCTTAGTACACGATCTCACAACATACCCCGCATGATCCCGTATCCCAACCATACCCCCACTGTACATGATATCAAAATATACAACAGAATCTAGTTTCCCAGAGTAAGGCTCCTCCGTGGGCCTCCACTTGATGCGCGCGTCAAATCTGATTCCCCCATGGTCATGCGGGCTATTTGGGGCTGCTTCAGGTTACATCAGCTTATTTAGGGCTATTTCATGCTATTTCGGGTAAAATCAGCTTATTTGGGGCTATTTCAGCTACATCAGCTTGTTTAGGGCTATGTCAGGCAATTTCGGGTATCATCAGCTATTTTGGGGCTTTTCCAGCCTATTTCAGGCTATTTTAGGGAAAAAACAGCTTACATGGGGCTATTTCAGGTTACATCAGCTTGATTGGGGCTAATCCAGGCTATTTTGGGTTAAATCAGCTTATTTGGGGATATTTCAGGTTGCATCAGCTTGTTTCAGGCTATTTCAGGCTATTTCAGTTTACATCAGCCTATTTAGGGCTGTTTCAGGCTATTTCGGACTATTTTGAGCCGTACAGGCTCCCATCTGCCCTCCTCAAGCCTCCCTTCCCAGAATAAGCCTCTTCCGCTGGCCTCCAGTTCATGTGCCCAAGGAATCTGCTTCCCTTATGGTCATACAACCTATTTCGGGCTATTTCTGGTTCCATCAGCATATTTGGGGCTATTTCAGGCTATTTCGGACTATTTCGAGCCATGCGGACTCTCATCTGCCCTCCTCAAACCCACCTTCCCAGAATAAGCCTCCTCCGCCAGCCTCCAGTTAATGTGCACGTCAAATCTGCTTCCCCCCATGGCCATGCAGCCTATATTGAGCTATTTCTGGCTACATCAGCATATTTGGGGCCATTTCGGGCTATTTCGGACAATTTCGAACCATGCGGACTCTCATCTGCCCTCCTCAAACCCACCTTCCCAGAATAAGCCTCCTCCGCCAGCCTCCAGATAATGCGCACGTCAAATCTGCTTCCCCCCATGGCCATGCAGCCTATATTAGGCTATTTCTGGATACATCAGCATATTTGGGGCCATTTCGGGCTATTTCGGACAATTTCGAGCCAAGCCTACCTTCCCGGAATAAGCCTCTTCTGCTGGCCTCCAGTTTATGCGCACGTCGAATCTACTTCCCCCCATGGACAGCTCACGCAGGCAGCTCTCCACACTAGCCTTCAGTGACCCAGCTGCTGCGCGGCGACGTGCACTGAGGGTGACACAGTCTTGTCGCAGGAGGGCATGAAGCTCGTGCAGTCGCTCCTCCCAATCCTCCTGGAGGCAGGGATGAGGGGTGAGGGGTGGGGGGGGGGGGGGGGCCCCTATCGGGGGGGGGGGGGGGGGGTGAGGGTGCGGGGAGGGGATAGAGTGAGTTGTTGAGGGGGACTGGTCGGGTGTGAGTGTGTGGAAGGGAAGGATTGCGGGTGGGGGGGGGGGGAGGGGGGGGTTGATGCGGGGATGGTGAGGGGGTCCTGTCGCAGGATGGCATGTGAAGATCTGCAGTTGTGTCCTCCCATCACTCCTCTGGGGGAAGTGTGATGGATTGAGTGATAAGGGGGGGAGGGAAGGGGGGGGGAGTTGTTGAGGGTGGTGAGGGGGTTGGAAGGGGAGGGGGGGAGTTGTTGAGGGGGGTGAGAGGGGAGGGGATAAGGGTTAGCAATTTTTCAGCTTCCCCAACTTCCCCATTAGTATTTCTTTCCGGTAATTCTTTGGTAATCTTTGGGTAATTGTTGCGGGCTAAAGCCCCTTACCAGTTAGACATTCCACAATAGCCTCCACCCCCTGAGAACCCTGACACCCTCAGCTTCACATGGGCAACCAATAACCAACGGGATGTGAAACCTTCATATCCTGTTGGTTATTGGCTGCCCAGGTGAAGCTGCCCATCTCCCTCAACCCCATTATTTATTTTTTCAGAAAAAGACAGAAGCCAATAAAACAGCAACACTGCTGCTTTCAGCACAAGACAGAAGCGCACAGTACAGTTGCTCAGGTAGAGTCTGAGGCAGCACAGTCACTCATACAGAGGAAGAACAGTCACTCAGGTGGTGGCAGTACAGTCACTCAGGCAGAGGCCTACGAGTCACTTTTTCTTTTTTGGGCCATGTGTAGCAGCTTCTACGCAGGTCCCTTGTCCTTGAGCCAAACCATAAGTATTTGACAGTTATGATGACAGCTTGAAGAAAAAAGGAAAAACGAAACCAGGGGTCTGCGTAAACCTCTTCGACCCTCTTCATTGCGCACGAAGAGAGTCGAATGCGCACAAAGAGGGTTGAAGAGGGTCGAAGAGGTTTAAGCAGACCCTGGTTTCACTTTTCCTTTTTTCTTCAAGTTGTCATCATAACTATCAAACGTGACAAAGCAGGCATGACAGGCATTCCAATGTAGCTGTGCTCTTTGAGCTTGACTCGGTCGCAGGCTAATGAAGCTGGGTGGAAGCTGCTACGCGTAACCCCAAAATGAAACAGTGCCAATAGCCCCTCACACCTGACACCCTTCAGCCTCACCTGGGCAGCCAATAACCAACGGGATGTGAAACCTTCATATCCTGTTGGTTATTGGTTACCCAGGTGAAGCTGCCTATCTTCCTCAACCCCTTCCCAATAATAGTATTAATAACTATTATAATATCAATATTACAGCAATATTACTATTACTACTACTACTACTACTACTAATACTACTCATAGCCAAACAGTAATGTTTTGGCTCCTACTAGCCTCAATGGTAATGCTTTGGCGCCCCTAACTTCCCCAATAGCCCCTTCCCCCAAAGTATTTGCTTTGCTCCACCCCTTCTCCATTAGACCCCTCACACCTGAGTATCTGACCCCCTCAGCTTCACCTGGGCAGCCAATAACCAACGGGATGTGAAACCTTCATATCCTGTTGGTTATTGGTTGCCCAGGTGAAGCTGCCTATCTTCCTCAACCCCTTCCCAATAATAGTATTAATAACTATTATAATATCAATATTACAGCAATATTACTATTACTACTACTACTACAACTCATAGCCAAACAGTAATGTTTTGGCTCCTACTAGCCTCAATGGTAATGCTTTGGCTCCCCTAACTTCCCCAATAGCCCCTTCCCCCAAAGTATTTGCTTTGCTCCACCCCTTCTCCATTAGCCCCCTCACACCTGAGTATCTGACCCCCTCAGCTTCACCTGGGCAGCCAATAACCAACGGGATGTGAAACCTTCATATCCTGTTGGTTATTGGTTGCCCAGGTGAAGCTGCCTATCTTCCTCAACCCCTTCCCAATAATAATATTAATAACTATTATAATATCAATATTACAGCAATATTACTATTACTACTACTACTACTACTACTACTACTCATAGCCAAACAGTAATGTTTTGGCTCCTACTAGCCTCAATGGTAATGCTTTGGCTCCCCTAACTTCCCCAATAGCCCCTTCCCCCAAAGTATTTGCTTTGCTCCACCCCTTCTCCATTAGCCCCCTCACACCTGAGTATCTGACCCCCTCAGCTTCACCTGGGCAGCCAATAACCAACGGGATGTGAAACCTTCATATCCTGTTGGTTATTGGCTGCCCAGGTGAAGCTGCCCATCTCCCTCAACCCCTTCCCAATAATAATAATAATAATAATAATAATAATAGTAATAATAATAATAATAATAATAATAATAATAATAATAATACTTATAATTATAATATGAGGGGGGGGGGGGGGGGGGGGGGGGCAAGAAAAAAGCTGCCTTACCGCATCTTCGCTTGAAATAGAGCTTATCCTCGAACTAAAAAAACAAAGCCTTTTTTTCGAGCCAAAAACAAAGTTGTACAGAAGTTAGAGGGGTCCAAAGTTGTTTTCACCCAAAGCGGCCCAAATCTTAACTTTGCGATAAATCACTTTTGGGCAACCTGATGAAAGATGTAAGAGCATAACTGGAATGGGCACGAAAAGATCTTTCGAATGACCCCCATTATAGGGGGGGTAGGGTGAGGTAAGTGGGTTTTAGGAGAGGTGGGTGGGGTGGGGGAAGGGGGGTAAAAAAAAAAAAATTCCCAACTTTATTTCCCCCCTCCTTTTGTGTGAAACTTCCACAATTCCAACTCCCATCTGAATCGGACACCATATTGAACACGCGGTCCAAAATCTGTCTCTCTGCCCTCCCCCCTGTTATAATAATAATAATAATAATAATAATAATAATAATAATAATAATAATAATAATCTATATATATAAAGAAATCATGGTCGTGGTCGTGGTCGCGGTCGTGGTCGTGGTTATGTCATCATTGCGTACCCACGTGCCATGGGCGTGCGAAGTGTAACCGACTTGCAACCGACTTTCCGCACACCCAAGTCTTCGCCCAGTGATTTCAATTGCCGAAACAGCAGATGCGCTAAGCTATGCGTGCGCGCTCATTTCATGTCCACAACTGCCTCCTATACTGCGACTGCAATGAATTGCAATGAAATGAGTGAGGAGATCCTCTCCTCGGAGGTGATTTGTTGACCCTCAGATCGCTTTGCATGGCGCTCGGAATAATAGTTTTCAGTGTATTGCTTCACGGAGCGACCTGCGGCTCATGCTATAGAACTTTCACTTCGGCTCATGATTCGGCTGGCCCTTGACTTTCACTTGGCTCACGCATGCGCACTTGTTCTTCATCTCAGCATTACATTCGTCATCGCATTATGCTATCACATAGCCTGAGTCGCTATAACATCGCCTGATTCTTGATTGGAGGTAGTTGACTTCCATTCTCCAGCCTTTCTGCAAGGCTCTATTGATAAATTCATCTTGCTGCGAGCTTAGACACAGGCGCGGCTCATGTATCTCTGCACGATCTAAGTCCCTGCAACCCTGTGACGTTCTCCCGACGTCCAACTTCCTTCTTGCCGCGTGCTCCTTGCACCGCGTGCAATACCTCTTCAAGATCTTCCCCCCCACCCCACACCACTCACACCCTGCAACGATAAGGTTATTGTCGCGCTGACTTTAGCGATGCGTGCAGAGTTTGACCGAGCGAAGGCCCTTTCGGGGAACAGCTTGCAATGCTGCACGCCCAACGATGTAACTTGGCGCGAAGAGGAAAGCTACAGGAGAGCCCGCTCTGCTCTCGCGCAATTTTCCTTCTTTCAGCTGAGTCTTAAACTGTCTCAGACTTTTCGTTTGCAATTTCCAAAAGTCTTCGCGTTCCTCGTCGTCTACGAAACCGTCTATACGTCTGCGCGATTTCGAACTCAGCTGGAAACATCATAATCGCTTCTGTTGTTAAAACCCCATCTGCTAAAGTGGCCGAAGAATATCAGATTCATGGGAAGGAGCAAGCAGGGACGTGGGGCGTGGTGTTGGCGTTGGGGGGTGAGGCAAATTGAGATTGGGCCGGATCGAGGTTTGGGCAGAGTGGTGGACGTGTGTGTGTGTGTGGTGGGGTAAGGGGGGGTGGTGGGGTGGGGGGGGGGGGGGGGGGGGGGGGGGGGCGGGGGATGGGGGGTTGGGGGTGTGGGGGTGTGGGGGGGGGTGTTGGGGGGGGGGTGGGTTGTTTGGGGGTGGGGGGGGGGGGGGGGTGGTGGGGGGGGGGATTTTGGGTGGTGGGGGTGTGGCGGGGTGGGTGGGGGGGGGGGGGGGTGGTGGTTGTGGGGGTGGGGTTTGGGTTTTTTTTGAGGGTGTTTTGTGGGTGGAGGGGGGGGGGGGTGTGGGTGGGGGTGGTGTGGGTTTGGTTGTTTTTTGTGTTGGGGGGTTGTTTGGGGTGTTTGGGGTTGGGGTTTGTGATGGTGTGTGGGGGTGGGGGGGGGCCTGGATTTCATGAAGTATTCTTTTGGTGTATGGTTAGTTTGTGCTGGTGATATGTTAGGGGGGTGGCAGATCTTCAGCTTTGATGGGGGAAACATGATGACGTTGTTTATGAGCCTGGGTGGCATGAGGACTGTGTGTACAGCCCATCTTTAACTCCCGCTCACGGGCAACCCTCTTATGCATTTTTGTTAAGGGGGGTTGGTGTGATGTGTTTCTGTTGTTTTCCCTTCCACACGGGTTACCGTACTAGTAATAATAATAATAATAATAATAATAGCCCAACAGTAATGTGTTAGCTCCTACTAGCCTCAATGGTAATGTTTTGGCTTCCCCATCTTCCCCAGTAGTATTTGCTTTGCTCCACCCCTTCCCCAGTAGCCCCTCAGACCCGAGCACCTGACACCCTCAGCCTCACTTGGGTAGCCAATAACCAACGGGATGTGAAACCTTCATATCCTGTTGGTTATTGGCTGCCCAGATGAAGCTGCCAACCAACATCAACCCACTTCGTGGCTCAACCCCTTCCCCATTACCCCCTTCCCCAATAGCCCCCTCACACCTGAGAACCTGACTCTCTCAGCTTCACCTGGGCAGCCCAAGTAAAAAAAAAAAAAAAAAAAAAACAAACGGATGTGAACCTTCATTCCTGTTGGTTATTGTTTTCCCATGTGAAGCTGCCCCCCACCACATAAACCCGCCTTCGTGCTCAACAACCCCTTCCCTGTCCCTCCCCTACCCAACCCAATAGCCCTCTCACACCTGAGCACCTGACACCCTCAGCTTCATACCTGGGACCAATCACCAACGGGAATGTGAAACCTCATATCCCCTGTTGGGTTTTTTTTATTGGCCCTTGCCCCCCCCCAGGGAAGCTGCCCACCGCTTTCACACCAATTTGTGGCTCACCACCCCATTCCCAACACGCCCCCCAGCAGCCCATCACACGCACCTGACACCCCCCAGCCTCGTTGGGGGGTACTGCTCCAATTACGGTGCACTGCCTCCCCCGAGGCCCAACAGCTCCATCCTGCTTCGGCAAACGTCCCTGATCGTTCGTATCTCCCTCAATTCCATTTTTGTGGCTCACCCATCCCCCATCCCCCCCCCACCCCAACCCCCCAACAGCCACCCCCCCAACAAAGCCCAATGACACACACCTGACACCCTCCCCTCAACAGCCCCCCCCCCCCCCCCACCCCCCCCCCAACAGCGACATCACACACAAACCGTCCATCTCCCCTCAAACAGACATCACAATTTCACCGACCCAAATCCCCTTAACGCACCCCCCCCCACCACCCCCAAAAAAGCCCACATCATCACCCACCTGACACCCTCAGCCTCCTAATACTGCTCCAGACGAAAGGAGCACTGAGCCCTCCAGTTCAAGCACTCATCCGGTCAGCACTTGTAAGGCTTCCTCACAATCCATTTGTGGCTAACCCCTTCCCAACCAACTCCCCAACAGCCATCACACACCACCTGGACAACCCTCACCTTAACAGGCCCCCCCCCACCACCCCCAACCACCCCCCAACATACCATCACACACACCTGACACCCCTCAGCCTCATAATACTGCTCCAGGCGAGAAGAGCACTGCTCCTCCAGGTCCAGCAGCTCCATACTGCTTCGGCACTTGTGCTGCCGAAGCAAACGTTCAATCTGGGAGGTAGTGGGAATGGGGGTGAAGCAGGGCTTGTGGTGGTGGGAGAGGTGATAGTGGTGGTAGGAGGGGTGGAAAGAGTACACGGAGATTGGGTTAGGGAGACGGAGAGACATACTGGATTTGGGGTTTTTATTTTGGCTCTTATTTTGTCCAACAGCACCATACTGCTCCAGCCATTACATACCCGAAGGTAGTAGGAATGGTGGTGGGGAGTGATATGGGGGTGAAGCAGGGGTTGTGGTGGTGATGGTGGTGGTAGGAGGGGTGGAAAGAGCACTTGCAGAGACTGGGTTAGGGAGACGGAGAGACATACTGGATTTTGGGGTTTTATTCTGGCTCTTATTTTGTCCATCAGCACCATACTGCTCCAGCCCTTACATACCCCATGGTAGTAGGAATGGTGTGTGGGGGGGTGACAATGGGGGTGAAGCAGGGTTGTGGTGGTGGGAGAGGTGATGGTGGTAGTAGGAGGGGTGGAACGAGCACTCGCGGAGACTGGGTTAGGGAGGAGAGACATACTGGATTTTGGGGTTTGGATTTTAGGCTCTTATTTTGTCCAGCAGCACCATACTGCTCCGGCCCTAACATACCAGATCGTAGTAGGGATGGTGTGTGGGGGGGTGACAATGGTGGTGAAGCAGGGCTTGTGGTGGTGGGTGAGGTGGTGGTGGTGGTGGTAGGAGGGGTGGAAAGAGCACTTGCGGAGAATGGGTTAGGGAGACGGAGACATACTGGGTTTTAGCGACAAGTTCTGCAACCCTTATCAATTATATCTTCCCCTAAACAGTCCAACAGTGCCATCCGGGGTTTGTGTAAAAAAACTGGATGATGTGCACTGGACCACACCAACACCACCCACGCCCCCGCCGACGCCCGCCGCCCCCCCCCCCACCGCCCCCCACCCCCCCCTGCACACCCCACCAAGCCCAACACACAACGCCACAAAGCAACAAAGTCACCGACAAACGCCCGCACGTATAAACACCCCCAAAACAACACAGAAATAACCAAAAAACCACCGCAACAAAGAAAAAACCGCCAGAAGAAAGAAACGCCAGGAAGGTAAGCGGCAGGCCTCCCTCCCCTCCCCTCCAAACCCTCCTCACGCACGTGTATCTCCCCCCCCTATCACATTCCCTTCCTCAACAAGTCTTCAAACGCTTGATGGTGCTGGTTCATGCTCCACTGGTTCCCCACTGGTACTACATGCAAAGGAGAGCGTTAAAGCCGTCTTCCGCTATCGCAAGCGACTCACGGCAGAGGACTAACGCGGCAGGGGCTCTTCCATTGCTCCGTCCCAGGAAGAGGCAGAGCCCCCCTCAACCTCTCCTCATCCCGCCCCCAGCAACCGACGACAGGAAGAAGCAAACAGCAGACCGCAAGGGACAAGAAAACGAGCATAACGGAAGACGGCAAGGGAACCCCAGATAGAGCCCCGCACCCGACTAAACAACAAAAAGACGACGAGGAAAACAAAAAAAAAGAAAAACCCTCCCCCAACACCACCACCCCCCCCCCCAGAAGAGCAAGAACAAGAGCGACAAAAAGACCCTACCCTCCCAACCATCCTTCCTCTCACCCACCCCCCCCCCCCTCTCATCCTAACCATCTTCAACCGCTTGCTGGTCTGGTCATGCTCCACCTGGTCCCACTGGTACTCCCTTGCAAAGGAGCGCACAGCCGTCTCTGCTATCCCAAGCTGCTCACGGCAGAGGACTAAAGCGTCTAGCGCTTCTTCCATCTGCTCCGTCCCCGACAAAGCAGCAGAGTCACCCTCGTCCTCCTCCTCGTCTTCCTCCTCGACGTCCTCCCTTACTGAATCATCGTCAAACTCCCCGTCCTCTCCGGCCTCTTGCTCGGCAGCTTGCTTAGCAGCACGGCGGGCACCGGCTGCTGCTGCTGCCATCTGCTGCTCTTGCCTCAAGATGGAGTTCAGTTGCGTCTCGACTGACCGAACAGCTCCCACCAGGCCCCCCCGGTCCCCCACAATAGCCATGCGGGCTAGACCGCACTGCTCTACTGATGAACGCTTTGCCTCCATTCGTTTCAAGCTCTGCCTGAGAGTGAGCTCCTCTCCCGACTGTAGACGTGCTTTGCCCACCTGAAGGTTGGTTGGGTCGTGGTGCATATGTAGAGACCGGCATGTGGTGCGTATGTAGGGACCGGTATAGCATATGATGTTCACCTAAGGCGAGTGTGATATCATATGATATTGTATATAATTATGTAAATGGGGGCGTGTTGCATATGTAGGGACCGGCATAGCATATGATGTTCACCAAAGGCGAGTATGATATCATATGATATTGCATACAAATGGGAATGTGGTGCATAGATAGGGACCGGCATATCATATGATGCTCACCAAAGGCGAGTATGATATCATATGTTATTGTATATAAATGGGGACGTGGTGCTTAGGTAGGGACCGGCATATCATATGATGTTCACCAAAGGCGAGTATGATATCATATGATATTGCATATAAATGGGTGTGTGGTGCATATGTAGGGACCGGCATAACATATGATTAGGGAGCGGCAAATAGGTCTATGTGGGCCCAGCCAATAGATCTATATAGGTCTATATAGGGCAATATAGATCTATATCTGCCCTATCGGTACACCAAGGAGGCCTCTGAAAATTCTGGTATTTTTGTACATGTCCTGTGCTGCATTTCAGGGTGCCCTGCACCTTCAAAAAAAATAAAGGATTTTTTTTAAACATCAAAAATCACTTGTGTCGCTTGTTACTGGCGCGGTCGCGCACTAAACCCAACTACGTAGCCTCCAAACCAACCCAGGCCCGGCACCTCTCTACTCCGATCAACAACATCATCAGTTCATCACCATCAGCAATCCAGAATGTCTTTTAAGAGTCCTTTAACTGCCTAATTTGTTTACTTTTACTTGGTCACAGTGTGATCTTTGGTATCCGTGGGTATCGCACGGGGGGGGGGGGGGGGGGGGGGGGGGGGGGGGGGGGGGGGGGGGCTGGAATTTAAAGACGGTGGACAGCCCAGAGTTGGCTGAAAACCATGTCACAATCCAAGCTTGAATACATCATCAATTCATCATCATGGGCATCATCATGAGCACATTGTGCTGTCGCCCTGAATCCCTCAAGCTCATTTAGGAGCAGCATGCGTTGTTGATCCTCTTGAAGGGCGTCTGCGTGGTGTGCAAGAAGTTCGCGAAGTCCAGGACGTCCAAGTCCAGTTCCACAACACACCCCCAGTCGGCTAATGTTGTTAGGGTTTGACGTCAATGTCAAAAGGACGACAAAACAACTGGCAAGCTCCATCTTTGGCAATTCGCGCATCGAAGTGATTTTTTTTATGCGGAAGTCACTGGTAACTTCTGGAGAATCGTCAAGACGGCTAAAGGCAGCTTTAGCTCGCTCTTATACTTCTGTAAGCCGTTAGTATTCAGTAGGCTGTTTGTCGGCTTCATTCAGTGATACGAAAGCGAATGATACGAAAGTGAATTGCAAGAGGAAGGAAGCTTAGGCGGTGTGTGAACTTACGAATCATACTAATATAGACCTATCTGGTCGAGGAGGGGCGTCGGACAAGGGAAATCGATAGATCTATCGGCTTCGCGGAGATAGACCTATATAGGTCTATATGGACGATAGATCTATATAGACCTATCGGTCTTTTTCCTCTCCCTACATATGATGTTCACCAAAGGCGAGTGTGACATCATATGATATTGTATATAAATGGGGGCGTGGTGCATATGTAGGGACTGTTATAGCATATGATGTTCACCTAAGGCGAGTATGATATCATATGATATTGCATATAAATGGGAACGTGGTGCATATGTAGGGACCGTTATAGCACATGATGTTCACCAAAGGCGAGTGTGATATCATATGATATGGTATATAAATGGGGGCGTGGTGCATATGCAGGGACCGGTATAGCATATGATGTTCACCAAAGGCGAGTATGATATCAGATGATATTGTATATAAATGGGGGCGTGGTGCATATGTAGGGACCGGCATATCATATGATGTTCACTAAAGGCGAGTATGATATTATATGGCATTGTATATAAATGGGGGCGTGGTGCATATGCAGGGACCGGTATAGCATATGATGTTCACCAAAGGCGAGCATGGTATCATATGATATTGTATATAATGGAGACGTGGTGCCTATGTAGGGACCGGCATATCATATGATGTTCACCAAAGGCAAGTATGATACCATATGATATTGTACATAATTATATATGTGGGGACGTGGGGCATATGTAGGGACCGGAATATTATATGACGTTCTCCAAAGGCGAGTATGATATCATATGATATTGTACATAATTATATACATGGGGACGTGGTGCGAATGTAGGGACTGGTGTAGCATATGATGTTCATCAAAGGCGAGTATGATATCATACTATTGTGAATATAAATGGTAACTTTAGCCTAGTCAGGCTGCCGGCATCATATGATATCATATGATGATATGATATACCATATGATGAAATGATATCATATGATGAAATGATATCATATGATGATATGATATACCATATGATGAAATGATATCATATGATGATATGATATACCATATGATGAAATGCCATATTTCCCACACCGTAGTGTGAGAAATGAAGTTTTCTGATGACCGACACGGATACCACAGCCGCACCACAAATTTCAAATACTAAACCCCAAGGTGAAACCGGAAACCCGTGCACCGCACATCATCCGCAGTACAGAGCACTGTCGGTATTTAATCCGAACGCAGCCGGAATGTAGCACCTTTTTGCTGCTCATCTGGTAAGCGCTCGGCTTACTACCAATTTTTCGTCCCCACCACCTTCCCTCTGCCCCCACAAGAGTTTTCATCATCTTCAGATGCTACCAGAGCCTCCCAGGGGAAGTAACTCTGTTATTATTTGACAGTAGCGACTCGTTTGGTAGTAGCCCAAAGACAGACCTGTAAGGTCTGGACTTACAAGCTATCCTAATTTAGATGGTGCAGTATATTTATTTTAAGGGACTGTAGCAAGTACAAGTGCAGTCTGAGGAAGGATCCAGCTCCCCATGTGGGAACAAGGAACACCTCCAAAGAACAAGCACTTTGGGAAAGCTCAGACCCAAAAATAAATACTGCACCCCTACCAAAAGGGGCCCCATTTGAAGATGTGCTGGGCCTCTAAGGCTGTGTCTTTATGCCCAGCAAGCAGGCCCCTTAACTTGTGCAAATTCAAGTATGACAATGATGAAGACTGCTAACGCTGATTTCCTAAGTCCCTTGGGACTATTGGGCTTGCCCAATTTAATATGTATTCAGGAAATGTGAAGCGGCCTGTAAGGTATCTGAAGTCAAGTCCTCTGACTGATATCATATGATGAATCTGATAGTACCATAGAGGAACTGATTCATCTGATGGAGAAGATTATACCAGATAATGAATGATATCATATGCATGATATGATATACCATATGATGGAAATGAAATTGATACATATTATGGATATGATATACCTATGAGATATGATATCATATACTGATCTCAATATGATGATAGATACCATATGCTGCTATTGATGCTACCCTATGATGATATGCTATCATATGTGATCTGATATCCCCTCTGCTGCAATGATATCCTATGATGATATGATCCCCATATGCTGCAACTGCTATTCCTCTGATCAGGATATACCTATGCGAGCCTTGCTTCCTCTGATGCTCGATATTTACCATATGATGCCCTGCCCCTTCCCTATGATGATCTGCCATCCCCTATGCTGCGAAATGATATCAGAATGATGCTGTATGGACATACCTATGATGAATGATCATCCATGATGCTCTGCCATCCATTGCGGCCCTGATTATATGATGTTCTGCCCTACCCTCTATGTCCTGCTAACCTGTGCGGCTCTGACGCATACCATCTGATGGCCCTGATATCCTGCTGCTCTATCTCCCTCTGCTTGTCCTTGCTCTCACTATGCTTGATCTGCCCTAAACCATATGATGCACTGATATCATCTGATGTCTGCTTTTCTTTTCTAACCATCTGTGTACTGATCTACTTGCTGATATGCCCCTTCCCCTTCTGCTGGCTTGCACCCCTGATTCATCTGCTGCTCTGCCCCTCCCTAGTGCTGTAATAGGCTCCCATCGCTGATATGCTCCTCCATCTGTTGACCTGCCTCCTCTGCTGCTATGACCCTACCCTCTGCTGTCCCTGCTCTCCCTCGCTGCTTCTGCCCTCCCCCTCTGCTGCCCTGCTGTCCTGATGCTCTGCCTCCCCTCTGCTGGCCCTGCTCTCCTCTGCTGCGCTGATATCCCCTTGCTGTCCTGCTCTCTTCTGCTTCAACTGGCCCTTCGGCTGCCTTGCCGGCTGCCCCACTCCGTTTCGATCGTCCCCCCGCCCTGCCGTGGAGGGCGGGGTGATGGTGGTGGTGGTGGTGATGGTGGTGGTGGTGGTGGTGGTAGCAGGGACAGGGAAAGAATCTGACACGGTGGAACCTCTTTCCTCTCAGGAGTAGCATAGTGTGGCATGTGTGGTGTTGGTGTTGGTGGTTGTGTTGTTGTTGTTGTTGTTGGTGGTGGTGTCTTTGTTGTTGAGGCACAAGACACAATGGGTAAGATGGAGGAGATATAGGGTAGTTTGTCTTGAAACCCTAAACCCCTCACCTCTCCGGTTGACACCCGGTTCACCTTTATTTGGGTACCCTCTGACCTAGTTGAGGTCTGGGTGTTTGTCTTGAAACATGTAGGGTTGTCAACCGTTGAAAGACGTAGCTTGGCACCATATAGCACCCTTTGAACCCAAACAAGGTAGTTTGTCTTGAAGCATGTAGGGTTGTCAACTACAATATATATATATATATATATATATATATATATATACATATATATAAATTGACGACATCACATGATGTGTCGTACAATATCGTACACGGTTTCAAGCCATTAACCTCACTGCATCCAACATCCTTTGCAGCCGTTCCCATTCCTCCTCATTTGTTTTGCATGATATTTTCATACGTTCACATTTGGAGTCCAGTAGGGCACCAGGAAAAATGCAACCATCATCATCATCATCATCATCATTTACCTCACCGCATCACAAATGCTCTGCAGCCAACCCCTCAAATTCTCATCCTTTAGCATGATGTCCATATGTCCCCTCCTTGACTCTGTCAGGCCGCGGGCAAATTTTGAGTCCAGTAGGGCAACAGGAAAATGTAACCATCATCATAGTCATCATCACCATCATCACCACCACCACCACCACCATAATCATAATTATAAACCTCAATGCATCACGAACGCTTGGCAGCTGTTCCCTCTCCTCAACCTTTATGCATGATGTTCACAAGTCCCCCCCTTGACTATCAGGCCACCACCACCACTACCACCACCATAATCATCATCACCACCACCATCATCATCATAAACTCACCGCACCACGAACACTTTGCAGCTGTTCCCTCTCCTCAAACTTTATGCATGATGTTCATAATTCCCCCCCTTGACTCTGTAAGGCCACCACCACCACCACCACCACCATAATCATCATTATCATTAACCACACCGCATCACAAACGCTTTGCAGCTGTTCCCTCTCCTCAAACTTTATGCATGATGTTCATAATTCCACCCCCTTGACTCTGTCAGGCCATCACCACCACCACCACCACCATAATCATCATTATCATCATCATTATCATAAACCTCACCGCATCACAAACGCTTTGCAGCTGTTCCCTCTCCTCCTCATCCTGTAGCTCCTCCAGCGCCACCAGCTTGGATTCCAAGTCCTCAATTTCACTCAAGCTTTTACTAACAGCCATGGCAAGAGAGGTGGTGGCAGCAATGCGATCCAACAGAGCCAGCTGTGTGGAGGGATCCCTGCACATGGAAGGGTTTAGAAAGCGCATAAGAAAAACGAGACACAAATAGGTGTGGATAGGTGAAAAGGTGATTAGGTAAAAACGAGACACACATATGGCATACATATACACATACATACACGTAAACACACATACACGCATATCTACATACACATATACGTATACCTACACCCACACCCACACACAAATACATACATACATGCGTACATACATACATAAGGATAGAAAGTTGCAGGCAAGATCAGGCAGTGCAACAAGCAGAATCTATAAAGCAGGTATGCGCCCAAAGTGCTCGTATCAATGAGGCCTGATTGTGTTGTCTGCAGACGTAGGGTACCAGTTCACCGACAGACAACGGCCTCAAAGATAATGCCCCACACATCTTTGGGTTGATGCCGAGGCATCATGCAAAATCCAATGCACGTGCAAATGCAAACAGAACCAACCAAGGATTCAAGGCGGACACAGTAGAAGATCCAACCAACCAACCAACCAACCAAACAGGGAATTCACACGCTGCGGGCCGCTGTGTAGAAAGTACAACCAACCAAACCCCAACAACGGATTCCAGGCGGACGAGAGAAGCTTCTCTTTTCTTGTTTGTATCACAGAGGGAAGGACGAATACGTGGGTTGGGACACGATAAAGGGTGTACAAGTGCGTGGCGTCAAGATAAAAGCTCCTCCACAAGAGTGGCTGCACACCGTGGTGGTTCTGATTAATAGAGGTTGAGTAATATATGTTTTACTATGACATACAGATACAACAACCCGCCGCCGGCGTTTCCTGCCTCC
The DNA here is from genome assembly GCA_013435795.1 of Chlamydomonas sp. ICE-L. NCBI lineage: Eukaryota > Viridiplantae > Chlorophyta > Chlorophyceae > Chlamydomonadales > Chlamydomonadaceae > Chlamydomonas > Chlamydomonas sp. ICE-L. The sequence continues at coordinate 117,789,411 of JACBWV010000610.1, read as the reverse complement.
CCCCCCCTCCCCTGCAGTATATATAACTATATCGATATAGAATATATATATCTATCCAGTCTATTATATTATACATATGCATGGCGGGAGCAAGCACCTAATTCACATTCATACTTCTTGTCACCTAACAGCCACCCACCCACCTCCATAGTGAACCCCACAACAAACAACCTACTAAGTCACCCAGCCACTCAATGTACCTCCCCCCCCACCCAGACCCTGATCTCCACCACCAATCCTTACCCTCAACTCAAGGCCTCCTCCCCGATTGTTCACCCCACCGCCCCCCCCATCCCCCCCCCCCCTCCCCCTCTCCCCTCCACCCAATTACTAGCATAGTCGTCTGATGCCCTGGCCGTTGGAAACCATGAGCAGTAGAAAGCTTCCCGTAGACACGTAGCTAGCGAGCGCTGGCAGCACACCGTTTATGAAACAACTGGCTGTCGACAGTTTCCACCTGCTTGTTGCACAATCGTCGCACGCACCAAGTGTGGGGAGGGTCAAAGTCAGTAACGATAACATACGGACACCGATCTAAAATATGGTTATAATAATAGCCCTCTGCGCTAGTTCCCTCGGTTTGTTGCACAATGTGCTGCAGCAGCCGAGCACCAGGTGGGGATGTTGTTCAACATCTGTAATATATATACGACTATCTTAAGATGGGTAAATAATTTTCTAGACTCTGCGCTACTTCCCTCCTGCTTGTTGCACAATCTGCAGCACCAAGGTGGGGATGTGTTCAACATCCGTAATATAATCATATAATCATCTAATATGATTATAATAATAAAATCTGCGCCAGTTCCCTCCTGCTTGTGGCTTGACACGATCTGCTCGAGCACCAACGGCGTTTGGGATGTATTCCAAACATCCGTTGTATTAAAAATATAATCACATTAATTGTAGCCGCGCCCTCGGTCGGCCCCCCGACAGGGGGAGCGGGGGTGTGGGGGGGGGGGGTGTTCAAAGTGTGTAATCTAATCACCTATTAATATAATAATCGAATAATCTGACCATCTAATCACCTATTAATATAATAACGAATTAATACTGCCCAGTCTAACACCAAAACAATTTAATCATATGACCAATCTAATCACCTAATATATAATATCTGACATATAATCACCTAATAATCGATAATCGAATAAATCTAATTCACTAATTAAATTATGACCTAATCGAATAATCTCACGCATCTAATCAACTAATAATTGTTAAGTATATAATATCTAACTAATCTCATCATTCTAATCATATACAGCGATTTAATGTAATTTAATTTGCGCTTTTCCAGCTGCTGTTGAAACTCCTGCAGCACCAACTTTTGGTGGGGATCTGGGGATGGTCGAACGCACCATTTAATTAATACATAAATCTGCAATATCCCGCCTGCTTCCGCTGTGAAACGTCTGCAGCATTTTTTTTTTTTTTTTTCAAGGTGGGGTGTTCGCGGCGTATATAATCATCAAACCATATAAATATCTAATAATCTATTCATATTGCATTATTAATATAATTTAATCTGGGGAAGTTGCCACCTGCTTGTTGAACAATCTGCAGCACCGAGGTGGGGATGTGTTGAACGCCCATAAATTTAAAATTCATCAGTTTGATAAGGAATATATAATAATAAAAAATATAGTGGGGTGTTGTAATATATAACGGGATACAATTGAAGGCAATTAGGGAAAAGGGGAAGGAGAAAGACGGGTGGGGGAGGGGAGGAAAGGGAGCCCCGTCTTAAGCGAGGAGTTTAGGGGGACGAGAGACGGTGGAAGGGGGTGCCTCTCTTTTTCTCTTTTTCCTTCCCCCGGGCAAGGGCTGTACTTTACCTGATAAAGCTACATGGCCTCGGTGACAGCGACTCCGCGGACACTAAGCGCACCGTGCGGGGATTTCAAAACCCGGCACCATGTGTCGTGCCCCAGCCAGCTCTGCCACTGAGTTTTCGTCAACAGGGAACGCTCGTGTGTGTCCACCTACTATCGACAACCCAGTCTATAGTCAGGAACAACACTCCCACAGCACACGATTCATAAACATGGGTTTAAGATTTAAACATGCAATTGTATTCAATTTTAATTTCTCTATGTGTTTGAATCTCAGAGATATTAACTATGCATTTATTTATTCAAATAATAAGAGAGAGAGATATGATTCATTTATTTATTTAATGAATAATGTCTAAATGTACCTGTCTTCGAATGAGCAGCTGCTGCTGACCATGGCCCACCAAAGGCAAGGATCGCTGAGGGAGGCTACACGCTGACAATATATCTCTAGCAGCTGCAACAGCTGCAGAGCCTAGGATATAGGTGCCCTCTATAATGGCCTCCACAGCTGGCTGGCGGACACAGTCAGGCGGGGAAGGTGCGCCCGATAGCTGGCTCAAGGCCTCCACCATGACTGACTTCCCTGCACCACTCTCTCCCGTTATAACATTCAACTCTGGGCTGAAAACAAGCGTTTGGTCAGCAACCAGGGCAAAGTCCTGTGATTTGTTTTTTTAGTGTGACTGTAATCACAGACAGAATGAACGTGTCTCTCTAATTGGATAGCCCACCCACTGTTTCCGTCCCCCAGTGCTTCGTCACCTGCTCCCTGTGTCTTGTTTAGTTCTCCACAAGATGGATCGGCGCGACATCTGCTACTGATGGCTGGGCAGGCAACCCTAGACCACGAGGGCCGGGGGCAGGCTGAGCTGGCAACCCAAGACCGTACGGGCTGGGGGCCTGCCATGCTGGTGGGCTGGGGGCAGGCTGAGCTGGCCCAACTCCAGACAGTGCGGGGCTCGGGGCGGAGCCATTCTGAAGGTTGGCGGGAGGTGAGTGGCAACCCTACGATTTCGTGCTCAGGGCTGGGGGCGGAACTCCTTTGTGCGTATGGGGTCTGGTAAGCCTGAAGTGCCCGTTTTTGCTAGCAGCCACGGGTGGGAGAGCACAATGAGGGCCCATCAGCTATGAGGACACCATGTGATGTGAGGGGAGGCTGCTGCGAAGAGTTGGGTGAGGTGGGTGGGGGTGAGTGCCAGGTATGGAGTGGGTGTGGGGTGCCTAGGGGGGCGGCCCCTGCTTCCCCCGGTGGGTGCCAGGGATGGGTAAATGGGTGGGGGGTGTAGGTGATGTGATAGTGGGTGGGTGGAGTGAAGCCAGCCTCCTTTGAGGTGGTAGAGGTGTGTCAGCGTGGCGCCTCCCCCCCCTTGTGGTTATGGCTCTTCTCAATGTGTGGGTAGGGTTTGCACTGGTCTGTATCATGATGCTGTGCTACCCGTTTTTTTTTGTGTGCAAACCGATCGACATTGATCACTCGATGCTGTCTTAGTGCGCCGCCGCTGCCCGCCAAATCGCATGCCACACGTTCCGCCTATATATATTGGTTATCTTATCGCCGTTCCCGAATTTGTATCCATCAAAGTGTCCTGGTCTTTGGGCTAAGAGAACCAGACGTAGGGACACACCCGCACGTTCCCATATTTGGCCCTTCCGGCACCAACACTGCCTCAACGGCCCGCTTCCATTACTTCCTTGTTCCAACGCTGTAAGCTCGTATGTGTGTGTATTCCCCCCCGTCGACATCCAAGGTTCAAATGCCATGTGCTGAACGCTCGGGAACACAAAAAAGGGGGGTGGGGGGGTCTGGATTCGACCCGTGGTGGCCATGCGCGTGAGGGACGTCCAGTGTACGCCACCCACACCAAATGCCCCACTGGTCGGACCCAGCCCCACCAACAACCAGTTGGGATTCTTCGTTCAAACTTTAAAATCGACTGTGCGCATGAACAAAACCTGACAGGACAAAAAGGCGGGAGGTACTCAAGGGAGTCGAGGCTATGATGTAAGGGGGTATCAAACGCATAAATGTACAGTGATGTAAAAATAGGTGTGGGGATACATAGAAGGAGTTTGCCCCCAGTTATCTTTTTTATTAATCTGTTCGTCAGTTCCTTCCGTTTTGTTTATCAGTAATCTGGTTCTTCCGCTATTAAGTTATTGGTTCCTTCAGTTACTTGGTTTTTCAGTTATTGCTATGTTGTTTTTCAGTTTCAGTATCCGGTTTCAGTTTAGTTATGTTGTCTTCAGTTCTCATATCTGGTTTCTTCAGTTCAGTAATTGTTTCTTCATGTTTCAAGTTTCATTTTCTTCAGGAGGCGATCATGGCAGAGTTGACTGGGTATGACTCTGGACAGAGGGGTCTTGAAGTGATGGGGGGGTTGTTGGGGGTGGGGGGATCAAGGGGTGGGAGTGGGTGCTCTGGGGGGTCACTAGTACGCCGAACCAGTATTTCTCTTCGGTGGGAGGATTGAGCTCATGCAGAATTGGCCCCCCTCGGTATTATCTGACGATGGACAGAGCTGGATCGTGAACGCAGCAATCAGATCAACGTGTTTTCTTCCTGTCGCGAGGCTCTACACAGACGTAGGAGATGGTGGGGAAGAATATGCTCCTAGAGTTGCGAACATCCAGGCATCTTACCAGGGGCCGGGGTTCGACCACGAGCGGTTCGACCACGCTGAGAGGGGACGATACTCGCTGTCTGGCCGACGTCCAGGAACGCCTGGGAACGCTGCTGAACGGATATTTGTCTCATAGCAGTCTATCGTTGGCGGAGGCAGCAACCATACAAGCCGGGGAGTCGATCGAAACTCCTCGGGTTGGGAACAAGAAAAAACCTAGATCTCCGACAGAAAGGTTTTTGCAGACAGAATAGGGGAATTAGCAAATCGCAGGAGAAGGGTGAGGAGGAGGCGCCGAGGGAGGCGGGGGGAGGGGATATGGAGAAAGACAATCATTGAAGGGGGCCCCAATCAGCCACCCATGGGGGGGGGCACCAGTCAGCCACCATGGCATGGCACTTCAAACGTACAGTCGGCCACCATGGCATGGCGCTCCAAACGTACAGTTATCGGACCATTTAAATTTGGATTTGGACTGACAGCGCGGAGTAATAGGACATCCTACGCGTAGGCCGGGGCGTAAGCCTACGTTAGCTCCAAGCTCCTCCTCCAAGCTCCCTTCACTCCTCCGCCTCGTCCATGTCCACGTTGCCCACTTCATCGTCGTTTCTCGCATAGAACACCCCTCACCCGCCCGATCCTCTCCTCATACTACCCGCAACCACTTTCGCCGATTCTTGTTGGTGTAGTGCTCTTGCGCATCGTGTAGTGCTCGGCCCTCTCGAAATTAGCGCAAAGATTCATATCCTCTACTACCGTTTGTGTATTCCTCAAAGCCCTTTCTGTTCCTTCCCTTCAGAGTTGTCCGAGAATAACACCTGTTCCCGGTCCTCCTCTCCAGCAACTACAACAGCCCTTCGTCCTATCCAGCCAACGCAAAAAACCACACCGTCGTCTTCAACAGCCCAGGATCAAACTGGCGCCCACGATGAAGTCGGACGGCATGACCGAGGAGGCGAAAGGGATAGTTTCTGGGCGGAGGTTTTTTTTTCAAGTCCGAGTCGGGTTGGCTACACCACGATCGTGGCTTCCAAACCCATTACACAGTCCCCTCTGCGGTATTTGGTATTACCGGGAATAGCAATAGCGAATCATATGGATATCATGTTCATCATAGGCTAAGTTACCGTTTCCAAATAACAATATCATATATAATGACATACTCCCGATTTTGGTCAACATCATACTATGGACCGGTCCCCTAATGATGAAGCACCAAATGCTACGCCACAATCTCACCCAAGATACAACGTCCAGCGGACAAGCATTCTCCCACATCACCTCTCCGACACAATGCAAAGGTATAAACAACACTCACATGCACTCACTCACAAACCACCAAGCCCGTCCCCCAACTCACCCCACCCCCACAGGACACACACACATCCACCCACCCCCTACCACCCCCAATACCAAACCTAATTAACCAAACCGCTACCAAACCCAAACCAAACCCCAAACCGCCAACCCATCCACAAAACAGCCAGCCCTTCTTTCCACCACTTTCCCTTCTACGCAATGCCTGCCCGCACACGACCCGCCACTCCTGCTCCCCCCCAACACTCCCACTCCCCCCACATAACAACACATCGCCACGTGAACCCACGACCAACACCACCGAACAACCAAACCACCAACACCAACACCAAAGCAACCAACCTTAAACCCAACACCATGGCCTAACAGGAATAACCAAAACCACCAGCATAACACAAACCGCCAACCCACAACTCCAAACCAAAATTCCAACCAAACCAACAACCAAGCCATGTGTGCCCCATGAACTGGTTACAGACTCAATCCAACACCAACCAACAAGCACCAAACCATACCACCCAAATCAATTTGTGCCCAAGAACGGTTTACAGATACACCAAAACCAACCAATCACGTAAACCAACACCAACCAACACCAACCCATGTGTGCCCATGACTGTAACAGAGACAACAACACCAACCAACACCAACCAACACCAACCCATGTGGGCACCATAGGACTGGAACATAATATAACAACGCCACCCAACACCACAACCCAACCCCAACCATGTTGTGCCCATGACGAGGTAACAGAGACCCTACAACCAAACCCAGCAACAACCCATGGGTGCCATAACAATTGCAGTGCTACACCAACACCCAATAGCCAAAACCAAACAACACCAAACAACACCAAACCCTGTTGGCCCCATTACCATTGCAAGCTACACCACAACCAACCCACACCCCCTGCGTGCCCAGGACTATTGAGCTACACCAAACACCAACCAACACCAAACCACACAACCAACACCTAACCCATGCCGTGCCCATGTGTGCCCATGACTATTACAGGCTCACAAGGACGCAGCCAGCCGTATTGTGTGACCTACCTTCGAGCACCGCAATACTTTTGATGTTCCATCCGCCTTTGGGGACAACTGATCACCAGTCCCCACGTAAACTGGAGCAAGTCGTTCGACAACGTGTTACTAAACAAGGTCGTAGGGTCAGGGTGACAACAAATTACAAACAATTTGACCTAAATTGTAAACAGTGTACTTATGTGTAATACAATGGTGTACTAATGTGTATAACAAATGTGTAACTTAATTTACATACAATGTGGTACTTAATGTTATACAATTGTGTAACTTAATATTGTAATACAATTGTATCTTTAAATGTGTATACAATTTGGTACTTTAATAGTGATACCATGCTGTATACGTGTGTTGGTATACAATTGTGTACTTAAATGTGTATACATGTGTACTTATGTGTAAATACAATGGGGTACTACGGTGTAATACCTGTGTATCGATTGTAATACAATGTGTATACGATTTGTAATACATGTGTACTTAATGTGTCATAACCATGTGTACTTAATTGGTAAGGGCGCAACATGGGTACTAATATATGTTGCTTAAAACAATGTTGTCTTAATGGTTGTTATACAAGTGTACTTAATGGGTAACAACAATGTGTACTTAATCGTGTATACAAGGTGTACTTTATGTGAAACCATGTGTATCCGCTGTGTTACAATGTGTACTAATGTGTTAATACATGTGTATACGATGTGGTAGACATGTTTATACAATGTGTACTTAATGTGTATAAACCATGTGTAAATACGTGTGTAAATACAATGGGTGTATACAATGTTATACGCTGTGTATACAATGTGTATACAATGTGTATACAATGTGTATACAATGTGTATACAATGTGTATACAATGTTGTATAACAATGTGTAAAACGATGTGTATCCCATGTGTAACACGTTAATGGTTGTATATACATGTGTATACGATGTGTATCACAATGTGTATACAATGTGTATACATGTGTAATACGATGTGTATACATGTGTATACAATGGGTAATATGAATGGTGTATACAATGTGTATGACACAATGTGTATAACAATGTGTTTTACGATGTGTATACAGTGTGTATTGCCAATTGTGTAAATACGACTGTGTATTACAATGTGTAATACGATGGTGCTATAACAATGTGTCATACAATGTGTAATACAATGTTATTAGCGAATTGTGTAATACGGTGTGTAATACGATGTGTATAACAAAATTGTGCATACAATGTGTATACAATGTGTAATACGAGTGTATACACTGTGTGATACCATGTTGTATACCAACTATTGTTTTACAACAGGTTGGGCTGGGTGGAACAAAATACACAATTGACATACATGTGTAAACGATGTGTACTACATGTGTAAACAATCTGTACTAAATGTGTGAACGATGTGTACTAAATATGTACTCAATGTGTAAACAATGTGTATTACTAAGTGGGGCAAGGTTGACAAATTACATAAATTTACACAAATGTGTATTTCATGTGTACTAAATGAGTAAACGATATGTACTAAATACGTACTAAATGTGTAAACGCTATTTCACTAAAATGAGTGGTAAACGATATGTACTTAATGTGTATCTAAATGTGTAAACAATGTGTACTACAAGGTGGGTCGGGTGACAATTTACCAATTCATTTACGTACTACCACAAGGGGGGGGTGGGCATAGGGGGGGGGGGTCAAGGTGAATACAAACCATACTTCAAAAAGTGTGAAGGCACCCTTCTGCAGACGCCCACCCCTCTTCCCAGCTTCGGAACCCACTTGTACACACTTTTTTTATCCCAGCCAAACCACTTAGTGGTTATGTGTGTCTAATTAAGGACTCATTACCAGGGTTTTTTCTGCAGGCTCTATCATTGAGGTTTGGGCTCCATCCATTGGAAATATTTTGTGAAGCAGTAGAAAATCCGTCATCATCATTATGTAGTTTACATTGGTTTGGTGGTGCGTAAGGGTCTAGGGTGCCGGTCAATTCAAATGACGTTGAGTCGGCTGCAACCATCTTGACTTCGGTTTTGACACTGCAGCCAAGAACGCAAGATAAATTCATCGATTGCGACCTAGATAATTTTCCCTGGTGCGTTGCACAAACAATTGTTTACCGCACTTTTCGCAGTATATGCCCTTGAATTAGTGGGTCAATTGTGAATAAGCATCAAATAGCACTAGGCAGACCGAGAACGAAAAGCAGGCGCTCAGTGACGGCAAGGGATAAAAAGAAGCAGTGACCTACCAAAGAGGTCCTCGCAGCTCTGTCACGTCGTTGAACACGTTCGGTTAGGCTTGTGGTGTGGGAGAGAAGAGCAGAGAGAGATGAGAGAGACCCCTGGGTCACCCTGTGACGACCTGACCTAGGACCCTTGGACCCTGGACCGCCTGGACCCCGGACCATGCCCCCCCCCCGCTCCCCTAAGAGCCCTGGGCATAATTTGTGGTGGATTTCTTCCCCCAAAACATATATGGGACTCGTATATTTAAGTAGAGGAAACACACCCTATGTTCCATTCTGCACTCCCATGTCATTCTTAGGGCTAATAAAAAAGTTGCCTGTAAGGAAGGGGACCTAATTTTTGAAAATGCCCAGAATTTTCCCCCCTCGAGCCCAATCCACCGCCCACCCCACCCACGTCCCTCCATCCCCAAAACTTATAGAGGTACCATCACGTTTTTTTACCAGGGTCAAATTAAGAAATAAAAACGGAATTCTTCTCTTTCTAAAGGATATCTACAAAGTTTGAGGACGGGGTACATTTTGGTTAGAAGCATTGTCACCCTCCCTCTGTACTAAATCCAATATAATATTATATCTCATTCTTACCACCGTTATCCTTTCATGCTAGCAAAACATCTACATCCCAAAAGCCCAATAATTCGGCACCATAATTGTACTAATAAGCAATAACCATAATATTATAGAATAAAGGTATGTACCTATGGATCTAGGGGGGTGGGGTGGTGGGAGGTTCACGGACCCAACCCATCTTCTCCATTTTGGTAGAGCTTCGGTGCATAGTGATTCAGGGAAAGTGGTCCTTTATTTTCCAATTTATGGGCTTGGTAGAAAAAAACAATTAAGTGTTCTCCAAAGTTTTGGTGTGGGTGTTTGGGGGATGGGGTGGGGTGTTGGGGAATGGGGTGGGGTGTGGGTCGTGGTTGTTTGGGGAATGGGGTGGGGTGTGGGGGTGGGTTGTTGGGGATAGTGGGTGGGGGTAGATGGGTGTGGGTGTTGACGGGGGAAATGACATTAAACAAAATAAAAGTTTTGTTTCAGCAGGGGGGGTTCCCCCCATAAGTTTGCTCGATCCAGCATGCTCAATTAGGATGGCCTATAAGCGGCTGTAACTCATCCGAACACTGAACAATCTTAAATATACTTTCGGAGGGGGCAGATGCCTCGACCCCGGCACAAAAATGGAGGGGAGAGGGGGGTGTAAAACATGGTGTATCTATCTCCTCTTCCGGGCGTATTGGATAGAAAGATAATGATTTTACCTGCAATGTAAGTTACCGGGCACCAAATGTAAAATAGTAAGCTGCTTAGATCCAAGCTTCCAATCTGTCCTTTCTGACATAAACATCGAATCTTGTTTCGAGGTTACACAATGCTGGGTGTGTTCAGGTGTGGTGGGAGTTGTGGGTGGGTGGGGTGGTGGTGGCCGGTGTGTGGGCAAGAAATGTTCTCCAAACCACGCTCTTAGAAAGTGTATTTCGTTTCCCATATCTAATAGCATAGTTCTGATCGGGCGGGTATGCTTACAGCCATGGCAAAGTGCTTGCACAAATTTTGTCTGACTATTGGTTTGTTATGTGCTAACAATTATTGTGCTGTACACTTTTTCTAACAATGTTTTTAGCTAAACCAATAATTTTGAATGAAGTGCTACCAACTAGTTTTATAACCAACATTTTGTTTGAAAGTGCTAAACACTTGCACCCCTGTCTGTGACAACCAGATGCCAACTATCTTTTGTAGCTTCTATCCGACTGTTGGAGCAGGCGAAGGTTGAATGTGTGACTTTGTATCTATCACGGCGACACTGCACGGCACATCCAAAGATGAATCGAGCAGCCTCGCCAATTGTAAATCGAAGCATGCAGGAGATCTAGTTTTTTATTAATTTATGTTTTATTAGTGAAATTTACTCCCTGTTTTTATTTTATTGTAGCCAGGATATATGGTGAAGCGATGCAGGCGACACGTAGTTGTTTATTATTTTTATTTGTATTTATAATTTATTAGCTCTGGCTTTTATGTTTATTTTGTGTTTCGTATATGTAGTACCCATTTTCCCGTCCGGCCGACCATCCATCCATCCATCCATCTGACCGCGATGAAGCCTGACACGTCAGCCAACGGTCTCCTAACTACTCGCTTCCGTTACCACCTGTCGCTCCGTCGCGATCACTCTCCGCCATTTTTTAGCGTCCCATGCGACGCTGCATAGAACTTGTCTTGCATGAGTCATTGCAACTACTCTATGATACCATGGTGCGTGTGAAAGAGACTCCTCAAGCAAACCAGTCCCACCACCTGCCATATGTTAACTAGAATGGCATAACTTGTATGCGTCATTGCAACAATTGTGTGATTCCATGTTGCAGGTGAAAGAGACTGCTCAAGCCAACCAGTCCCATTATTTGCCATATGTGAACAAGAATATAATTATCTTCTATGCGCCATTGCAAACATTGTGTGATTCCATGGTGCAGGTGAAAGAGACTCCTGAGGCCTATCAGTCCTTCCACCTGCCATATGTTAACTAGAATGGCATTCTCTTGTATACGTCATTGCACCTCGTGTGTGATTCCATGGTGCAGGTGAAGGAGACTGCTGAAGCCTACCAGACCCAAGACCCTCCGTTTGTGAACAAGAAAGGCATATCCTGTATGCGTCATTGCAAATATTGTGTGATGCCATGGTGCAGGTGAAAGAGACTGCTCAAGCCAACCAGTCCCATCTTTTGCCATATGTGAACTAGAATGGCATTCTATTGTATGAGTCATTATAACTATTGTATGATACCATGGTTTGTGTGAAAGAGACTCCTCTAGCCAACCAGTCCCACCACCTGCCCTATGTGAACAAGAATGGCATTCTCTTGTATTACTTTTGAAGTCATTGCAACTATTGTGTGATTCCATGGTGCAGGTGAAAGAGACTCCTGAGGCCTACCAGTCCTTCCACCTGCCCTATGTCAAGGCCATCCCGCCATCCCGGATGCAGTGGGTGTACAACGTTCTGGAAAAGAAGGTGAGACATGTTCTTGCTCATTAACGTTGTTATGTTGATCACTACCATGTACGCACTCGTAATTGGCAAACGACCGTTTGCCAAACCGGTTTCAGGTCAAGCATGAATCAGTCCCAGCTGGCTCGCAGGTGCCAAGTAACTCCTAGCGACTGATGTACTAGGCAGTACATTGCGGCCATCAGTTGTATCAAATTTACTTTCGGGTATACCATTTGAAAGGAATTTTAATAATTTTAAATATTTGTTAATAAATTTTAATAAGGTGGGGCATATCCTTAATAATAAATAAATAAATAGTGCGCCTTATTACAAGGCGTGAGGTTGAGGAGGTATAGGGTTTTCAGGGTCGATTCAATCTTGGCAGAACAAATCCAAATATGGCTCATTAAATCAGAAACAAATTTGTAATCAAACACCCATGGCTAAAACTCTCAGCACGTGCCTGGCACAAATACAATAATTTGTTTGACCCTGCGTGTGTGGGTGGGTGTGGGTGGGTGGGTGGGTGGGTGGGGTGGGTGGGTGGGTGGGTGTGGGGGTGGGTGGGAGGGGTGGGTGTGGGTGGTTGGTGTGTGTGTGTGGGGGGGGGGGGGGGGGGGGGCGGGGGGGGGTGTAAGGCTGAACTCCGACCATGACAGAATCTTTCAAGACCGCCAGGATCGACAGGAAACGGCCTTCCTTTCACATTGAAGTATTGTCAATACACGGACAGGATGTTTGTGAAGAGGTTATTGCACTACCCACCCCTTCAGGGCCGAATAAAGTGGATTAATTGTTATTTAAAGCTGTGGGTCTCTATAACTCTCAGCTACCACTTTGAATCCTAAAACTCTAAAACAGCAGCTGCCACTATCCTCCCCTTAAAGCAATTCAGGGGATGATTTGGATTCATGATGGGTTTCGAAAATGTCGGACTTCGAATCTCAAATTGCCTGGGATCTGAGAATTCTGGGAGAATTCTGGGAGATTTGGCCTCAGAACAAGTGCGAAGTCTAACCTCTAACCCAATGTTAACCAAATTTAAACCCCAATTTAAACCCCAATATTAACCCAATCAAAACCCCAATGTTAACCAAATTTAAACCCCAATTTAAACCCCAAAATTAACCCAATCAAAACCCCAATTTAACCAAATTTGAACCGCAGAAAGAGGTGGACCGACTGCTTTTTGAAGATGAGGATCCATCTGTAGGCTTCATGCTGCATCCGGATCTGAAGTGGGTGAGTATTGGGGGGACGGGCTCACTCCCTAGCATGTATTATAACTACATTATATGTGTAGTATATGGTTTATACTAATGTATATACCTGTAGTACAAGCTTCATGCTGCATCTAGGTATGAAGTGGGTGAGTATGAGTCTTAAATGTGTATTATAAATGCATTATATATGTGGTATATGGTTTATACTAATGTATATACCTGTAGTACAAGCTTCATGCTGCATCTAGGTATGAAGTGGGTGAGTATGAGTCTTAAATGTGTATTATAAATGCATTATATAATGTAGTGTTTGGTTTATATTAATGTATATACCTGTAATACAAGCTTCATGCTGCATTCGGATCTAAAGTGGGTGGGTATAAGTATCAAATACGTATTATAATTTATAAGTGCATTATATACGTAGTTTGTAGTATATATTAATGCATATAGTATGAGCTTAATACTGCACCCGGATCTACAGTGGGTGGGTATATGAATTAAATATGTATTATAAGTGCATTATATAGGTAGTGTGTAGCAAGGTATGCTGGTGTGTAGTTTATATTAATGCATATAGTATAAGCTTCATGCTGCATCCGGATCTGGAGTGGGTGAGTATATGAATTAAATATATATTATAAGTGCATTATATAGGTAGTGTGTAGCAAGGTATGCTGGTGGGTAGTTTATATTAATGTATATAGTGTAAGCTTCATGCTGCATCTGGATCTGGAGTGGGTGAGTATATGTATTAAAGATGCATTCTAAATGCATTATACATGTAAGCAGTATATATTAATGTATCTATCGGTAGCATAAGCTTCATGCTGCATCTAGGTATGAAGTGGGTGAGTATGAGTCTTAAATGTGTATTATAAATGTAGTATATATGTAGTATGTATTATATATGTAGTATGTAGTATATATTAATGTATATAGTATAAGCTTCATGCTTCATCCGTATCTGAAGTGGGTGGTATATTTATTATATTTGTAAAATGTAGATGTAGTATGTAGTATATAGTACTTGATATATTATTAGCTTCATGCTGCATCGGGATCTGAAGTAGGTGAGCAGGGTACTTCTATTGACCAAATTGGCCAGCGCTTTAGCGCACTTGAAAACAAAAAAACTGCGCTTTGTAGTGCAAAAAGCGCAAAATTTGCTTGCTGCGCCCACAAGGGGGGTGCAAAAAACTGCGCGAAACGCACAGTGAGGCTCAAAAAGGCAGCGCGCCAGCGCGCAAAAGGGCGCGCTTGGAAGTACCCTGTAGGTGAGTATATGTATTATATATGTTATGTATATACGTAGTATGTCCATAGCTTCCAGCTGCATTTGGAACCTCAACAACCATCAGCCTTCAACCACCAACAACCTCAACCTCAACCTCTGTTTGCAGCACCAACCTCATCCACCACCAACATCAACCACCACCAACCACCAACCTCAACATCTTTATGCAGCACCAACCTCATCCACCACCAACATCAACCACCACCAACCACCAACCTCAACCTCTGTATGCAGCACCAACCTCATCCACCACCAACATCCACCACCACCAACCACCAACCTCAACCTCTGTATGCAGCACCAACCTCATCCACCACCAACATCCACCACCACCAACCAACAACCTCAACATCCGTATGCAGCACCAACCTCATCCACCACCAACCTCAATCACCGCCAATTACCACCAACCTATAACCACCACCAACCACCAACCTCAACTTCTATGCAGAGCTAACCTCATCCACTACCAACCTCAACCTCAACCACCATCAACCACCACCAACCTGCAACCACCAACCACCAACCTTGACCTCTATGCATTACCAACCTCATCCACTACCAACCTCAACCACCAACAACCTTAACCACCCACCACCAACCTCCAGCCATCACCAACCACCAACCACCTACCTCAACCTCTGTATGCAGGACCAACCTCAATCACCAACAACCAACAACCACCTCCAACCTCCAACCTTCACCAACCACCTCCAACCTTCAACCACCAACCTTCAACCTCCACCCTTCAACCTCCACCCTTCAACCTTCAACCTCCAGCCATCACCAACCACCAACCACCTACCTCAACCTCTGTATGCAGGACCAACCTCAATCACCAACAACCAACAACCACCTCCAACCTCCAACCTTCACCAACCACCTCCAACCTTCAACCACCAACCTTCAACCTCCACCCTTCAACCTCCACCCTTCAACCTTCAACCTCCACCTCCAACCTTCAACCTCCAACCATCAACCACCAACCTGAACCACCACCAACCACCAACCTCAGCCACCACCAACCACCACCAACCACCTCCAACCACCAACCTCAACCCCTGCATGCAGGACCAACCTCACTCACCACCAACCTCAACCACCAGCAACCACCACCAACCTCCAACTACCACCAACCACCAGCAACCTCCAACTACCACCCACCACCAACAACCTCCAACCACCACCGACCACCAACAACTTCCAACTACCACCAACCACCAACCTGTACCACCAACAACCTCAAGCACTAACAATTACCACCAACCTCCAACCACCACCAACCACCTCCAACCATCCCCAACCACCAACCTCAACCACCAACCCCAACCTCTGCATGCAGGACCAACAGCAAATGGATCAGTTGTACTGCCTAGCTATCTGCCACCGAAAGGATATCCCATGCCTGAGAGAGCTCACAGCTGATCACCTCCCCTTGCTGGAGAACATTCGGGACAAGGGCTCCAAGGTGAGGCTGGTGTGGGGGGGGGGGGGGGGGCTGGAGGGTGCCTGCGGGGGATGGATGATGAGGATGGCAAAATAAACGAATGGCAACAAATAGTGTAAGGATATGCCATGCTTGAGGGAGCTCGCAGCTGACCACCTCCAATTGCTGGAAAACATTCGGGACAAGAGCTTCAAGGTGAGGTTGTTGGTGGTGGGTGGTGATGGTGTTGAGGTTCGTGGTGGTGGTGTGAGGGGGAGCTGGGGGGGCTGATATGGATGGTGAGGGTGGCAAAACAAACAAATAGCAACAAATAGTGTAAAGATATGCCATGCTTGAGGAAGATCACAGCTGATCACCTCTCCATGCTGGAGAACATTCGTGACAAGGGCTTCAAGGTGAGGTTAGTGGTTGGGGAGAGGGGGGGGGGGGGGGGGGGGGGGGGGGGGGGGGGTGTTTGGGTGATGGTGGGGGGTGTTTGGGTGATGGTGGTGCAGGTGGGTGGGCAGGTGTGGTGGTGTGGGCGGTGGTGGTGGTGGTGGAGGTGGGTGGGGTGGGTGGGTGGGGGAGCTGGAGTGCTAATGAGGATGCTGAGGATGGTAAAACAACCAAATAGCAACAAATAGTGTGAGGATATCCCCTGCCTGAGGGATCTCACCGCTGATCACCTCCCCTTGCTGGAGAACATTCAGGACAAGGGCTCCAAGGTGAGGTTGGTGGTGGTGGTGGTGGGGGGGGGGGGGATGGAAGAGGATGATGATAAGGATGGTAAAATAACCAAATGGCATCAAATAGTGTAAGGATATCCCTTGCTTAAGGGATCTCTCAGCTGATCCATTTTTTCTTCCACCCTGCCTCTGCCCACCCACCCTTCTACCCTACCACCCAGCCTATCCACCTTACCACCCACCTTATCCACCCTACCACCTTACCAGCCCACCCTATCCCCCCTTCCACCCTACCACCCACCCTATCCCCCCTTCCACCCCACCACCCACCCTACCACCCCTTCCACCCTACCACCCACCCTATCCCCCCTTCCACCCTACCACTTACCCTATCCCCCTTTCCAATCTGCCCCTGCCTACCCACCCCTGCCCACCCACCCTACCAACCACCGTATCCCCACTTCCACCCCACCACTCACCCTATCCACCCTTCCACCCTACCAGCCTACCATATCCCCCCTTCCATCCTACTACCCACCGTATCCCCCTTCCACCCTACCACTCACCTTATACACCAAGCTATCCTGCCCCTTCCTACCACCCCTGCCCATCCACCCTACCACCCACCCTATCCCCCCTTCCACCCTACCACCCACCCTATCCACCAAGCTATCCTGCCCCTTCCTACCCACCCCTGCCCCGTCACCATATCCACACTTCCACCCAGCCCATCCACCCTACCACCCACCCTATCCTCCCTTCCACCCTAACTCCCACCCTATCCACCAGGCTATCCGAGACAAGTTCGGTGTTGCAGCCAGAGATCTGAGGATATGGGTACACTACCTCCCAAGCTATTACCACTTCCACGTCCATGTGAGTTTGGGTTCAGTGCAGGTGCTTGTAGGTGGTAGGTTGGGTGGTGGGTGGTTGGGGGTGGTAGGTGGGTGTTGGAGGTGGGTGTAGGTGGTGGTTGGTGGTGATGGAAGTGGTGTAATGGTTTATGGTGTTTAGGCTATGGGTACACTACCTTCCAAGCTATTACCACTTCCACGTCCATGTGGGTTTGGGTTCAGCGCAGGTGCTTAGAGGTGGGTGTAGGTGGGTGTCGGAGGTGGGTGTAGGTGGTGGTTGGTGGTGGAGATTGTAGGTGGTGGAGGTGGTGTAATGGTTTATGGTGTTTAGGCTATGGGTACACTACCTTACAAGCTATTGCCACTTCTACGTCCATGCGAGTTTGGGGGGTCAGTGTAGTGGGTTACAGGTGGTTGTAGGTGGTGTATGTGATTGTAAGTGGTGAAGGGTGCGGCTATGGGAACACTACCTTACAAGCTATTGCCACTTCCAAGCTATTGCCACTTTCACGTCCATGTGAGTTTGGTGGGTTCAGTGTAGGTAGTTGGTGGGTGTAGGTGGTGGTTGGTGGTGGAGATTGTAGGTGGTGGAGGTGGTGTAATGGTTCATGGTGTTTAGGCTATGGGTACACTACCTTACAAGCTATTGCAACTTCCACGTCCATGTGAGTTTGGGGGGTCAGTGTAGTGGGTTACAGGTGGTTGTAGGTGATGTAGGTGATTGTAGGTGGTGAAGGGTGCGGCTATGGGAACACTACCTTACAAGCTATTGCCACTTCCAAGCTATTGCCACTTTCACGTCCATGTGGGTTTGGTGGGTTCAGTGTAGGTAGTTGGTGGGTGTAGGTGGTGGTTGGTGGTGGAGATTGTAGGTGGTGGAGGTGGTGTAATGGTTTATGGTGTTTAGGCTATGGGAACACTACCTTCCAAGCTATTACCACTCCTACGTCCGTGTGAGTTTGGGGGGGTCAGTGCAGGTGGTTAGAGGTGGTTGTAGGTGGCCAAAACCGTACTTATGCGCGTTGTTTCATATCATTGGCAAGTAGGGACCGGCATATCATATGATGATGACCAACGGGGAGTATGAGATCATATTAGATCATACAAAATGCATTACACGATGTTGTATACAAATGGTAGCTTTAGCCTAGTCAGACTGCCTGCATCACATGACAATATGTAATGATAACGCCTGGTGGGGCGTGGTGTCAAAGGAGCCCGTCGTACGCGGGTGGGGAGCGGTCTTCTACCTCAACTGGACAAGCTACAATTGCAGTTGACGACAACCTGCAACGCCAAGAGCGACCGAAGGGGCAGTCGAACCCCGACTCTTCATCCTCAAGCGATTTGGTCTACCATTAGACCATTGTATATCACTGAAAGGGGCTACATGATATCATATGGTGACCTGATCATGATGATGGTACTACATGATCATGATCATGGCACTGCATGACACGCGCTATTGCGTGCTAGCGTGCAAGGTTTTGGAGCCCGACAGCGCGATTGAAGCAATTTGTAAACCCCCTCTAGTCTGGGCGCAGTGCGCAGATTTTTGTTTTCAGTTGAGTCAAAAGCGTAACCCAAAAGATGGCAGTTACGCTTTTGAAGCAACCCTAAAGGAGACAGTAATGCTATTGAAGCAACCCAAAAGGAGACAGTAACGCTTTTGAAGCAATCCAAAAGGAAGCAGTGTAGTACCCTGGACCGAATAGGGAAAGGAAAGAAGCACTTTATTAAGTTTTCGACCCCTCCGTTGGAATATCACAAATTTAGACGAATCAATTTTGGATGATTATCCACTGCCCTTGAAGCAACCCAGAATGACTATTCAAATTGAACCTAGACCGAATCACTCTGAGGACGAAGAGTCGGGGGTTCGATTCCCCCTACGGTTGCTCTTAGCGTTGCAGGTCGTTGTCAACCGCGATGGTAGCTTGTCCAGTTGAGGTAGAAGACCGCCCTCTACCCGCGTACGACGGGTTCCCTTAACACCACGCCCCACCAGGCGTTATCATTACCTCAAATTGAACCCAGTTACGCTTTATTGTTTGGGTTTGATTTAAGGTTTGGGTTTGAATTTGTAAACCCTAAACCCTAAGCAACCCCAAATGGCCAAATGTAGTACCCTGGGCATGATATCATATTGCCGTTCCCTGCCGGTAAGCATCCATTCATCCAGGGTACTACAAAGCGCGCTCGGCAACGCGACTTCGCACACTTTTTGAGCTCCACAGCGCGTTTCACGCATTTTGTTAAACTCCCTGTGGGCACAGCGCGCAATTTTTGCGCTTTTTGCACTACAAAGCGCTGATCAGTCTGACGTTTGTGCGCTTTAAGCGCTGACCAATTTGACAAAATGTACCCTGCCAGTAAGCAGGGATTGTTTCCGCTATTTATATTATAATTGTATACTATTTTTTCAGTGAATGCCGTAGCCTAGCAGTTCCTGACACTGGAAGAACACATCCAGGATTGACAGGTCCCTTCAACCTATGTGCGCTCAGGGATCCCCCCCCCCCCCCCCCCCCCCCCCGCTATAGAGTAGCGATCGCTAGTTTTTACCCCGTTCTAGCAAAATTATCGCTATATAAAAGTAAAAAGAAGACAAGCCCGCTCCACAACATCCGGGAGGGGTCTTCCAACAAATCCTCAGGAAAAGAAAGGCGATACTGCAGCAAGCAAGCATTATTATCAGCACTAATTCCATATCCTTCCTGTCATTCGCCATGGTAGCTTTGTCCAGGTAAAGTAGCAGCCTGTTATCTACTGCCGTAAGACGGGGCTTCCTTAATACTACGCCCCACCAGGCGTTCTCATTACCTTTTATACCTGGTTCACTGGTTGGAATCAGGTCAATTCAGGAGGACCCCCAGCTCTGCTGCCTGAGACGAAACCAATTATATAGCCTGCATCCTGCGCCCCACCAGGCGTTCTTATTTCTAATTATATATGCTTCACCCCTGCAGCTCGCACACGTGAAATGGATCGGTGTCGGTGTGACTGCTGGCAAGGCTCACTTGCTAGATGACGTCATCGACAACATCCGCACATTTGGCTCGGACTACTATCAACGGCGGACTCTGACCTACGTGCTTGGAGAAGAAGAGCCCTTGTGGGATGTCATGCTGAAGGCAGGCGTTGTTGACTCATCATAGGGTGCCAAAGACTAAGAATGACAATCATGCCTGTCCTGGAAGGGGTAGGGGGTTAAATTCCCCCTAGGGGAACTCAGGGCGGGGTAAGGATCTTATCAAGTACTAAGTCGCTGCATAGGTAAGACCCTGAGTGGCAGTGGTCGGGACCGCTGCGTAATCATCGTTCTCCTCCAGGGGCATGCATTATTGTCAGAGTGGTGAACAACAGAGACACGAGTTCTATGTTGGCATCTTGATCTCAGTGGTTCACCACTCTGACAAGCACACACTGTGTTATGCTGCTATGCGCACTGCACTTGCAGTACTAGTTGTACTGCTATGTCATCCTATATATAATAGCGCGTTGTTCGGGTTTAGCGCGTGGTTTCAGGGCTTTGGTTCCATATCTTGCCGACCTGTCGCTGACGTGGCCGCGGGGGTCTTCCCGTCGGAACGACGGGCTCAGATGCTAGTCTCCTTTATGGTTTGCAAGTTGACCTTGCTAGTATCATATACCTCATGTAAGAGTATTGACCTCGAACTAGTCTGCAGTCCCTGCATTTACTATAAAACACTGCGCAGAAACTCCAACTTGGACCTGGTTACCTGGTTACTGTCTGTGTTAGCTGTTCTATGGTTCTCCCTGTCTACCGATCTCCTTTGACCGTTACCTTAGGGTTTCGCTACTGACGGCACGACCCTTGCCTAAAGGGTCTCACGCCTCTTTGTAACTTGTCCAGATCGATTAATCTCTCGTGTCGGTCTTCTCCCGCTTCCCTAACTCTGTCAGATTATGTATGTTACATAGCTTAAGCCAGCAATTTGGCTGCTCGCAGAAATTTGTGAAACAACTTGAACTTGAACTTGGTTACATAGCTTCAGCCAGCATTTTGGCTGCTCGCAGTCTTCAGTAGTAAAAACATATTTACCAGGGAACAGGGGGGGGGGGGGGGGGGGGGGGGGCAGAGAGACAGATTTTGGCAGGGAATAATATATCGCCAGGGAATATTATGTCTTCGGTAGCAAAACAATTATTACCAGGAAAATGCAAACTCGAACAAATCACTTTTTCTTTCATTTTTTCCTTGTCTTTTTCATTTTTCGTTTTTTCTTTCCTCCTCTTCTCATACAAAACAATAAATATATATCATGTGCAATTAGTGGTGATAATCATGCTTGTATGTATATTACAGTCCAGGAATAGGCCCAATAGGGTAAAGGGCCTTGTCCAACCGTGACAGGAAGGGATAAAAAGAAAAGACATTGATGAACTGAACCCCAAACCGAGATACCGCTTTGTTGGGGTTCTTGAAAATTAACTTGGTTACATAGCTCCAGCCAGCCAGCAATTTAGCTGCTCGCCGTCTTCCGCAATACAATTAATTAACAGGTAAAATATGAACGTTACCGAAACAATCAACAATCTAAGCATTCTCATCTAAATATACTTGATCCAATATCTGTATGCAGTCATGGATAAATAGAGGCAGCTTCTCACGATCTTCCACTTCCGGATTGCACACCAGATAGTGTAGAGGAATCATTTTGCTCTCAGATTGGGAAATCAGGTTATAATGCTTTCTTCTTGAATTCATGAAGGCTGCGTCAGTACATTCAAATCACACCAAGTGCATCTTGAACGGTTCCAGAATCACCGACAGGACGCACTCGATCATTCCAAGGTGCAATGGATCGCCTCCTTCTATCAGTTACCACCTTCAGGTAGTGGGGGGGACAGGGGATGTATCTCCTCCTAAAGAAGGAGGAGAAGAAGAGGAGGAGGAATTACTATATCTACTCTATATTTAGACTGCCGTGCGGTAGCCCGAGCTCAGGCACAGTAGCGGTCTATGGAAGCAAAGCCCACAGCAACCTTCCCTAGTGCAAGCGAACGGGAAGGTTCCTTCAACCTCACGCCTTGTGGCAAGGCGTAACATTTGTCATTTATTTTAGCACAAACGGACAAACGCACAACAAGGTGACACTAGGGGCTCCCGCCCCCCAGAAGGGGGGGCTCCGCCAAAGAAGAAGAGGAGGAATAATTATACATCTACTCGATACTAAGTCCAGCAAGCTCCTGCCCAGCACTATCTGCCTCCCCGTGACATTCAGCCACCCCATCTTCAACCACCCCATCATCAACCAACTCCCCCCCAACCTCAACCACCCCCACCCCATTTTCAACCACTTCCCCCCCATCTTCAACCACCCCCACCCCTACGTCCCCAATCTCCAGCCTCTCTGCCTCTCGTTGCGCTGTTCCATCTTCCAACTCAGTTTGTTTCCTGAATGGGTAATGCAAAGATAGATAATCGTTAAGAAATTAAATTAAATCCTGAATCGGTGATGTTCAGGTAGATCATCGTTCATAAATGCAATTAGTGCTGACAAAAATGCTTGCTCAGACAAAAATGCCCCCAGTCTCTCGTTGCGATGTTCCATCTTCCAACTCAGTTTATTCCCTGAATTTGTGATGGTAAGGTAGATTATCGTCAATAAATGAAATTAGTTCCTGAATCTGTGATGAAAAGGTAGATCATCATTAATAAATTAAATTAGTGCTGACAAAAATGCTTGCTTGCATCAATCTTGATTGCTTGCTGCAAAACTGCCAATCTAATTTTGAGAATAAGTTGGTAGACCCCTCCCGGGTGTTGCGGAGCGGTCTTGTCTTGGGTCAACAATTGCCTGTTGATAACAATGTAATGTAATGTAATGCAATGCAGTGTAATGTAATGCAATGCAATGCAACGTAACGTAACGTAACGTAATGCAATGTAATGTAATGTAATGTAACGTAAAAAATGTAATGTAATCTAATGTAACGTAAAAAATGTAATGTGATGTAATGTAATGTAATGTTATGTAATGTAATGTAATGTAATGTGATGTGATGTAATGTAATGTAACGTAATGTAATATAATGTTGTGTTGTTTGAAGTATTCAGATTAATGATGATGATTACATTATAATCGCACAATTTAATGATCGCTGTAGCAGAGTTCCCGTCTCATTGTGCTGTTCCTAACCCAGTGTAGGTGGTTGTAGGTGGTGTAGGTGTGTGGCTGTGGGTGCACCACCTTCCAAGCTATTGCCACTTCCACTTCCATGTGAGTTTTGAGGGTTCAATGTGGGTGGTAATAGGTGGTTGTAGGTGATGTAATGTGCACTACCTTCCAAGCTATTGCCACTTTCACGTCCATGTGAGTTGAGGGTTCGGTTTAGGTGGTGAGAGGTGTTTTTAGGTGGCTGTAGGTGATGTTGGTGGTGTGGGGGGTCGAACTGTTGCCAGTCATTGTCAAATAAATACAACACATTTTCCCTGCAAAAAAACATTGTTCCCTTTTTTGGCCTGTGTTTGGAGGCCTGGATGAGGGCTACATCCACTCCCTTCCAAAATGCTCATTATAGTCAGAGCTTGATATAAAATAGATATTAATCCTACATGAAATATCCATCCTACATAAAATGTAGAGTGGAGAGGATTGGATGTACCCTCCTCCTGGCCATCCCCGTATTGGGTTTTCGTCTTTTCTGCAGCCAAATGGGGGTGGCCAATGGCCACACGGGCTACCCTACTAGTACATACATTTGAATATGCAGAACAATACACGGTGAGAAGTGCAACGCGAGCCTAACACAAATGAGTGAATCCTGGAGTGCTCCCGTTGATAAAACCTGGTCTAGACATCTGCTGTCAATGGTGTACCAGCTCACGCAGACTAGTCCATCCATTCATCCATCCATCCATCTATCCATCCATCCATACAAACATCCATTCATACAAACATACCTGCTAGCTGTCTGCTCCTCTCCACTAGCCAAAGCAGCACCCCGTTTTCGCTTCATCGTGAAGACCAAGATGTTCTCGTGCTGGTATGTCTCATCCTGTAGATTTAAAGTATGTTTTAGTATATTAAAGTATATATTTTAGTATATTTCAAGTAATGACATCGTGAATACCAAGATGTTCTCATGCTGGTAGTATGTCTCATCCTGTAGATATAAATTATATTTTAGTATATTTTAGTACATATTTTAGTATATTTTAAGTAATGACATCGTGAATACCAAGATGTTCTCATGCTGGTGGTATGTCTCATCCTGTAGATTTAAATTATGTTTTAGTATATTCAAGTATATATTTTAGTACATATTTAATTATATTTTAAGTACCGACATC
This sequence comes from Chlamydomonas sp. ICE-L, assembly GCA_013435795.1. Classification (NCBI taxonomy): domain Eukaryota; kingdom Viridiplantae; phylum Chlorophyta; class Chlorophyceae; order Chlamydomonadales; family Chlamydomonadaceae; genus Chlamydomonas; species Chlamydomonas sp. ICE-L. The sequence goes on along the minus strand of JACBWV010000610.1, from coordinate 117,764,534 downwards.
GTGAATACCAAGATGATCTATTCCTTTAGAAGAAACGAAGAGAGGGCTGACGTGCTTCATTCAATTCTGTGGTGGTTGGCCCCAGTGCAAGAAACGGGCTGTCCCCCTCAACCTCACGCCACGTAATAAGGCGTACTATGTATTGTACCTATTTGCTGCTGCTATTGGTGGTTTGCCCCAGAGCAAGAAAACGGTCTGGCTGTTCCCATGCTGTACAAAACCTTTCCTAAAACAAATGCTGGTATGTCTCATCCTGTAGAAGAAAGAAAGAGAGGAATGACGTGCTTTATCAAGTTCTGGGGTGGTTTGCCACAGTGCAAGCAAACGGGCTGGCCCCCTCAACTTCACGCCACATAATTAGGCATACTAATTATTCTTTCTCTCATTTAGAGGAAAAACATGCTTCATCAAGTGTTGTGGTGGTTGGCCCCAGTGCAAGCAAACAAGCAGGCCCCCTCCACCTCACACCTCGTAGAAAGGCATACTATTTTAAATTCAATTATATTATATTATATTTAGAGGAATAACATGGTGCATCAAGAGTTCATTTGAATTAGCCCCTTCTAATGTTCTCTGTTTGCATTTTTATTTGAATTAGCCCCTTCTAATGTTCTCTTTTTACATTTTTATTTGAATTTGCCCCTCCTAATGTTCTCTTTTTACATTTTATGTGAATTAGCCCCTTCTAATGTTCTCTTTTTACATTTTATGTGAATTAGCCCCTTCTAATGTTCTCTTTTTACATTTGTTTATTAGCGTAATGACATGGTGCATCAAGTTTTTCTTTCAATTATCCACTCCCAATGTTCACGTTTTTTGTTTTATTGTCTTTGTATTATTTTACTTAGCGGAATGACATGATCCATCAAGTGTTTCTTTCAATTAGCCCCTCCCAACGTTCTCGTGCTGTAAAATATGTTCCTAACAAAAATGCTGGTACGTCATTCTGTAGAACAAAAGAAGAGAGGAAGGACACGGCACATCAAGTGTTGTGGTGGTTCGCCTCAGTGCAAGCAAACAAGCTGGCCCCCTTAACACGTAATAAGGCATACTGTGTATTTATTCATTTAAGCAGGCACAGCAGGCACAGCAGAGCAGAAATTAGCAGGCACACCAGAAATAGCAGGCACAGCAGAGCAGTAATAAGGAGGCACAACAGGCACAGCAGAGCAGTAATAAGGAGGCAAAACAGGCACAGCAGAGCAGTAATAAGGAGGCACAACAGGCACAGCAGAGCAGTAATAAGGAGGCACAACAGGCACAGCAGGCACAGCAGAGCAGAAATTAGCAGGCACACCAGAAATAGCAGGCACAGCAGAGCAGTAATAAGGAGGCACAACAGGCACAGCAGAGCAGTAATAAGGAGGCACAACAGGGACAGCAGAGCAGTAATAAGGAGTCACAACAAGCACAGCAGAGCAGTAATAAGGAGGCACAACAGGCACAGCAGAGCAGTAATAAGGAGGCACAGCAGGCACAGCAGAGCAGTAATAAGAGGCCAAGGCAACAGGCAGCAGGCCAGCGAGCAGTAATAAGGAGGCACACAGGCACAGCAGAGCAGTATTAAGGAGGCACAGCAGGCACAGCAGAGCAGTAATAAGGAGGCACAACAGGCACAGCAGAGCAGTAATAAGGAGGCACAGCAGGCACAGCAGAGCAGTAATAAGGAGGCACAGCAGGCACAGCAGAGCAGTAATAAGGAGGCACAACAGGCACAGCAGAGCAGTAATAAGGAGGCACAACAGGCACAGCAGAGCAGTAATAAGGAGGCACAACAGGCACAGCAGAGCAGTAATAAGGAGGCACAACAGGCACAGCAGAGCAGTAATAAGGAGGCACAGCAGGCACAGCAGAGCAGTAATAAGGAGGCACAACAGGCACAGTAGAGCAGTAATAAGGAGGCACAACAGGCACAGCAGAGCAGTAATAAGGAGTCACAGCAGGGCACAGCAGCGCAGTAATAGGGGCACAACAGGCCACAGGCAGAGCTAGTAACAAGGAGGCACAGCAGGCACAGCAGAGCAGTAATAAGGAGTCACAACAAGGCACAGCAGAGCAGTAACAAGGAAGCACAACAGGCACAGCAGAGCAGTAATAAGGAGGCACAGCAAACACAGCAGGCACAGCAGAGCAGTAATAAGGAGGCACAACAGGCACAGCAGAGCAGTAATAAGGAGGCACAACAGGCACAGCAGAGCAGGAACTAGGAGGCACAAGCAGGCACAGCAGAGCAGTAATAAGGAGGCACAACAGGCACAGCAGAGCAGTAACAAGGAGGCACAGCAGGCACAGCAGAGCAGTAATAAGGAGGCACAACAGGCACAGCAGAGCAGTAATAAGGAGGCACAGCAGGCACAGCAGAGCAGTAATAAGGAGGCACAACAGGCACAGCAGAGCAGTAATAAGGAGGCACAACAGGCACAGCAGAGCAGTAATAAGGAGGCACAACAGGCACAGCAGAGCAGTAATAAGGAGGCACAACAGGTGAAGCAGAGCAGTAATAAGGAGGCACAACAGGCACAGCAGAGCAGTAACAAGGAGGCACAGCAGGCACAGCAGAGCAGTAATAAGGAGGCACAACAGGCACAGCAGAGCAGTAACAAGGAGGCACAACAGGCACAGCAGAGCAGTAATAAGGAGGCACAACAGGCACAGTAGAGCAGTAATAAGGAGGCACAGCAGGCATCAACTCGATCTGAGACTTGGAAACATCGCTAGGTTCATCCATTCAACTTTGCAGCGTGCTCGCTATAGCACAATTCACAGCGACGACATATTTCTCGTTGCAGTAGGAAGAAGTTGCAGTCAAGTTGCTGATTTTAGATGTTCAGTCAAGTTAGGGCGAGAATGCTCAGCGAGATTTTTCATTCGGTCAACTTTGATGCGTAATTGCTATGGCACAATGCGGAGCGACATGTTTCTCAATACTGTGGGAAGAACTTGCGGTCAAGTTTGTGACATGGGATGGATGCGATTCGGACATTTCTGACAGGTCCGCTGACTCACCACGTCACCTCCCGTTGTGCGCAGCGACAGGTCTCTTGACACAAGGGAAAGGTCTTGCAGAGATGCAGGGGAAAAAGCTTGTAGGAAGACGAACTGTAGCGCTACCGAAATCAGGTGGATGAACTCAGGCGGGAAAAGGAGAAATCGGGCGGGATGCGCAACAGGTATAATACGCAGGAGGCGATGGTTGCATTAGGCAGAATTCGCAGGAGGCCAATCAGGCAGAAGTTGAAGCAGGAGGGATTAAAAGCGTGAATTGGCTGAGCGGGAATTGGCTGGGCGGGAAATGGCTGGGCGGGAAGTCGGTTAAGTCGGTTACGCGATGACACCACCACGACCACCACGACCATGATTTCTTTATATATATATATATATATATATATATATATATATATATATATATATATATATATATACCGTACTCGCCGTACTGCTTGCAAAATTTGACGGCTTTTTGTTTTTTTTTATTCTATATTGACGGTTAACATTTGACAGTTTTTTTGAATAGGAATATAAATTGACGTTACACATTTGACGGTTTCCATTTTAATAAAATCCATTTATGCAACTGAACATTTGTACTTAATCATGTTACACTGGTTCATGGTTCATGGTACAACATTAGGGTACACTGTTCTAGAACCTGCAAGGAGTGCACATATAATACTGCAATGATCCCAACTTCTTGTTCAGCATAACACTACCGGTACTCATTGAAATAACTAGAATGAGACATTCAATTGTTTCCATTAACTCCTGAAATCATCAATTGCTCAGTTAATTTCATAAGCATAAGCATGACGTATGTTCATGTGTTGCTCAGCGACCTAGAAGGGCCAAGGGCACCTCATCCTCATCACTAGCATCCGGATCAAGCCCACTCTCTTCAGATGGGTCATCTGTTGATGACAGGCCAGATGAGCAATCATCTTCCCCAGTCACTTCCTCTTGTACTCTACCTTGGTTAATGGCCAGGAGCTTGTGAAAGAGCTCCCAGTTCACATACTTCTTCTTGTGGGGTATAGTTTTGAGCTCAAACCCGTCTAGGAGGTAACCCAGCGTCAGCATGAAATTCACTGCCCTCATAGCGAAAAACTTGCTGCTCGTCTTCGCAGAGGTAGTCGATGGGTTGCGAACGACAGCATCTCGAGCTTCGACTGCAACTCGATTCACCTATGTGTTGGTGACAGTGATCTGCCCTGGCTCTACCCGGTCGAAAAAAACCCACAGGGTCCTTTGCTTCTTGAGAGTTGGAGCTATTAGAGGGCGTGAACGTCCCTCTGGGGATCTGTCGAGGGGCTGAGCCATGAAATGAGAAAGGCGGCCTTGTCGACCACTGCTGCGATTTGCCCGGTCGGGAGGAACCTACGTTCGTTGCCGGTAGTAAGCCCTATCCAAGTCAAAGCCCAACCCAAGTAATATCGCACGTGATTTGAGGTTGACGGCTTTTTCGTTTCGTAATATACCGCACGCCACGATTTGACGGTTGCTCCCGTCAATTTAAAGCGTTAAATTTTGCAAGCAGTACAGTATATATATATTATATAACATAATCAACAAATGTGCTCACCATTTTGGAGTGCGCAACTTTCTTGATGACATGTGTCTCTGAGAACAGCTCCAAAAAACGGTTCTGGACTGAGTGGGAGCGGAGCTCGTTGACCACGACAACTGCGGTTGATTTGATTTAGGGTTTAGGTTTGGGTTCTGGAATGAGAGGTGCGGAGCTCGTTGACCACGGCAAACTGTGGTAGGGTTGTTTAGGGTTTAGGGTATAGGTTTTGGTTGTGGAATGAGTGGGAGTAAAGCTCGTTGACCACGACAACTGCGGTTGAATTGATTTGGTTTAGGGTTTGGGTTATAGAATGAGTGGGTGCGGAGCTCATAGACCACAACAACTGCGATTGATTTGGTTTAGGGTTTGGGCTTGGGATCTGGACTGATTGGGAGCAGAGCTCATTGACCACGAAAACTGCAGTTGATTTGGTTTAGGATTTAGGTTTTGGTTCTGGACTCAATGGGATTGAGCTCGTTGACCATGGCAATTGCTCGTTGATCATGGCAATTGCTCGTTGACCATGGCGATTGCTCGTTGACCATGGCAATTGATTAGGTCTGGGGTTTCGTTCGTTGCTCGCCTCTGTTTTGGCTCTCTCACCTTGGCTTTTGCATCTGTCACGGCCATTACAATCTTGCGGAAGTGCTCAACAATGCTTTCATTTTTTGTCGGTTTTTATGTAGTGAACCTTCCTCTCCGAACACACAATCGCATGATGCACCAGCACCCATTTCTGAGATAGGAGGTGCAGCTGTAGATGAGAATTAGTCTCACCTTAGCTCTTTGCATCTGTCACGGCCATTACAATCTTGCGGAAGTGCTCAACAATGCTTTCATTTTTTGTCTGTTTTTATGTAGTGAACCTTCCTCTCCGAACACACAATCGCATGATGCACCAGCACCCATTTCTGAGATAGGAGGTGCAGCTGTAGATGAGAATTAGTCTCACCTTGGCTCTTTTGCATCTGTCACGGCCATTACAATCTTGCGGAAGTGCTCAACAGTGCTTTCAATTTTTCTCGGTTCTTATGTAGTGAACCTTCCTCTCCGAACACACAATTGCATGATGCACCAGCACCCATTTCCGAGATAGGAGGTGTGACTGCAGATGAGAATTTGTCTCACCTTGGCTCTTTGCATCTGTCACCTCCATCACAATCTCTTGGAAATGCACACAATATATTCACTTTTCCGGACCCTTTGGCCCTCTTAGTTGAGGATGTGGTATACAAGCAACCTCGGACTAACTAGACCTGGGACCGAAACTTGACCCGCCCCAGTAACAGGCTCTCTCACCTTGGCTCTTTGCATCTATCACCGCCCATTACATTCTTGTGGAAGTGCACAACAATATATGTCACTTTTCCGACCCTTTAGGCCCTTAGTTGGGATGTTGGTATACAAAGCAATTAGACCTCGGACTAACTAGACCTCGGACCTACTAGACCCGCCCCAGTACAGGCTCCCTCACCTTGACTCATACCATCTGTCACTGCCATTACAATCTTGTGGAAGTGCACAACAATGTCTTCGATATTTTTCTGTGGTTTTGGGGCTTACTGCCCTTCAGGCCTCTAATTGAGGACGCGGTAAACAAGTCAACTAGACCTCGGACCAACTGACCCGCCCCAGACAGGCTCTCTCACCTTGACTCAAACCATCTGTCACTGCCATTACAATCTTGTGGAAGTGCACAACAATGTCTTCGATTTTTCTGTGGTTTTGGGGCTTACTGCCCCTTCAGGCCTCTAATTGAGGACGCGGTAAACAAGCAACTAGACCTCGGACCAACTAGACCCGCCCCAGTACAGGCTCTCTCACCTGGACTATCATCTGTTCACCTGCCCATTACAATCTGTGGAAGGCACAAACAAATGTCTTCGCATTTTTCTGTGGTTTGGGGGCTTTACTGCCCCTTAGCCTCTAAATTGAGGAAGCGGTTTGGTAGGTAAAAAAGCAACTAGACCTCGGGACCAACTAGACCCGCCCCAGGTACAGGCTCTTCTCACATTGACTCATACAATCTGTCACTGCCCTATTACAATCTTGTGGAAGGTGCACAAAACAATGTCTTTCGATTTTTCTGTGGTTTTTGGGGCTTACTGCCCCTTTCAGGCCCTCTAAAATTGGGAGGGACGCGGTAAACACAAGGCAACTAGAAAAACGCGGAACCAACTAGAAACCCGCCCAGTAAACAAGGCTACTTCAACCTTTGGCTCTTGCATTCTTCACCGCCATTTACAATCTTGTGGAAGTTGCAAACATGTCCTCGTGGGGAAAATGCAGGTCGCAGCCAGACAAACGTCGTACGGTGGTGAGGAAGTTGTCACTTCGCTCGGGTTTCATCCTGCCCACAGGGTTTTTATGAGGGAAGAGTATGGTGTGTGCGTGTGTGTGGGGAGGTAGTTTATGGGTTGGTGGGGGTGGTGGGGGGGTGGTGGGGGGTGGTGGGGCGGGGGGGGGCGCGTTGTGTCACCTGCTATCCTGCAACAGGGTACGAAGGAGTGTTTGTGTGTGTGCGTGTGTGTGGGGGAGGGTGTGCGGGGTTTTGGGACAGGTGGGGGGGTGGAACGTGTGTCCAAACTGCTCGGTTCATCTGCAAAGGTACGAGGAGTGTGTGTGTGTGCGTGTGTGTGGGGAGGGTGGGGGTGGGGGTTGGGGGGGTGGAACGTGTGTCCCACCTGCTCGGGTTTCATCCTGCAAAGGGTACGAGGAGTGTGTGTGTTGTGGTGTGAGGGGGGGGGGAGATGGTGGTGGGGTCCAACTGCTTGGGGTTTATCCTGCAAAGGGTAGGAGGAGTGTGTAGGTGCTTGTGTGTGTGTGTGTGTGTGTGTGTGTGTGTGTGTGGGGGGGGGGGGGGGGGCGTGTGTCCACCTGCTCGGGTTTCATCCTGCAAAGGGTACGAGGAGTGTGTGTGGGAGATGGGGGTGGGGGTGGGGGTGGGGTCCAACGCATGGGGTTCATCCTGCAAAGGGTAGGAGAGTGTGTGTATACGCTTGTGTGTGTGTGGGGGGGGGGGGGGTGGGGGTGGGTGGGGGGGGTGGTGGCGTGTGTCCACCTGCTCAAGTTTCATCCTGCACAGGGTAGGAGGAGTGTGTGTGTGTGTGTGTGTGTGGTGTGGGGGTGTGTGTGTGGGGGGGGGGGGTGGGGGGCGGCTGCTCAGTTTTTCGTCCTGCACAGAATAGGAGGAGTGTGTGTTGTGTGGTGTGAGTGTGTGTGTGGGGGTGGGTGGGGGTGGGTGGGTGGGTGGGTGTGGGTGTGGGGGGGTCCACCTGCTCGGGTTTCATATCCTGCACAGGGTAGGAGGAGTGTGTGTGTGGTGTGTGTGGTGGTGTGTGGGGAGGGGGGGGGGGGGGCGTGTGTCCACCTGCTCAAGTTTCATCCTGCACAGGGTAGGAGGAGTGTGTGTGTGGTGTGTGTGTGTGGGAGGGGGGGGGCGTGTGTCCACCTGCTCAAGTTTCATCCTGGCACAGGCGTAGGAGGAGGTGTTGTGTGTGTGGGTGTTGTGTGTGGGCAGGTTGTGTTGGTGGTGGGTGGGGGGGGGGGTGGGGCGGGGATGATCCAGTTTTCGTCCTGGCACAAGAGTTAGGAGGAGTTTGTGTGTGGGTGTGTTTTGTGGTGTGAGTGTGCGGGGTATATGTTTGTGGGTTGAGGGGGTTCCAACATGCTAGGGGGTTTACTTCAATTTTTTCTGCAAAGGGGTAGAGGAGTTTGTGTGGGGGGGTGTGTGGTGGTGGGGGGGCGTGAGGGGGGGGGGGCGGGGCTCAGTTTAATCTGGCCGGCACAGAAGTAGAGGGAAGTGTGTGTGTGTGGTGTGGTGTGTGTGGTGTGGGGGGGGGGGGGGGGGGGGGGGGGGGGGGGGTTCCACCTGGCTCGGGGTTTCCATCATGAAACGGGGTTAGGAGGAGTGTTTGGTGTGGTTGTGTGGTGTGTGTGGTGGTTGCGGTGGTGGGGGGGGGGGTGGGGGCGTCCAGTTTTTCGTCTGCACAGAGTAGAGGAGTGTGTGTGTGTGTGTGTGTGTGTGTGGTAGTGTATTGTGTGGTGTGTGGGTGCTGTGTTGGGGGGGGGGGGGGGGGTCCACCTTGCTCGGTTGTTTCATCCTGCAAAGAAGAAGTAGGAAGGAGTGTTTGTGCTGGTGTGTTGTGTTGTGGAGGGTGGGGTGTGTGTGGGTATGGAGTGGGGGTGGTTCTCTTGGGGGGGAATGAAGTGTTTGGTGGGGGGGAGGTGTGTACACATGATCGGATTTATAATGAAAAGGGGGGAGGTCGTGGTTGTGTGTGTGTGTGAGTGTGGTTGTGTGAGGTATATTGTAGTGGACTGTAGTGGGGTGGGTGGTTCTCGTTTGGGGGCGGGGTGGGGGGGGGTGAGTTGTGTCCATGATAGGGTTTTAATATGAAGGGTAGGGAGGTGTGTGTGTGGGTTGAGTGATTGTGTTGTGGCGTGATTGTGTGTGTGTTGGTGTGGTGTTGGGGGGGGGGGGGGGGGCGTGTGTGGCTGTGTGTCCACCTGCTTCGGGGTTTCATTCCTGCAAACACAGGGTAGGAGGTGGGTGTGTGTGTGGTAGTGTGTGTTTTGTGGTGTGTGTGAAGGGGGGGAGGGGGGGGGGGGGGGGGGGGGGTCCGCATGGGTTTCAGGTTCAGACTGCACAGGGTAGCGGAGGTTTTGTGTGTGAGGGGGTGGGGGGTGGTTGTGTTTGTGTTGTGTGTATGTGTTGTGTGTGTGCAGTTGTGGTGTGAGTGAGTGTGTGTTGCGTTGTGGTGGGAGTCTAGTGATGTGTCGGGGGGGGGTGGGGAGGGGGCTTGAGGCGCGGATGTGTGTGGGTGTATGTATATGTCTTTGTTGGGTGTTAGTGTTTTGTGTGGGATGTTTGTTTGTGTGGGTTTTGTGTGGAGGGGGCGGGGGGAGGGGGGGGGGGGGTAGAGGGTCGTTGTGTATGTTTCCCATCTCCAACTCACCAGGTCCGCTCCTTCACCGTCACAGGTTTACGACACCGTTGCATGTTATTTCTTGGTAATTTGCACGAACAAGCAGAGGCAAGCAGGGACAAACCGACCAGAAACATGCGCTACATCGGGTGGAGAAATGTTATCCCCCCCAAGCAGCGCAAAAAGCAATACCTAATGAGAAGGTGTGGTGTGGTGAGTGTGTGTGGGGTGTGTGTGTGTTGAGTGCTGTGTGTGTGTGGTTTGAGTGTGCTGTGGTTGGTGTGTGTGTGTGTTGGTGAGATGACTGTGTGTGTGTGTTGGTGTGTATTGGGTTGTTGTTGTGTTGGGTGAATTGTTGTGTTGGGTGGTGTTTGTGGTGTGTGTGGTTTTGGGTGTGTTGTTGGTGTGTGTTTGTGTGTTGTGGGTTGAGTGTGTGTGTTTGTGTGTGGTGTGTTCGGTGAGTGTTGGTGGTAGTTGGATGAGTGTGTGCTGTTGGTGTGTGTGTGTTGGTGTTGTGTGTGGTGTGTGTTGTGTGTGTTGGGTTGGTGTGTGTGGTGTTGGTGTTTGTGTGTGTGTGTTGGGTGTGTGTGTGGATTGTGTTTGGTGTGTGCTGTATTGTGGTGTGTTGTGTGTGTGTTGTTGGTGTGTGTGTGTGTGGTGTGTTGGTGGAGGGACTGTGATGTGTGTGAGGTGTGTTGTTGCGTGTGTGCTGGGGTGGGTTGGTGTGTGTGTGTGTGGTAGGGTGTTGTGTGAGTTGATGTGTTGTGTATTGTTGGTGTGTGGTGAGTGTGATTGGGTTTTTGTTGTTGTGTGTGGTTGGTGTGTGTGTGTTGGTTGTATGTGTGTGTTGGTGGAGTGTCGAGTTGGGTTGGGAGTGGTGGTTGTGTGTGTTGGGGTGGTTTTTGGTGTGTTTGGTGGTGTGGCTGTGTGTGTGTGTGTTGCGTGGGTGTGTGAGTGTTAGTGTGTGGGTGGGTTGCATGAGTGTGTTGTAGTTGGGCTTGTGACTGGGTGTTTGGTGTTTGGTGTGTGTTGTTCTGGTGTGAGTGTGTTGGTGTGAGTGTTGTGGTGGGTGTAGTGGTGTGTGTGTGTTGTTGGTCGCTGTTGTGATGTTGGTGTGTGTGCTTGTGTTGTGTTTGGTGTGTGTGTGTGTTGGTTGTGGTGTGTGTGTGTGTGTGTGTGTGATGGTTGGTGTGTGTGTGTGTGTGTGTGTGGTGTGTGTGTGTGTGTGTTGGTGCGTGTGTGTGTGTGTGTTGGTGTGTGTGTGTGTGTTGGTTAGTGTACTCCCCATTCCAGCACCCAGCTCGATGCACTCCTTCCCTTTGCACACACACACACACACCCCACCACCACCTCCCCATACACACACACACTTTCTATACTCCCCATTCCAGCTCCCAGCTCGATGCACTTCTTCCCTTTGCACACACACACACCCCACCACCACCTCCCCATACACACACACACTTTCTGTACTCCCCATTCCAGCACCCAGCTCAATGCACTGCTTCCCTTTGCACACATACACACACCAAACCACCACCTCCCCATACACACACACACTTTCTATACTCCCCATTCCAGCTCCCAGCTCGATGCATTTCTTCCCTTTGCACACACACACACACCAAACCACCACCTCCCCATACACACACACACTTTCTATACTCTCCATTCCAGCACCCAGCTCGATGCACTTCTTCCCTTTGCACACACACACACACACACACCACCACCTCCCCATACACACACACACACACTTACTATACTCCCCATTCCAGCACCCAGCTCGATGCACTTCTTCCCTTTGCACAAACACACCCACCCCACCACCACCTCCCCATACACACACACACTTTCTATACTCCCCATTCCAGCACCCAGCTCGAATGCACTTCTTCCCTTTGCACACACACACCCACCCCACCACCACCTCCCCATACACACACACACACTTTCTATACTCCCCATTCCAGCACCCACCTCGATGCACTTCTTCCCTTTGCACACACACACACACCCCACCACCACCTCTTCATACACACACACACACTTTCTATACTCATCATTCCAGCACCCAGCTCGATGCACTTCTTCCCTTTGCACACACACACACACCCCACCACCACCTCCCCATACACATACACACTTTCTATACTCCCATTCCAGCACCCAGTCCGGATGCACTTCTTCCCCCTTTGCACAACCCACACACACACCCCCACCACTACCACCACCACAACACCAACACACAACACAATTTCCTTACTCACCATTACAGCCACCCAGGATCGATGCACATCTTCCGTTGCACACACACACACACAGTACACACACACACAACCCACACAACACACCACTCACTTTATACTCACCATTCCAGTCACCAACGTCGATGCACTTTTCCTCTTGTGCAACCCAGACCCACCCACCCCAACACCCACACACACACATCCCACCCTACAAGGCACGGGTCACTTTCTGTACTCACCATTCCAGCACCCAGCTCGATGCACTTCTTTCCTTTCACTTTGGCTCGGCTGAAATCACCCTTTCGCTGATTCTGGCCACATGGGGAAAAAAGGACGTTGCGAGTTGATGCCCTAGGTTTTAGGTTTCAGGTTTTAGATTTTAGGGTTTAGGGTTCAGGAAGTGAAGGTACACACAAACAGATGCCCTAGGAGGTGAAGGTACACACAAACAGATGCCCTAGGAGGTGAAGGCACACACAAACAGATGCCCCAGGAGGTGAAGTTGAAGTCACCAATTCGCTGATTCTGGCCACATGGGAAAAAGACGTCGTGAGTTGATGCCCTAGGAGGTGAGGGGACACACACACAGATGCCCTAGGAGGTGAAGTTGAAATCACCAATTTGCTGATTCTGATCAGATGGGGGGGAAAGGAAGGTGTGAGTTGATGCCCTAGGAGGAGAAGGGACACACACACAGATGCCCTAACAGGTGAAGTTGAAATCACCCTTTCACTGATTATGACCACGTGGGGGGAAAAAGGAAGGTGTGAGTTCATGCCCTAACAGGTGAAGTTTAAGTCACCCTTTCGCTGATTATGACCAACTGGGGGAAAAAGGAAGGCGTGAGTTGATGCCATTGGAGGTGGGGGGACACACACACAGTGTTTGTGTGTGTATGTTCAGCCAAAGGGAAGGTCAAATAGGCTAGAGGGACTTGCCCTACCATGACAGGAAGGGCTATAAGGAAAAGCGTTGATGAACTGAACCCCGATCAATCGTTTTACTGACGGGAGACCTGAGTTTTTGCTACAGGGATCATTTAATTACACAATTATACAGTGTTACACAGTGATTGTACTGCGCATGCAGTGTCACACATACAGTGCTTGTACTGTGCATGTAGTGTCACACATAGAGCTTGTACTGCGCATACAGTGACACACACAGTGCTTGTACTGCGCATGCAGTGTCACACATACAGTGCTTGTACTGTGCATGCAGTGTCACACATACAGTGAGGGTACTGCACATGTAAGGACACACATACAGTGCTTGTACTGCATATGTAGTGACAAGTTCCTGCAGAAGCAGGAAGTTCACGTTGGAAATGCAGGACATGCCAGACGACTAAAAATCGTGGATATAATCATAAAATTAATCACTGTAGCACGAAGGGGGAGGGGGGGGGGGGGGGGGGGGCTCCGTTGGTAAAACGATTGTTTGGGGTTCACTTCATCAGCGCATTTTCTGATTAGCCCCTCCTGATATCAAGGTTAGTCAAGACCTTAAGCATATTTGGCTACCCCTGGACTGTAACAACATACAAACCTGTATTAAGCTCACACGATAGTGTCAATTTTGAAAAAGCCAACCAACCAACCAGCCAGCCAGCCAGCCGGCCAACCAACCAAACTACCTACAAACCAACTACTCAACCAAAGTACCAACCAATCAACCATCCAAGCTACCTACCAACCAGCCAACCAAACAACATACCAACCATCTGACCAAGGTACCTACCAACAACTCAAACTACTGACCAGTACATGTTCAGCAATCGCATGTTAAAAAATAGTATCACGCCCAAACAGTATAAGAAATAGCTGTAGGAGCAGGTGTTAGGAAAGCAGACCCTTGCCAACCCAAACCAAACCAAACCAACCAACCAAACCAAACCAAACCAAACCAAGCCCGACCTGACCCTTGCCCAACCCTACCCAAGCCAAGCCCAACTCTTTGCTGAGGAGGAGGCTGCTGCGACAGAGATGGGTGAGTGGGTGGGGGTGAGTGCCAGGGATGGGTGGGTGGGGTGCGCAGGGGTGGGTGTGGGTGCCAGGGATGGGTAAATGGGTGGGTGGGTGAGTGTGATTGTGAGTGGGTGGGTGGGTGAAGCCATGTGTGAGTAGAGGTGTGTCAGCGTGTGTGGTTTATGGTTTCAGTGGGTATGGTTTAGCAATGGTCCTTATCATGCTGCTGTTGCTACCAGTTTTTTTGTGTGCAACGCATCGCAAATTGATCAACTCAATGTGAGTCTAGTGCGACGCGCTGCCCGCCGAATTTCCGCACTGCACACTCCGCCCTATATATATGATATCATATCGCCGTTCCCGAATTTGTATCCATCAAAGTGTCCTGGTCTTTGGGCTAAGAGAACCAGACGTAGGACACACAGTTTCATATTTTGGCTGCGCACAACTGCCTCAAGGCAGCTCCATTTCCCTGTCCTTGTTCCAAAGCTGAAGCTAGCTAGTGTGCCTGACAGTCGACATCAAGGTTATTCAAATGCAGCTGAAAGCTTGGGATTCGACCAGTGGCTGGCTAATGGAGCTGACGGGAAGCTTACATGTGTAGCAAAAAAATGAAACAATGGTAGGACAAGCCCATAACACAACAGTTGGGATTCTTTCGTTAAAAATTCAAATCGACTTTGATGCATGAACAAAACATGAAGGAACAAAAGGGGAGGTTACCAAAGGGAGAGGATATGATGTAAGGGGTTATCAAAGAATAAAGTAAGTGATGAAAAAGGAGGATACATAGAAAGGATTTGCCCCTCCAGTTATCTATTTTTTAATTAATCTGGTTTCGTCAGTCATTCAGTTTTCTGTTTACTTCAGTAATCTGGTTTCTTCCGCTATTAAGTTATCTGGTTCCTTCAGTTACTTGGTTTCTTCAGTTATCTGCTATTTGTTTTCTTCAGTTTCAGTTAACCGGTTTCTTCAGTTATTTAGTTATTTGTTTTCTTCAGTTCCTCAGTTATCTGGTTTCTTCAGTTCTTCAGTTATCTGGTTTCTTCAGTTCTACAGTTTTCAGTTTTCTTCAGTGAGGAGCTCCATGCAGAGTTGCCCCTGGGGTTATCCGACTCTGGACAGAGGTGGTTCGTGATGGGGCTGGGGTTGTGGGGGTGGGGGCTCAGGGTGGGGAGGGGTGGGGGTTGGGGTGGGGGGAGCTCCATGCAGAATTGCCCCTGCGGTTATCTGACGATGGACAGAGCTGGATCGTGAACGCAGCAATCAGATCAACGTGTTTTCTTCCTGTCGCGAGGCTCTACACAGACGTAGGAGATGGTGGGGAAGAATATGCTCCTAGAGTTGCGAACATCCAGGCATCTTACCAGGGGCCGGGGTTCGACCACGAGCGGTTCGACCACGCTGAGAGGGGACGATACTCGCTGTCTGGCCGACGTCCAGGAACGCCTGGGAACGCTGCTGAATGGATACTTGTCTCATAGCAGTCTATCGTTGGCGGAGGCAGCAACCATACAAGCCGGGGAGTCGATCGAAACTCCTCGGGTTGGGAACAAGAAAAAACCTAGATCTCCGACAGAAAGGTTTTTTGCAGAATATAGGGGGAAATTAGCAAATAGCAGGAGAAATGGGGAGGAGGCGCCCGAGGAGGCGGGAGAGGGGATGAGAAAGAGCAATCATTGAATGGGCCCCAATCAGCCACCATGGGGGGCCCCAGTCAGCCACCATGGCATGGCACTTCAAACGTACAGTCGGCCACCATGGCATGGCGCTCCAAACGTACAGTTATCGGACCATTTAAATTTGGATTTGGACTGACAGCGCGGAGTAATAGGCCGCGTTTAGGGTTTAGGTGTAGGCCGGGGCGTAAGCCTACGTTAGCTCCAAGCTCCTCCTCCAAGCTCCCTTCACTCCTCCGCCTCGTCCATGTCCACGTTGCCCACTTCATCGTCGTTTCTCGCATAGAACACCCCTCACCCGCCCGATCCTCTCCTCATACTACCCGCAACCACTTTCGCCGATTCTTGTTGGTGTAGTGCGCCTGGCTCGGTGTAGTGCTTCGGCTCTTCGATGAGCGCAGATTCCTATCCTACTCCGGTTGTATTCATCAAGCCTTTCTGTTCCTTCGCAATTCAGTTGTCCGAGATAACAACCTGTCCCGTCCTCCTCTCCAGCAACTACAACAGCCCTTCGTCCTATCCAGCCAACGAAAACAACACGCTCTCACAGCCCAGGATCAAACTGGCGCCCACGATGAAGTCGGACGGCATGACCGAGGAGGCGAAAATGGAGTCTCTGGGCGGGTTTTCAGTCGAGCGGGTGCTAAACCAAGATCTGGCTTCCAAGACCATTACAGTCCTCTGCAGGTATTTTGTATTACAGGGAATGGCAATATGCGATCATATGAGATCATGTCATCATAGGCTAAAGTTACCTTTCATATACAATATCATATGATATCATACTCCCCTTTGGTCAACATCATACGATATGCCGGTCCCTAATTATGAAGCACAAATGCTACCCACAATACTCCCAAGATACACAGCCACGGACATGCATCTCCCACTCACCTCTCCACACACACAACACTCACTCACTCACTCACACACAAAGCCCCCCCCCCCCCCCCCCACACACACACACACACCCCACCCCCTACCCCCCCAAACCAAACCTAACCAAACCTAACCAAACCAAACCAAACCCCAAACCCCAAACCCTCCACACAGCCAGCCTTCTTTCCCCACTTTCCCCTTCTACGCATGCCTGCCCGCACACCCTTCCACCCTGCTCCCCCCCACCCCACCCCACACACACAACCCACTGACCCACTGACCAACACCACCGAACCACCAAACCACCAACACCAACACCAAAGCACCAACACCAACACCGCCAACACCAAAACCAACAGCACTAACACAAAAACCACCAACACAAAAACCACCAATTCCAAAACCAACCAACACCAGCCCATGTGTGCCCATGACTGTTACAGATACACCAACACCAACCAACACCAACCAACACCAATTCATGTGTGCCCAAGACTGTTACAGATACACCAACACCAACCAACACTAACCAACACCAACCAACACCAACCCATGTGTGCCCATGACTGTAACAGAGACAACAACACCAACCAACACCAACCAACACCAACCCATGTGTGCCCATGACTGTAACAGATATAACAACACCAACCAACACCAACCAACACCAACCCATGTGTGCCCATGACTGTAACAGAGACACCAACACCAACCAACACCAACCCATGTGTGCCCATAACAATTGCAGCTACACCAACACCAGCCAAACCAAACAACACCAAACAACACCAACCCATGTGTGCCCATGACCATTGCAGCTACACCAACACCAACCAACACCAACCCATGCGTGCCCATGACTATTGCAGCTACACCAACACCAACCAACACCAACCAACACCAACCAACACCAACCCATGCGTGCCCATGTGTGCCCATGACTATTACAGCTACAAGGAGCAGCCAGCAGTTGTGACCCTTCAGCACCGCAACTTTGATGTTCCAGCCTTGGGACAACTGATCAGCCAGTCCACTAAACTGGATCAAGTCTTCGACAACGATGTGTACTACAAGGTGAGGCAGGGTGACAAAATACATAAATTGACATAAATGTGTAAACAATGTGTACTTAATGTGTATACAATGTGTACTTAATGTGTATACAATGTGTACTTAATGTGTATACAATGTGTACTTAATGTGTATACAATGTGTATACAATGTGTACTTAATGTGTATACAATGTGTACTTAATGTGTATACAATGTGTACTTAATGTGTATACAATGTGTACTTAATGTGTATACAATGTGTATACGATGTGTATACAATGTGTACTTAATGTGTATACAATGTGTATACGATGTGTATACAATGTGTATACAATGTGTACTTAATGTGTATACAATGTGTATACGATGTGTATACAATGTGTATACAATGTGTATACAATGTGTATACGATGTGTATACAACGTGTATACGATGTGTATACAATGTGTATACAATGTGTATACAATGTGTATACAATGTGTATACAATGTGTAAACGATTTGTATACAATGTGTACTTAATGTGTATACAATGTATATACAATGTGTATACAATGTGTATACAATGTGTATACAATGTGTATACAATGTGTATACGATGTGTATACATTGTGTATACAATGTGTATACGATGTGTATACAATGTGTATACGATGTGTATACAATGTGTATACGATGTGTATACATTGTGTATACAATGTGTATACGATGTGTATACAATGTGTATACGATGTGTATACAATGTGTATACAATGTGTATACAATGTGTATACGATGTGTATACGATGTGTATACAATGTGTATACAATGTGTATACAATGTGTATACAATGTGTATTCGATGTGTATACGATGTGTATACAATGTGTATACAATGTGTATACAATGTGTTTTACAAGGTGGGGCAGGGTGACAAAATACACAATTGACATACTTGTGTAAACGATGTGTACTACATGTGTAAACAATCTGTACTAAATGTGTGAACGATGTGTACTAAATATGTACTCAATGTGTAAACAATGTGTATTACTAAGTGGGGCAAGGTGACAAATTACATAAATTTACACAAATGCGTATTTAATGTGTACTAAATGAGTAAACGATATGTACTAAATATGTACTAAATGTGTAAACGATATGTACTAAATGAGTAAACGATATGTACTAAATGTGTACTAAATGTGTAAACAATGTGTACTACAAGGTGGGTCAGGGTGACAATTTACATGCATTTACGTACTACAACAAGGGGGGGTGGGGGGGGGGGGAAGTGAAAAACACCATCTCAAAAAAGTGTGAAGGCACCCTTCTGCAGACCCCCCCCCTTCCGGCTCCGGAACCCACTGTACAGGCACTATCCCAGCCACCACTTAGTGTTATGGTGTCTAATTATGCTCATTTACAGGGTTTCTGAAGGCCTATCCATTGAGGTTGGTCTCCAGTCCATTGGAAATATTTGAAGCATAGAAAATCGTCATCATCATTATTGTTACATTGTTTGGTGGGGCTTAAGGGTCAGGGCCCGGTAATCAAATGCTTTGATTCGCTGCACAATCTTGACTTCTGTTTGACTGCAGCCAAGCACGCAAGAGAATTCTGATGGCGACCTAAGTTTCCATGGTCGTTGCAAAGCAATTGTTTACCGCACTTTTCGCAGGTAGTGCCCTTGGATTGTGGGTCAATTGAATAACATCAAATAGCACTAGGCACCAGAACGAAAGCAGGCGCACAGTGACGTAAGGGATAAAAAAGAAGCAGTGAACTACCAAGAGGTCTCGCTCTGTACGTCGTTGAACACGTGCTGGTTAGGGCGTTGTGTGTGTGGGAGAGAGAGAGAGAGAGAGAGAGAGAGAGAGAGAGAGAGAGAGAGACCCTGGACCCTGGACCCTGGACCCTGGACCCTGGACCCCCCCCCCCCCCCTCAGCCCTGGGCATAATGTGTGGTGGATTTCTCCCCCAAAAGCATATATGGACTGGTATTTAGTAGAGGAACACCCTAGTTCCACTCCCATGTCATTCTGAGGGCTAGAAAAAAGTGCCTGAAAAGGACCTAATTTTTGAAAATGCCAGATTTCCCCCTCGACCCCCCCCACCCACCCACCCCCCCACCCACCCCACCCACCCCTCCAGCCCCAAACTTTGGAGGACCATCACTTTTTTTACACAGGGTCAAATTAAGAAATAAAAACGGATTCTTCATCTTCTATGATATCTACAAAGTTTGAGGATGGTGTCATTTTGGTTAGAAGTTGTCCCCCCCTCTGTACTATAATACATATAATATATATCCATTCTTACCTTATCCTCATAGCTATAAACCATCTATCCCAAAAGCCCAATAATTAGGCACCATATTATCTAATAGCAATAACAATAATAATATATAGATAAAGGTATGTACCTATGGAATCTAGGGGGGGGGGGGGGGGGGGGAGGTTCAAGACCCCATCTTCCAATTGTGTAGAGCTCGGTGCAAGAATCAAGAATGTGGTCTTATTTTCCAATTTGGCTTGGTAGAAAAACAATTAAGGATCTCCAAAGTTTGGTGTGGGTGTTGGGGATGGGGTGGGTGTTGGGGATGGGGTGGGGTGTGGGGGTGGGTGTTGGGGATGGGGTGGGGTGTGGGGGTGGGTGTTGGGGATGGGGTGGGGGGTGGGGGTGGGTGTTGAGGGGGAAATGACATTAAAAAAATAAAATTTTTCAGCAGGGGGGGTCCAATAAGTTGCTTGGATGCCGCATGCTCAATTAGGGGCCTAAAGAGGCTGTACGCTCCGAAACCACTGAGAAATCTTAAAATATACTTTCGGAGGGGGCAGATCTCGACCCTCCCAAAAAAGGGGAGGGGAGAGGGGGGGTAAAACATGTGTATCTTCCTCGCCGGGCGTAATTTGATGAAGATAATGTTACCACCGTAAGCTGCTAGAGCCAAGCTGTCCAAATCTGTGCTCGTTTCTGACATAACATCGAATCTATGTTTCGAGGTACAGCTGGGGTGTAGGTGGGTGGGAGTGTGTGGGTGGGTGGGGTGGTGGTGGCGGTGGTGGGCAAGAAATTTGTCTACAAACCACATCTTAGAAAGTTGTATTTGTGTCCCATATATAATAGATAGTTCTGATCGGGGTTCTTACAGCCATTGCAAAGTGCTCACAATTTTGCTGACTTTGTTTTTGCTAACAATTATTTTGCTTACAATTTTGCTAACAATGTTTTTACCAATATTTTGAATGAAGTGCTAACAATGTTTATACCAACATTTTGTTTGAAGTGCTAACAATTGCACCCCTGTCTGTGACACCACAGTTTGTAGCTTCTATCCCTGTGGAGCAGGCGAAGGTGAATGTGGACTTGATCTATCCGGCGACTGAACGGCACATCCAAAAGATGATCGAGCAGCCTCGCCATCTGGTAAGCGAAGCATGCAGGAGATCTAGTTTTTATTAATTTATTTTTATTAGTGAAATTTATCCCTGGTTTTTATTTTATTGTACTCAGGATATATGGTGAAGCATGCAGGAGACATAGTGTTTATTTATTTTATTTGTATTTATAATATTTACATCTGGCTTTTATTTTATTTTGTTTAGGATATGTAGTGAGGCCTGCAGGAGTTCTACATTCTATGCAGCGTCGCATGCGACGCTAAAAAATGACGGGGAGTGATCGCGACGGAGCAACAGGTGGAAAAGGAAGCAAGTTAGTCTCGAGACCGTTGGCTGACGTGACTAGTATTTCTTATATAGAATGTATAAGAGACTTTAATGAGTAATACAAATTAAACCTTGTGAACTAGAATGGCGTTTTTGGCGGAGCCCCCTCTTCAAGGGGGCGGGAGCCCCCAAGTTTACCCATTTTCCCGTCCGGCCGACCATCCATCCATCCATCCATCTGACCGCGATGAAGCCTGACACGTCAGCCAACGGTCTCCTAACTACTCGCTTCCGTTACCACCTGTCGCTCCGTCGCGATCACTCTCCGCCATTTTTTAGCGTCCCATGCGACGCTGCATAGAACTTGTCTTGCATGAGTCATTGCAACTACTCTATGATACCATGGTGCGTGTGAAAGAGACTCCTCAAGCAAACCAGTCCCACCACCTGCCATATGTTAACTAGAATGGCATAACTTGTATGCGTCATTGCAACTATTGTGTGATTCCATGGTGCAGGTGAAAGAGACTGCTCAAGCCAACCAGTCCCATTATTTGCCATATGTGAACAAGAATATAATTATCTTCTATGCGCCATTGCAAACATTGTGTGATTCCATGGTGCAGGTGAAAGAGACTCCTGAGGCCTATCAGTCCTTCCACCTGCCATATGTTAACTAGAATGGCATTCTCTTGTATACGTCATTGCACCTCGTGTGTGATTCCATGGTGCAGGTGAAGGAGACTGCTGAAGCCTACCAGACCCAAGACCCTCCGTTTGTGAACAAGAAAGGCATATCCTGTATGCGTCATTTCAAATATTGTGTGATGCCATGGTGCAGGTGAAAGAGACTGCTCAAGCCAACCAGTCCCATCTTTTGCCATATGTGAAGTAGAATGGCATTCTATTGTATGAGTCATTATAACTATTGTATGATACCATGGTTTGTGTGAAAGAGACTCCTCTAGCCAACCAGTCCCACCACCTGCCCTATGTGAACAAGAATGGCATTCTCTTGTATTACTTTTGAAGTCATTGCAACTATTGTGTGATTCCATGGTGCAGGTGAAAGAGACTCCTGAGGCCTACCAGTCCTTCCACCTGCCCTATGTCAAGGCCATCCCGCCATCCCGGATGCAGTGGGTGTACAACGTTCTGGAAAAGAAGGTGAGACATGTTCTTGCTCATTAACGTTGTTATGTTGATCACTACCATATACGCACTCGTAATTGGCAAACGACCGTTTGCCAAACCGGTTTCAGGTCAAGCATGAATCAGTCCCAGCTGGCTCGCAGGTGCCAAGTAACTCCTAGCGACTGATGTACTAGGCAGTACATTGCGGCCATCAGTTGTATCAAATTTACTTTCGGGTATACCATTTGAAAGGAATTTTAATAATTTTAAATATTTGTTAATAAATTTTAATAAGTGGGGCATATCCTTAATAATAAATAAATAAATAGTGCGCCTTATTGCAAGGCGTGAGGTTGAGGAGGTATAGGGTTTTCAGGGTCGATTCAATCTTGGCAGAACAAATCCAAATATGGCTCATTAAATCAGAAACAAATTTGTAATCAAACACCCATGGCTAAAACTCTCAGCACGTGCCTGGCACAAATACAATAATTTGTTTGACCCTGCGTGTGTGGGTGGGTGTGGGTGGGGTGGGTGGGTGTGGGTGGGGTGGGTGGGTGTGGGTGGGTGGGTGGGTGGGTGTGGGTGTGGGTGGGAGGGGTGGGTGGGTGTGGGTGGGTTGGTGTGTGTGTGTGGGGGGGGGGGGGGGTAAGGCTGAACTCCGACCATGACAGAATCTTTCAAGACCGCCAGGGATCGACAGGAAATCGGCCTTCCTTTCACATTGAAGTATTGTCAATACACGGACCAGGATGTTTGAAGAGGTTATTGCCACTACCCACCCCTTCAGGGCAGAATAAAGTGGATTAATTGTTATTTAAAGATGTGGGTTTCTATAACTCTCAGCTACCACTTTGAATCCTAAACTCTAAACAGCAGCTGCCACTATCCTCCCCTTAAAGCAATTCAGGGGATGATTTGGATTCATGATGGGTTTAGAAAATGTCGGACTTCGAATCTCAAATTGCCTGGGATCTGAGAATTCTGGGAGAATTCTGGGAGATTTGGCCTCAGAACAAGTGCGAAGTCTAACCTCTAAACCCAATGTTAACCAAATTTAAACCCCAATTTAAACCCCAATATTAACCCAATCAAAACCCCAATGTTAACCAAATTTAAACCCCAATTTAAACCCCAAAATTAACCCAATCAAAACCCCAATTTAACCAAATTTGAACCGCAGAAAGAGGTGGACAGACTGCTTTTTGAAGATGAGGATCCATCTGTAGGCTTCATGCTGCATCCGGATCTGAAGTGGGTGAGTATTGGGGGGACGGGCTCACTCCCTAGCATGTATTATAACTACATTATATGTGTAGTATATGGTTTATACTAATGTATATACCTGTAGTACAAGCTTCATGCTGCATCTAGGTATGAAGTGGGTGAGTATGAGTCTTAAATGTGTATTATAAATGCATTATATATGTGGTATATGGTTTATACTAATGTATATACCTGTAGTACAAGCTTCATGCTGCATCTAGGTATGAAGTGGGTGAGTATGAGTCTTAAATGTGTATTATAAATGCATTATATATGTAGTGTTTGGTTTATATTAATGTATATACCTGTAATACAAGCTTCATGCTGCATTCGGATCTAAAGTGGGTGGGTATAAGTATCAAATACGTATTATAATTTATAAGTGCATTATATACGTAGTTTGTAGTATATATTAATGCATATAGTATGAGCTTAATACTGCACCCGGATCTACAGTGGGTGGGTATATGAATTAAATATGTATTATAAGTGCATTATATAGGTAGTGTGTAGCAAGGTATGCTGGTGTGTAGTTTATATTAATGCATATAGTATAAGCTTCATGCTGCATCCGGATCTGGAGTGGGTGAGTATATGAATTAAATATATATTATAAGTGCATTATATAGGTAGTGTGTAGCAAGGTATGCTGGTGTGTAGTTTATATTAATGTATATAGTGTAAGCTTCATGCTGCATCTGGATCTGGAGTGGGTGAGTATATGTATTAAAGATGCATTATAAATGCATTATATATGTAAGCAGTATATATTAATGTATCTATCGGTAGCATAAGCTTCATGCTGCATCTAGGTATGAAGTGGGTGAGTATGAGTCTTAAATGTGTATTATAAATGTATTATATATGTAGTATGTATTATATATGTAGTATGTAGTATATATTAATGTATATAGTATAAGCTTCATGCTTCATCCGTATCTGAAGTGGGTGGTATATTTATTATATTTGTAAAATGTAGATGTAGTATGTAGTATATAGTACTTGATATATTATTAGCTTCATGCTGCATCGGGATCTGAAGTAGGTGAGCAGGGTACTTCTATTGACCAAATTGGCCAGCGCTTTAGCGCACTTGAAAACAAAAAAACTGCGCTTTGTAGTGCAAAAAGCGCAAAATTTGCTTGCTGCGCCCACAAGGGGGGTGCAAAAAACTGCGCGAAACGCACAGTGAGGCTCAAAAAGGCAGCGCGCCAGCGCGCAAAAGGGCGCGCTTGGAAGTACCCTGTAGGTGAGTATATGTATTATATATGTAATGTATATACGTAGTATGTCCATAGCTTCCAGCTGCATTTGGAACCTCAACAACCATCAGCCTTCAACCACCAACAACCTCAACCTCAACCTCTGTTTGCAGCACCAACCTCATCCACCACCAACATCAACCACCACCAACCACCAACCTCAACATCTTTATGCAGCACCAACCTCATCCACCACCAACATCAACCACCACCAACCACCAACCTCAACCTCTGGTATGCAGCACCAACCTCATCCACCACCAACATCCACCACCACCAACCACCAACCTCAACCTCTGTATGCAGCACCAACCTCATCCACCACCAACATCCACCACCACCAACCAACAACCTCAACATCCGTATGCAGCACCAACCTCATCCACCACCAACCTCAATCACCGCCAATTACCACCAACCTATAACCACCACCAACCACCAACCTCAACTTCTATGCAGAGCTAACCTCATCCACTACCAACCTCAACCTCAACCACCATCAACCACCACCAACCTGCAACCACCAACCACCAACCTTGACCTCTATGCATTACCAACCTCATCCACTACCAACCTCAACCACCAACAACCTTAACCACCCACCACCAACCTCCAGCCATCACCAACCACCAACCACCTACCTCAACCTCTGTATGCAGGACCAACCTCAATCACCAACAACCAACAACCACCTCCAACCTCCAACCTTCACCAACCACCTCCAACCTTCAACCACCAACCTTCAACCTCCACCCTTCAACCTCCACCCTTCAACCTTCAACCTCCACCTCCAACCTTCAACCTCCAACCATCAACCACCAACCTGAACCACCACCAACCACCAACCTCAGCCACCACCAACCACCACCAACCACCTCCAACCACCAACCTCAACCCCTGCATGCAGGACCAACCTCACTCACCACCAACCTCAACCACCACCAACCACCACCAACCTCCAACTACCACCAACCACCAGCAACCTCCAACTACCACCCACCACCAACAACCTCCAACCACCACCGACCACCAACAACTTCCAACTACCACCAACCACCAACCTGTACCACCAACAACCTCAAGCACTAACAATTACCACCAACCTCCAACCACCACCAACCACCTCCAACCATCCCCAACCACCAACCTCAACCACCAACCCCAACCTCTGCATGCAGGACCAACAGCAAATGGATCAGTTGTACTGCCTAGCTATCTGCCACCGAAAGGATATCCCATGCCTGAGAGAGCTCACAGCTGATCACCTCCCCTTGCTGGAGAACATTCGGGACAAGGGCTCCAAGGTGAGGCTGGTGTGGGGGGGGGGCTGGAGGGTGCCTGCGGGGGATGGATGATGAGGATGGCAAAATAAACGAATGGCAACAAATAGTGTAAGGATATGCCATGCTTGAGGGAGCTCGCAGCTGACCACCTCCAATTGCTGGAAAACATTCGGGACAAGAGCTTCAAGGTGAGGTTGTTGGTGGTGGGTGGTGATGGTGTTGAGGTTCGTGGTGGTGGTGTGAGGGGGAGCTGGGGGGGCTGATATGGATGGTGAGGGTGGCAAAACAAACAAATAGCAACAAATAGTGTAAAGATATGCCATGCTTGAGGAAGATCACAGCTGATCACCTCTCCATGCTGGAGAACATTCGTGACAAGGGCTTCAAGGTGAGGTTAGTTGTTGGGGAGAGGGGGGGGGGGGGGGGGGGGGGGGGGTGTTTGGGTGATGGTGGGGGGTGTTTGGGTGATGGTGGTGCAGGTGGGTGGGCAGGTGTGGTGGTGTGGGCGGTGGTGGTGGTGGTGGAGGTGGGTGGGGTGGGTGGGTGGGGGAGCTGGAGTGCTAATGAGGATGCTGAGGATGGTAAAACAACCAAATAGCAACAAATAGTGTGAGGATATCCCCTGCCTGAGGGATCTCACCGCTGATCACCTCCCCTTGCTGGAGAACATTCAGGACAAGGGCTCCAAGGTGAGGTTGGTGGTGGTGGTGGGTGGGGGGGGGGGGGATGGAAGAGGATGATGATAAGGATGGTAAAATAACCAAATGGCATCAAATAGTGTAAGGATATCCCTTGCTTAAGGGATCTCTCAGCTGATCCATTTTTTCTTCCACCCTGCCCCTGCCCACCCACCCTTCTACCCTACCACCCAGCCTATCCACCTTACCACCCACCTTATCCACCCTACCACCTTACCAGCCCACCCTATCCCCCCTTCCACCCTACCACCCACCCTATCCCCCCTTCCACCCCACCACCCACCCTACCACCCCTTCCACCCTACCACCCACCCTATCCCCCCTTCCACCCTACCACTTACCCTATCCCCCTTTCCAATCTGCCCCTGCCTACCCACCCCTGCCCACCCACCCTACCAACCACCGTATCCCCACTTCCACCCCACCACTCACCCTATCCACCCTTCCACCCTACCAGCCTACCATATCCCCCCTTCCATCCTACCACCCACCGTATCCCCCTTCCACCCTACCACTCACCTTATACACCAAGCTATCCTGCCCCTTCCTACCACCCCTGCCCATCCACCCTACCACCCACCCTATCCCCCCTTCCACCCTACCACCCACCCTATCCACCAAGCTATCCTGCCCCTTCCTACCCACCCCTGCCCCGTCACCATATCCACACTTCCACCCAGCCCATCCACCCTACCACCCACCCTATCCTCCCTTCCACCCTAACTCCCACCCTATCCACCAGGCTATCCGAGACAAGTTTGGTGTTGCAGCCAGAGATCTGAGGATATGGGTACACTACCTCCCAAGCTATTACCACTTCCACGTCCATGTGAGTTTGGGTTCAGTGCAGGTGCTTGTAGGTGGTAGGTTGGGTGGTGGGTGGTTGGGGGTGGTAGGTGGGTGTTGGAGGTGGGTGTAGGTGGTGGTTGGTGGTGGTGGAAGTGGTGTAATGGTTTATGGTGTTTAGGCTATGGGTACACTACCTTCCAAGCTATTACCACTTCCACGTCCATGTGGGTTTGGGTTCAGCGCAGGTGCTTAGAGGTGGGTGTAGGTGGGTGTCGGAGGTGGTTGTAGGTGGTGGTTGGTGGTGGAGATTGTAGGTGGTGGAGGTGGTGTAATGGTTTATGGTGTTTAGGCTATGGGTACACTACCTTCCAAGCTATTACCACTTCCACGTCCATGTGGGTTTGGGTTCAGCGCAGGTGCTTAGAGGTGGGTGTAGGTGGGTGTTGGAGGTGGGTGTAGGTGGTGGTTGGTGGTGGTGGAAGTGGTGTAATGGTTTATGGTGTTTAGGCTATGGGTACACTACCTTCCAAGCTATTACCACTTCCACGTCCATGTGGGTTTGGGTTCAGCGCAGGTGCTTAGAGGTGGGTGTAGGTGGGTGTCGGAGGTGGTTGTAGGTGGTGGTTGGTGGTGGAGATTGTAGGTGGTGGAGGTGGTGTAATGGTTTATGGTGTTTAGGCTATGGGTACACTACCTTACAAGCTATTGCCACTTCTACGTCCATGCGAGTTTGGGGGGTCAGTGTAGAGGGTTACATGTGGTTGTAGGTGGTGTATGTGATTGTAAGTGGTGAAGGGTGCGGCTATGGGAACACTACCTTACAAGCTATTGCCACTTCCAAGCTATTGCCACTTTCACGTCCATGTGAGTTTGGTAGGTTCAGTGTAGGTAGTTGGTGGGTGTAGGTGGTGGTTGGTGGTGGAGATTGTAGGTGGTGGAGGTGGTGTAATGGTTCATGGTGTTTAGGCTATGGGTACACTACCTTACAAGCTATTGCAACTTCCACGTCCATGTGAGTTTGGGGGGTCAGTGTAGGTGGTTACAGGTGGTTGTAGGTGATGTAGGTGATTGTAGGTGGTGAAGGGTGCGGCTATGGGAACACTACCTTACAAGCTATTGCCACTTCCAAGCTATTGCCACTTTCACGTCCATGTGGGTTTGGTGGGTTCAGTGTAGGTAGTTGGTGGGTGTAGGTGGTGGTTGGTGGTGGAGATTGTAGGTGGTGGAGGTGGTGTAATGGTTTATGGTGTTTAGGCTATGGGAACACTACCTTCCAAGCTATTACCACTCCTACGTCCGTGTGAGTTTGGGGGGGTCAGTGCAGGTGGTTAGAGGTGGTTGTAGGTGGCCAAAACCGTACTTATGCGCGTTGTTTCATATCATTGGCAAGTAGGGACCGGCATATCATATGATGATGACCAACGGGGAGTATGAGATCATATTAGATCATACAAAATGCATTACACGATGTTGTATACAAATGGTAGCTTTAGCCTAGTCAGACTGCCTGCATCACATGACAATATGTAATGATAACGCCTGGTGGGGCGTGGTGTCAAAGGAGCCCGTCGTACGCGGGTGGGGAGCGGTCTTCTACCTCAACTGGACAAGCTACAATTGCAGTTGACGACAACCTGCAACGCCAAGAGCGACCGAAGGGGCAGTCGAACCCCGACTCTTCATCCTCAAGCGATTTGGTCTACCATTAGACCATTGTATATCACTGAAAGGGGCTACATGATATCATATGGTGACCTGATCATGATGATGGTACTACATGATCATGATCATGGCACTGCATGACACGCGCTATTGCGTGCTAGCGTGCAAGGTTTTGGAGCCCGACAGCGCGATTGAAGCAATTTGTAAACCCCCTCTAGTCTGGGCGCAGTGCGCAGATTTTTGTTTTCAGTTGAGTCAAAAGCGTAACCCAAAAGAAGGCAGTTACGCTTTTGAAGCAACCCTAAAGGAGACAGTAATGCTATTGAAGCAACCCAAAAGGAGACAGTAACGCTTTTGAAGCAATCCAAAAGGAAGCAGTGTAGTACCCTGGACCGAATAGGGAAAGGAAAGAAGCACTTTATTAAGTTTTCGACCCCTCCGTTGGAATATCACAAATTTAGACGAATCAATTTTGGATGATTATCCACTGCCTTTGAAGCAACCCAGAATGACTATTCAAATTGAACCTAGACCGAATCACTCTGAGGACGAAGAGTCGGGGGTTCGATTCCCCCTACGGTTGCTCTTAGCGTTGCAGGTCGTTGTCAACCGCGATGGTAGCTTGTCCAGTTGAGGTAGAAGACCGCCCTCTACCCGCGTACGACGGGTTCCCTTAACACCACGCCCCACCAGGCGTTATCATTACCTCAAATTGAACCCAGTTACGCTTTATTGTTTGGGTTTGATTTAAGGTTTGGGTTTGAATTTGTAAACCCTAAACCCTAAGCAACCCCAAATGGCCAAATGTAGTACCCTGGGCATGATATCATATTGCCGTTCCCTGCCGGTAAGCATCCATTCATCCAGGGTACTACAAAGCGCGCTCGGCAGCGCGACTTCGCACACTTTTTGAGCTCCACAGCGCGTTTCACGCATTTTGTTAAACTCCCTGTGGGCACAGCGCGCAATTTTTGCGCTTTTTGCACTACAAAGCGCTGATCAGTCTGACGTTTGTGCGCTTTAAGCGCTGACCAATTTGACAAAATGTACCCTGCCAGTAAGCAGGGATTGTTTCCGCTATTTATATTATAATTGTATACTATTTTTTCAGTGAATGCCGTAGCCTAGCAGTTCCTGACACTGGAAGAACACATCCAGGATTGACAGGTCCCTTCAACCTATGTGCGCTCAGGGATCCCCCCCCCCCCCCCCCCCCCGCTATAGAGAGTAGCGATCGCTAGTTTTTACCCCGTTCTAGCAAAATTATCGCTATATAAAAGTAAAAAGAAGACAAGCCCGCTCCACAACATCCGGGAGGGGTCTTCCAACAAATCCTCAGGAAAAGAAAGGCGATACTGCAGCAAGCAAGCATTATTATCAGCACTAATTCCATATCCTTCCTGTCATTCGCCATGGTAGCTTTGTCCAGGTAAAGTAGCAGCCTGTTATCTACTGCCGTAAGACAGGGCTTCCTTAATACTACGCCCCACCAGGCGTTCTCATTACCTTTTATACCTGGTTCACTGGTTGGAATCAGGTCAATTCAGGAGGACCCCCAGCTCTGCTGCCTGAGACGAAACCAATTATATAGCCTGCATCCTGCGCCCCACCAGGCGTTCTTATTTCTAATTATATATGCTTCACCCCTGCAGCTCGCACACGTGAAATGGATCGGTGTCGGTGTGACTGCTGGCAAGGCTCACTTGCTAGATGACGTCATCGACAACATCCGCACATTTGGCTCCGACTACTATCAACGGCGGACTCTGACCTACGTGCTTGGAGAAGAAGAGCCCTTGTGGGATGTCATGCTGAAGGCAGGCGTTGTTGACTCATCATAGGGTGCCAAAGACTAAGAATGACAATCATGCCTGTCCTGGAAGGGGTAGGGGGTTCAATTCCCCCTAGGGGAACTCAGGGCGGGGTAAGGATCTTATCAAGTACTAAGTCGCTGCATAGGTAAGACCCTGAGTGGCAGTGGTCGGGACCGCTGCGTAATCATCGTTCTCCTCCAGGGGCATGCATTATTGTCAGAGTGGTGAACAACAGAGACACGAGTTCTATGTTGGCATCTTGATCTCAGTGGTTCACCACTCTGACAAGCACACACTGTGTTATGCTGCTATGCGCACTGCACTTGCAGTACTAGTTGTACTGCTATGTCATCCTATATATAATAGCGCGTTGTTCGGGTTTAGCGCGTGGTTTCAGGGCTTTGGTTCCATATCTTGCCGACCTGTCGCTGACGTGGCCGCGGGGGTCTTCCCGTCGGAACGACGGGCTCAGATGCTAGTCTCCTTTATGGTTTGCAAGTTGACCTTGCTAGTATCATATACCTCATGTAAGAGTATTGACCTCGAACTAGTCTGCAGTCCCTGCATTTACTATAAAACACTGCGCAGAAACTCCAACTTGAACCTGGTTACCTGGTTACTGTCTGTGTTAGCTGTTCTATGGTTCTCCCTGTCTACCGATCTCCTTTGACCGTTACCTTAGGGTTCCGCTACTGACGGCACGACCCTTGCCTAAAGGGTCTCACGCCTCTTTGTAACTTGTCCAGATCGATTAATCTCTCGTGTCGGTCTTCTCCCGCTTCCCTAACTCTGTCAGATTATGTATGTTACATAGCTTAAGCCAGCAATTTGGCTGCTCGCAGAAATTTGTGAAACAACTTGAACTTGAACTTGGTTACATAGCTTCAGCCAGCATTTTGGCTGCTCGCAGTCTTCGGTAGTAAAAACATATTTACCAGGGAACAGGGGGGGGGGGGGGGGGGGGGGGGGGGGCAGAGAGACAGATTTTGGCAGGGAATAATATATCGCCAGGGAATATTATGTCTTCGGTAGCAAAACAATTATTACCAGGAAAATGCAAACTCGAACAAATCACTTTTTCTTTCATTTTTTCCTTGTCTTTTTCATTTTTCGTTTTTTCTTTCCTCCTCTTCTCATACAAAGCAATAAATATATATCATGTGGAATTAGTGGTGATAATCATGCTTGTATGTATGTTACAGTCCAGGAATAGGCCCAATAGGGTAAAGGGCCTTGTCCAACCGTGACAGGAAGGGATAAAAAGAAAAGACATTGATGAACTGAACCCCAAACCGAGATACCGCTTTGTTGGGGTTCTTGAAAATTAACTCGGTTACATAGCTCCAGCCAGCCAGCAATTTGGCTGCTCGCCGTCTTCCGCAATACAATTAATTAACAGGTAAACTATGAACGTTACCGAAACAATCAACAATCTAAGCATTCTCATCTAAATATACTTGATCCAATATCTGCATGCAGTCATGGATAAATAGAGGCAGCTTCTCACGATCTTCCACTTCCGGATTGCACACCAGATAGTGTAGAGGAATCATTTTGCTCTCAGATTGGGAAATCAGGTTATAATGCTTTCTTCTTGAATTCATGAAGGCTGCGTCAGTACATTCAAATCACACCAAGTGCATCTTGAACGGTTCCAGAATCACCGACAGGACGCACTCGATCATTCCAAGGTGCAATGGATCGCCTCCTTCTATCAGTTACCACCTTCAGGTAGTGGGGGGGACAGGGGATGTATCTCCTCCTAAAGAAGGAGGAGAAGAAGAGGAGGAGGAATTACTATATCCACTCTATATTTAGACTGCCGTGCGGTAGCCCGAGCTCAGGCACAGTAGCGGTCTATGGAAGCAAAGCCCACAGCAACCTTCCCTAGTGCAAGCGAACGGGAAGGTTCCTTCAACCTCACGCCTTGTGGCAAGGCGTAACATTTGTCATTTATTTTAGCACAAACGGACAAACGCACAACAAGGTGACACTAGGGGCTCCCGCCCCCCAGAAGGGGGGGCTCCGCCAAAGAAGAAGAGGAGGAATAATTATACATCTACTCGATACTAAGTCCAGCAAGCTCCTGCCCAGCACTATCTGCCTCCCCGTGACATTCAGCCACCCCATCTTCAACCACCCCATCATCAACCAACTCCCCCCCAACCTCAACCACCCCCACCCCATTTTCAACCACTTCCCCCCCATCTTCAACCACCCCCACCCCTACGTCCCCAATCTCCAGCCTCTCTGCCTCTCGTTGCGCTGTTCCATCTTCCAACTCAGTTTGTTTCCTGAATGGGTAATGCAAAGATAGATAATCGTTAAGAAATTAAATTAAATCCTGAATCGGTGATGTTCAGGTAGATCATCGTTCATAAATGCAATTAGTGCTGACAAAAATGCTTGCTCAGACAAAAATGCCCCCAGTCTCTCGTTGCGATGTTCCATCTTACAACTCAGTTTATTCCCTGAATTTGTGATGGTAAGGTAGATTATCGTCAATAAATGAAATCAGTTCCTGAATCTGTGATGAAAAGGTAGATCATCATTAATAAATTAAATTAGTGCTGACAAAAATGCTTGCTTGCATCAATCTTGATTGCTTGCTGCAAAACTGCCAATCTAATTTTGAGAATAAGTTGGTAGACCCCTCCCGGGTGTTGCGGAGCGGTCTTGTCTTGGGTCAACAATTGCCTGTTGATAACAATGTAATGTAATGCAATGCAGTGTAATGTAATGTAATGCAATGCAACGTAACGTAACGTAACGTAACGTAACGTAATGTAATGTAATGTAATGTAATGTAATGTAATGTAACGTAAAAAATGTAATGTAATCTAATGTAACGTAAAAAATGTAATGTGATGTAATGTAATGTAATGTTATGTAATGTAATGTAATGTAATGTGATGTGATGTAATGTAATGTAATGTAACGTAATGTAATATAATGTTGTGTTGTTTGAAGTATTCAGATTAATGATGATGATTACATTATAATCGCACAATTTAATGATCGCTGTAGCAGAGTTCCCGTCTCATTGTGCTGTTCCTAACCCAGTGTAGGTGGTTGTAGGTGGTGTAGGTGTGTGGCTGTGGGTGCACCACCTTCCAAGCTATTGCCACTTCCACTTCCATGTGAGTTTTGAGGGTTCAATGTGGGTGGTAATAGGTGGTTGTAGGTGATGTAATGTGCACTACCTTCCAAGCTATTGCCACTTTCACGTCCATGTGAGTTGAGGGTTCGGTTTAGGTGGTGAGAGGTGTTTTTAGGTGGCTGTAGGTGATGTTGGTGGTGTGGGGGGTCGAACTGTTGCCAGTCATTGTCAAATAAATACAACACATTTTCCCTGCAAAAAAACATTGTTCCCTTTTTTGGCCTGTGTTTGGAGGCCTGGATGAGGGCTACATCCACTCCCTTCCAAAATACTCATTATAGTCAGAGCTTGATATAAAATAGATATTAATCCTACATGAAATATCCATCCTACATAGAATGTAGAGTGGAGAGGATTGGATGTACCCTCCTCCTGGCCATCCCCGTATTGGGTTTTCGTCTTTTCTGCAGCCAAATGGGGGTGGCCAATGGCCACACGGGCTACCCTACTAGTACATACATTTGAATATGCAGAACAATACACGGTGAGAAGTGCAACGCGAGCCTAACACAAATGAGTGAATCCTGGAGTGCTCCCGTTGATAAAACCTGGTCTAGACATCTGCTGTCAATGGTGTACCAGCTCACGCAGACTAGTCCATCCATTCATCCATCCATCCATCTATCCATCCATCCATACAAACATCCATTCATACAAACATACCTGCTAGCTGTATGCTCCTCTCCACTAGCCAAAGCAGCACCCCGTTTTCGCTTCATCGTGAAGACCAAGATGTTCTCGTGCTGGTATGTCTCATCCTGTAGATTTAAAGTATGTTTTAGTATATTAAAGTATATATTTTAGTATATTTCAAGTAATGACATCGTGAATACCAAGATGTTCTCATGCTGGTAGTATGTCTCATCCTGTAGATATAAATTATATTTTAGTATATTTTAGTACATATTTTAGTATATTTTAAGTAATGACATCGTGAATACCAAGATGTTCTCATGCTGGTGGTATGTCTCATCCTGTAGATTTAAATTATGTTTTAGTATATTCAAGTATATATTTTAGTACATATTTAATTATATTTTAAGTACCGACATCGTGAATACCAAGATGATCTATTCCTTTAGAAGAAACGAAGAGAGGGCTGACGTGCTTCATTCAATTCTGTGGTGGTTGGCCCCAGTGCAAGAAACGGGCTGTCCCCCTCAACCTCACGCCACGTAATAAGGCGTACTATGTATTGTACCTATTTGCTGCTGCTATTGGTGGTTTGCCCCAGAGCAAGAAAACGGTCTGGCTGTTCCCATGCTGTACAAAACCTTTCCTAAAACAAATGCTGGCATGTCTCATCCTGTAGAAGAAAGAAAGAGAGGAATGACGTGCTTTATCAAGTTCTGGGGTGGTTTGCCACAGTGCAAGCAAACGGGCTGGCCCCCTCAACTTCACGCCACATAATTAGGCATACTAATTATTCTTTCTCTCATTTAGAGGAAAAACATGCTTCATCAAGTGTTGTGGTGGTTGGCCCCAGTGCAAGCAAACAAGCAGGCCCCCTCCACCTCACACCTCGTAGAAAGGCATACTATTTTAAATTCAATTATATTATATTATATTTAGAGGAATAACATGGTGCATCAAGAGTTAATTTGAATTAGCCCCTTCTAATGTTCTCTGTTTGCATTTTTATTTGAATTAGCCCCTCCTAATGTTCTCTTTTTACATTTTATGTGAATTAGCCCCTTCTAATGTTCTCTTTTTACATTTTATGTGAATTAGCCCCTTCTAATGTTCTCTTTTTACATTTGTTTATTAGCGTAATGACATGGTGCATCAAGTTTTTCTTTCAATTATCCCCTCCCAATGTTCACGTTTTTTGTTTTATTGTCTTTGTATTATTTTACTTAGCGGAATGACATGATCCATCAAGTGTTTCTTTCAATTATCCACTCCCAATGTTCACGTTTTTTGTTTTATTGTCTTTGTATTATTTTACTTAGCGGAATGACATGATCCATCAAGTGTTTCTTTCAATTAGCCCCTCCCAACGTTCTCGTGCTGTAAAATATGTTCCTAACAAAAATGCTGGTACGTCATTCTGTAGAACAAAAGAAGAGAGGAAGGACACGGCACATCAAGTGTTGAGGTGGTTTGCCTCAGTGCAAGCAAACAAGCTGGCCCCCTTAACACGTAATAAGGCATACTGTGTATTTATTCATTTAAGCAGGCACAGCAGGCACAGCAGAGCAGAAATTAGCAGGCACACCAGAAATAGCAGGCACAGCAGAGCAGTAATAAGGAGGCACAACAGGCACAGCAGAGCAGTAATAAGGAGGCAAAACAGGCACAGCAGAGCAGTAATAAGGAGGCACAACAGGCACAGCAGAGCAGTAATAAGGCGGCACAGCCGGGCACACGCAGAGCGAAATTAGGTCAGAGCACAAACCAGAAATACAGTCACAGCAGAGCAGTAATAAGCGAGGGCCACAACAGGCACAGCAGAGCTAATAAGAGGGCACAACAGCACCAGAGCGTATAGTAGGGCACACAGCACATCCAGAAGTCAGTAATAAGGAGGCACAACAGGCACAGCAGAGCCAGAGGACAAAGAAAAAGAGTAAAAGCAATCAAAATCCTAAAAGAAAGACAAAAGATAGAACAGGGAAGAAGGAAGAGGAAACCAGCAAAAAAAGAAAAAAATAATAAGAGTCACAACAGGCCATCAGAGCAGTAATAAGGAGGCACAGCAGGGCACAGCAAGCAGTAATAGGGCACAGCAGGCAACGAGCAGAGCAGAAATTAGCAGGCCACACCAAAATATCATGCACAACCGTGCAGATCATTAATAATTATTCACAACATTCCACAGCAGATGCAGTACTCACGTGATTCACAACAGTCACGGCATAGCATTAATCAGGAGGCACCATAACAACAAGCAGAGCGTATAAAATGAGGCACAAACATCACAGCAGATCAGTAATAAGGAGGCACAGCAGGCACAGCAGAGATATAAGGAGCAAACATGCCACGGCAGAGCAGTTAATAAGGAGGCCCACATCCAGCACAGCATAGCAGTAATAAGGAGGCACAACAGCGATAGCATATAGTAATACGAGGCACCGCAGGCACCGCAGAGCAGTAATAATGAGGCAAACAGCAGGCAACCAGCAGAGCATATAAGGAGGCACAACAGGCCGCAGAGGCAGGAAAATAGGAGGCACAACAGGCACAGCAGAGCAGTAATAATAGTATCCACAACAGCACCATCAAGCATAATAAGGAGGCACAGACAGCATAGCCAAGCAGTAATAATGAGGTCGCATCAGCACAACAGCGAGCAGTAAATAATGAGGCACCAACAGGCACAGTAGAGCAGTAATAAGGAGGCACAACATTCACAGCAGAGCATAATAAGAGGCACATCAGGCCCATCAGATCAAGTTAATAAGGAGGCAACAACCGGCACAGCAGATCAGTAATAAGGAGGCACAACAGGCACAGCAGATGCAGTAATGAAAGGAGGCACAGCATGCCACATCAGAGCAGTAATAAGGAGGCACAACAGTCGAAGCAAAGCATTACTAAGAGGCACAACATGCACACAAGCAGAAGCAAGTAACAGGAGGCACAGCAGGCACAGCAGAGCAGTAATAAGTAGGCAATCAACAGGCACAGCGAAGCAGTAACAAGGAGGCAACACAGGCACGCAGAGCAGTAATAAGAGCACAGCAAACACAAGCGCAGGCCTGCAGAGCCGTAATAAGGAGGCACAAACAGCACTATGCCCAAGCTAAAATGAGCACCCAACAGGCACAGCGAGGAGCAGTAACTAGGAGGCACTGCAGGGCACAGCTAGAGCATTAATAAGGAGTTCAGCCACAACAGGCACAGCAGAGCAGTAACAAGGAGGCACAGCAGGCACAGCGGAGCAGTAAATAAGAGGCACACAGGCACAGCAGAGCAGTTAATAAAGAGGCACAGCAGGGCACAGCAGAGCAGTAATAAGGAGGCAACAAACAGGCACACGCAGAGCAGTAATAAGGAGGCACAACAGGCACAGCAGAGCAGTCATAAGGAGGCACAACAGGCACAGCAGAGTCAGTAATAAGGGAGGCACACAGGTGAAGCAGAGCAGTAATAAGGAGGCCACAACAGGCACAGCAGAGCAGTAACAAGGAGGCACAGCAGGCACAGCAGAGCAGTAATAAGGAGGCACAACAGGGCACAGCAGAGCAGTAACAAGGGAGGCACAACAGGCACAGCAGAGGCAGGACTGAAGGAGGCACACAGCACAGTAGAGCAGTAATAAGGAGGCACAGCAGGCATCAACTCGATCTGAGACTTGGAAACATCGCTAGGTTCATCCCTTCAACTTTGCAGCGTGCTCGCTATAGCACAATTCACAGCGACGACATATTTCTCGTTGCAGTAGGAAGAAGTTGCAGTCAAGTTGCTGATTTTAGATGTTCAGTCAAGTTAGGGCGAGAATGCTCAGCGAGATTTTTCATTCGGTCAACTTTGATGCGTAATTGCTATGGCACAATGCGGAGCGACATGTTTCTCAATACTGTGGGAAGAACTTGCGGTCAAGTTTGTGACATGGGATGGATGCGATTCGGACATTTCTGACAGGTCCGCTGACTCACCACGTCACCTCCCGTTGTGCGCAGCGACAGGTCTCTTGACACAAGGGAAAGGTCTTGCAGAGATGCAGGGGAAAAAGCTTGTAGGAAGACGAACTGTAGCGCTACCGAAATCAGGTGGATGAACTCAGGCGGGAAAAGGAGAAATCGGGCGGGATGCGCAACAGGTATAATACGCAGGAGGCGATGGTTGCATTAGGCAGAATTCGCAGGAGGCCAATCAGGCAGAAGTTGAAGCAGGAGGGATTAAAAGCGTGAATTGGCTGAGCGGGAATTGGCTGGGCGGGAAATGGCTGGGCGGGAAGTCGGTTAAGTCGGTTACGCGATGACACCACCACGACCACCACGACCATGATTTCTTTATATATATATATATATATATATATATATACCGTACTCGCCGTACTGCTTGCAAAATTTGACGGCTTTTTGTTTTTTTTTATTCTATATTGACGGTTAACATTTGACAGTTTTTTGAATAGGAATATAAATTGACGTTACACATTTGACGGTTTCCATTTTAATAAAATCCATTTATGCAACTGAACATTTGTACTTAA
Organism: Chlamydomonas sp. ICE-L; assembly: GCA_013435795.1. Taxonomy (NCBI): domain Eukaryota; kingdom Viridiplantae; phylum Chlorophyta; class Chlorophyceae; order Chlamydomonadales; family Chlamydomonadaceae; genus Chlamydomonas; species Chlamydomonas sp. ICE-L. Next base: position 117,725,345 of record JACBWV010000610.1, on the reverse strand, counting down.
TCATGTTACACTGGTTCATGGTTCATGGTACAACATTAGGGTACACTGTTCTAGAACCTGCAAGGAGTGCACATATAATACTGCAATGATCCCAACTTCTTGTTCAGCATAACACTACCGGTACTCATTGAAATAACTAGAATGAGACATTCAATTGTTTCCATTAACTCCTGAAATCATCAATTGCTCAGTTAATTTCATAAGCATAAGCATGACGTATGTTCATGTGTTGCTCAGCGACCTAGAAGGGCCAAGGGCACCTCATCCTCATCACTAGCATCCGGATCAAGCCCACTCTCTTCAGATGGGTCATCTGTTGATGACAGGCCAGATGAGCAATCATCTTCCCCAGTCACTTCCTCTTGTACTCTACCTTGGTTAATGGCCAGGAGCTTGTGAAAGAGCTCCCAGTTCACATACTTCTTCTTGTGGGGTCTAGTTTTGAGCTCAGACCCGTCTAGGAGGTAACCCAGCGTCAGCATGAAATTCACTGCCCTCATAGCGAAAAACTTGCTGCTCGTCTTCGCAGAGGTAGTCGATGGGTTGCGAACGACAGCATCTCGAGCTTCGACTGCAACTCGATTCACCTATGTGTTGGTGACAGTGATCTGCCCTGGCTCTACCCGGTCGAAAAAAACCCACAGGGTCCTTTGCTTCTTGAGAGTTGGAGCTATTAGAGGGCGTGAACGTCCCTCTGGGGATCTGTCGAGGGGCTGAGCCATGAAATGAGAAAGGCGGCCTTGTCGACCACTGCTGCGATTTGCCCGGTCGGGAGGAGCCTACGTTCGTTGCCGGTAGTAAGCCCTATCCAAGTCGAAGCCCAACCCAAGTAATATCGCACGTGATTTGAGGTTGACGGCTTTTTCGTTTCGTAATATACCGCACGCCACGATTTGACGGTTGCTCCCGTCAATTTAAAGCGTTAAATTTTGCAAGCAGTACAGTATATATATATAATATAACATAATCAACAAATGTGCTCACCATTTTGGAGTGCGCAACTTTCTTGATGACATGTGTCTCTGAGAACAGCTCCAAAAAACGGTTCTGGACTGAGTGGGAGCGGAGCTCGTTGACCACGACAACTGCGGTTGATTTGATTTAGGGTTTAGGTTTGGGTTCTGGAATGAGAGGTGCGGAGCTCGTTGACCACGGCAACTGTGGTAGGGTTGTTTTAGGGTTTAGGGTATAGGTTTTGGTTGTGGAATGAGTGGGAGTAAAGCTCGTTGACCACGACAACTGCGGTTGAATTGATTTGGTTTAGGGTTTGGGTTATAGAATGAGTGGGTGCGGAGCTCATAGACCACAACAACTGCGATTGATTTGGTTTAGGGTTTGGGCTTGGGATCTGGACTGATTGGGAGCAGAGCTCATTGACCACGAAAACTGCAGTTGATTTGGTTTAGGATTTAGGTTTTGGTTCTGGACTCAATGGGATTGAGCTCGTTGACCATGGCAATTGCTCGTTGATCATGGCAATTGCTCGTTGACCATGGCGATTGCTCGTTGACCATGGCAATTGATTAGGTCTGGGGTTTCGTTCGTTGCTCGCCTCTGTTTTGGCTCTCTCACCTTGGCTTTTGCATCTGTCACGGCCATTACAATCTTGCGGAAGTGCTCAACAATGCTTTCATTTTTTGTCGGTTTTTATGTAGTGAACCTTCCTCTCCGAACACACAATCGCATGATGCACCAGCACCCATTTCTGAGATAGGAGGTGCAGCTGTAGATGAGAATTAGTCTCACCTTAGCTCTTTGCATCTGTCACGGCCATTACAATCTTGCGGAAGTGCTCAACAATGCTTTCATTTTTTGTCTGTTTTTATGTAGTGAACCTTCCTCTCCGAACACACAATCGCATGATGCACCAGCACCCATTTCTGAGATAGGAGGTGCAGCTGTAGATGAGAATTAGTCTCACCTTGGCTCTTTGCATCTGTCACGGCCATTACAATCTTGCGGAAGTGCTCAACAGTGCTTTCAATTTTTCTCGGTTCTTATGTAGTGAACCTTCCTCTCCGAACACACAATTGCATGATGCACCAGCACCCATTTCCGAGATAGGAGGTGTGACTGCAGATGAGAATTTGTCTCACCTTGGCTCTTTGCATCTGTCACCTCCATCACAATCTCTTGGAAATGCACAACAATATATTCACTTTTCCGGACCCTTTAGGCCCTTAGTTGAGGATGTGGTATACAAGCAACCTCGGACTAACTAGACCTGGGACCAACTTGACCCGCCCCAGTACAGGCTCTCTCACCTTGGCTCTTTGCATCTATCACCGCCATTACATTCTTGTGGAAGTGCACAACAATATATTCACTTTTCCGGACCCTTTAGGCCCTTAGTTGAGGATGTGGTATACAAGCAATTAGACCTCGGACTAACTAGACCTCGGACCTACTAGACCCGCCCCAGTACAGGCTCTCTCACCTTGACTCATACCATCTGTCACTGCCATTACAATCTTGTGGAAGTGCACAACAATGTCTTCGATTTTTCTGTGGTTTTGGGGCTTACTGCCCCTTCAGGCCTCTAATTGAGGACGCGGTAAACAAGCAACTAGACCTCGGACCAACTAGACCCGCCCCAGTACAGGCTCTCTCACCTTGACTCATACCATCTGTCACTGCCATTACAATCTTGTGGAAGTGCACAACAATGTCTTCGATTTTTCTGTGGTTTTGGGGCTTACTGCCCCTTCAGGCCTCTAATTGAGGACGCGGTAAACAAGCAACTAGACCTCGGACCAACTAGACCCGCCCCAGTACAGGCTCTCTCACCTTGACTCATACCATCTGTCACTGCCATTACAATCTTGTGGAAGTGCACAACAATGTCTTCGATTTTTCTGTGGTTTTGGGGCTTACTGCCCCTTCAGGCCTCTAATTGAGGACGCGGTAAACAAGCAACTAGAACTCGGACCAACTAGACCCGCCCCAGTACAGGCTCTCTCACCTTGGCTCTTTGCATCTGTCACCGCCATTACAATCTTGTGGAAGTGCACAACAATGTCCTCGTGGTAAATGCAGTCCGCAGCCAGCACAAAGTCGTACGGTGGTGAGAAGTTGTCCACTTGCTCGGGTTTCATCCTGCACAGGGTATGAGGAGAGTGTGTGTGCGTGTGTGTGGGGAGGTATGGGGGTGGGGG
>JACBWV010000610.1:117619690-117717190 GCA_013435795.1 Chlamydomonas sp. ICE-L | reverse complement strand
GTTGGTGTGTGTGTGTGTGTGTGTGTGTGTGTGTGTGTGTGTGTTGTGTGTGTGTGTGTGTGTTGGTTCAGTGTCCTCTCCTCCCCCTTCCGCCCCCGCTCGACGCCTCCTATCCCTTTGCCCCCCCCCCCCCCCCCCCCCCCCCCCCTCCCCCTCCCCCCCCCCCTTTCTATCCTCCCCCTTCCCGCTCCCCCGCTACGATGCCCTTCTTCCCTTTGCCCCCCCCACCCCCCCCCCTCCCCCCTCCCCCTACCCCCCCCCCCCTTTCTGTCCTACGACCCCTTCCCGCCCCGCCGCTCCCTGCACTGCTTTCACTTGCACACATACACACACCAAACCACCCTCCCCATACACACACACACTTTCTATACTCCCCATTCCAGCTCCCAGCTCGATGCATTTCTTCCCTTTGCACGCACACACACCACACCAAACCACCACCTCCCCATACACACACACACTTTCTATACTCTCCATTCCAGCACCCAGCTCGATGCACTTCTTCCCTTTGCACACACACACACACCACCACCACCTCCCCATACACACACCACACACTTTCTATACTCCCCATTCCAGCACCCAGCTCGATGCACTTCTTCCCTTTGCACACACACCCCCACCCCACCACCACCTCCCCATACACACACAACTTTTCTACTCCCCTTTTCCAGCACCAGTCTCTATGCACTTTCTTCCCTTTGCACACAACACCCACCCCACCCCACTCCCGAATACACACACACACCTTTCTTACTCCCCATTCCAGCACCACTGATTCACTTTCTTCCCTTTGGCACACACACACACACCCCACCACCACCTCTTCATACACACACACACACTTTCTATACTCATCATTCCAGCACCCAGCTCGATGCACTTCTTCCCTTTGCACACACCACCACACCCACCAACATCCACCCCTCCCCATACCTACACACTTTCTATACTCCCCATTCCAGCACCCAGCTCGATGCACTTCTTCCCTTTGCACACACACACACACACCCCACCACTACCACCACCACCACACACACACACACACAATTTCTATACTCACCATTCCAGCACCCAGCTCGATGCACATCTTCCCTTTGCACACACACACACACATACACAAAAGGTCCAAAGAAACCCCCGCGCCTACACCCCCACCCCCCCCCACCCCCTCACAGCCACTTTCTTTCTATACTCACCATTCCATCACCCACCTCGATGCACTTCTTCCTCTTGCAAACACACACCCAACCACCCACCCACCCACACATACACACACATTTTCTATACTCTCCATTCCAGCACCCAGCTTGATGCACATCTTCCCTTTGCACACACACACACACACATACACACACACTTTCTATTCCCACCATTCCATCACCTAGCTCGATGCACTTCTTCCCTTTGCAAACACACACCCAACCACACACACACACACACACACACATACACACACATTTTCTATACTCACCATTCCATCACCTAGCTCGATGCACTTCTTCCCTTTGCAAACACACACCCAACCACACACACACACACACATACACACATACACACACACTTTCTGTACTCACCATTCCAGCACCCAGCTCGATGCACTTCTTTCCTTTCACTTTGGCTCGGCTGAAATCACCCTTTCGCTGATTCTGGCCACATGGGGAAAAAAGGACGTTGCGAGTTGATGCCCTAGGTTTTAGGTTTCAGGTTTTAGATTTTAGGGTTTAGGGTTCAGGAGGTGAAGGTACACACAAACAGATGCCATAGGCCTCCCTAGAGGTGAAGGTACCACAAACAGTCGCCCTTAGGATTGACGGCACACACAAACAGATGCCCCAGGAGGTGAAGTTGAAGTCACCAATTCGCTGATTCTGGCCACATGGGAAAAAGACGTCGTGAGTTGATGCCCTAGGAGGTGAGGGGACACACACACAGATGCCTAGGAGGGTGATAGTTGAAATCCCAATGTGTGCATTTGATGAAGATGGGGGGGAAAGAAGGGGGAGTTGATGGCCCTAGGAGGAGAAGGGACACACACACAGATGCCCTAACAGGTGAAGTTGAAATCACCCTTTCACTGATATTGAACAACGTGGGGGGAAAAAGGAAGGTGTGCGGTAATGACCTCCTAACAGCGTGAAGTAAAGGTTAAGGAACCCTTTCGGTGATTAGACCAAAGTGGGGGAAAAAGAAGGAGTGAGGCGATGTGCCATTGGAGGGTGGTGGGGACACCACAAAGGGGGGGGAAAAAGGGGGAAGGTGGAGGGCAGGAGGGGGGGGGACTAATGGAAGGGGGGCGAAACAAAAAACACAGGGTGGGTGGTGTGGTGTGTTTGGTGGGCTGTTTAAGCACAAGGGGCGGAAGGGACGAAAAGTAGGCTGCGTAGAGGGACTGGGCACTACAGCTACCCCCCCGCCTCCCCTCCTCCCTCCTACCCTCCACTACTCCCTCCTACCATTGACCGGCAGGGCTATAAGAAAAAGGTTCTGAACGAGATGAACCCAATCAATCGTTTTACACGGGAGAACTGAGTTAGTTTCTGAGTTTGTGCTACAGGGGCTCATTAATACCACAATGATAAGTGTACACAGTGGATTGTACTCGAGCAAGTGTCACACAACGTGCTGTACGCTGATGTGTCACACCTAGCGGCTTGTACTGCGCATGCATACCGTGACACACACAGTGCTTTGACTGGCTGCAGGTGTTCACACAACAGTTGCGTTGTACTGTGCATGCAGTGTCACCCATACAGTGACGGGGTACGCATGTTGAAGGACACACATACAGTTGTTGTATGCCTATGTCGTGACAAGTTCTGCAGAAAAAAAACAAGAAGCAGGAGTTCACGGTTGGAAAAATGCAGGCCCATGCAAGACTACTAAAAAAAACGGGATTTATAATTCATAAAATTAACTCACTTGTTAGACGAAGGGGGAGGGGGGAGGGGGGGGGGGGGCGGCGGGGGGCTCGTTGGTAAACGATTGTTTGGGTTCCTTCACAGCGCATTTTCGATTAGCCCCTCCCTGCTACTCAGGTCGTTCAAGCCTTAAGCATATTGGGTACCCTGGGACTGTACACTTACCCACCCCTGTATTACAGCTCACACATAGTGTCAATTTTGAAACAAGCAACCAACCAACCAGCCAGCAGCCAGCCGGCCCACCCAACCACACTACTACAAACCAAACTACTCAACCAATTACCAACCTACTAACCATCAAGCTACCTCCCAACCCAAGCCAACCAAAACATAGCATTACCACCCATCTGACCAAGGGGTACCCTACCACAAACTCAAACTACTGACCAGTACATGTTCAGCAATCGCATGTTAAAAAATAGTATCACGCCCAAACAGTATAAGAAATAGCTGTAGGAGCAGGTGTTAGGAAAGCAGACCCTTGCCAACCCAAACCAAACCAAACCAACCAACCAAACCAAACCAAACCAAACCAAGCCCGACCTGACCCTTGCCCAACCCTACCCAAGCCAAGCCCAACTCTTTGCCCAACCCAAACCAAGCCCAACTCTTTGCCCTACCCAACCCAAAGCCAACCCGTTGCCCAATACAAGCAACCCTTAGTCCAACCCTTTGCCCAACCCAACCCAACCCAAAGCCGAACCACTGCCCAATACAAGCAACATTCTGTCCAAATATTTGCCCAACACAACCCAAAGCCGACCCTTTTCCCAATACAAGCGACCCTTTGCCCAACCCTTTGCCCAACTCTTTGCCTAACACACCTCAAAGCCGACCCTTTGCCCAATACAAGCGACCCTTTGCCCAACCCTTTGCCCAACCCTTTACCCAACCCAAGCCCAACCCAAGCGAAATAGGTGCGCTCACCCTTTGCCCAACACAACCCAAAGCCAACCCGTTGCCCAATACAAGCGACCCCTTGCCCAACCCTTTGCCCAACCCTTTGCCCCACCCAAGCCCCACCCAAGCAAAGCAAGTGCGCCCACCCTTTCTAGCCATTTGGCAAGCACTAAGGCAACCTAGTCATTCATGCACCCACGCACCCACCTAAAGGAACAGGTGCATTCCCATATTTTTGCCCAAATAAGGGAACGGATCTACTTGGCAAGCACTATGGCAACAAGTGCGCTCACCCCTTCTAGCCACTTGGCAAGCAATATTGCACTATCACACAATGCCAACTATGGTAACAAGTGTGCTCACCCCTTCTAGCCACTTGGCAAGCACTATGGCACTATCACACAATGCCAACTATGGCAACAAGTGCGCTCACCCTTTCTAGCCACTTGGCAAGCACTATGGCACTATCACACAATGCCAACTATGGCAACAAGTGCGCTCACCCTTTCTAGCCACTTGGCAAGCACTATGGCACTATCACACAATGCCAACTATGGCAACAAGTGCGCTCACCCTTTCTAGCCACTTGGCAAGCACTATGGCATTATCACACAATGCCAACTATGGCAACAAGTGCCCTCACCCTTTCTAGCCACTTGGCAAGCACTATGGCACTATCACACAATGCCAACTATGGCAACAAGTGCGCTCACCCTTTCTAGCCACTTGGTAGGCACTATGGCACTATCACACAATGCCAACTATGGCAACAAGTGCGCTCACCCCTTCTAGCCACTTGGCAAGCACTATGGCACTATCACACAATGCCAACTATGGCAACAAGTGCGCTCACCCTTTCTAGCCACTTGGCAAGCACTATTGCACTCTGGCAACAATGCCAACAAGTGCGTTCACTCTTTCTATCCATTCGGCAAGCACTATGGCACTATGGCAACAATGGCAACAAGTGCGCTCACCCTTCCAAGCCACTTGGCAAGCACTGTGGATGCCTCCCACACAGTGGTACCCAAAAAACGACATAAGCAACCCTTTGTCCAAGCCCAACCCAAGTGAAACAAGTGCGCTCACCCTTTCAAGCCACTTGGCAAGCACTATAGATGCCTCCCACACAGTGGTACCCAAAAAACAATACAAGCGACCCCTTGCCCAACCCTGTGTCCAAGCCCAACCCTATGGCCAAGCCCAACCGAAGTGAAACAAGTGCGCTCACCCTTCCAAGCCACTTGGCAACCACTAGAGATGCATCCCACACAGTGGTACCCCAAAAAACAACATAAGCAACCCTTTGCCCAACCCTTTGTCCAAGCCCAACCCAAGCGAAACAAGTGCGCTCACCCTTCCAAGCCACTTGGCAACAACTATAGATGCATCCCACACAGTGGTACCCAAAAAACGACATAAGCAACCCTTTGCCCAACCCTTTGTCCAAGCCCAACCCAAGCGAAACAAGTGCGCTCACCCTTCCAAGCCACTTGGCAACAACTATAGATGCATCCCACACAGTGGTACCCAAAAAACGACATTAGCAACCCTTTGCCCAACCCTTTGTCCAAGCCCAACCCAAGTGAAACAAGTGCGCTCACCCTTCCAAGCCACTTGGCAACAACTATAGATGCATCCCACACAGTGGTACCCAAAAAACGACATAAGCAACCCTTTGCCCAACCCTTTGTCCAAGCCCAACCCAAGTGAAACAAGTGCGCTCACCCTTTCAAGCCACTTGGCAACCACTATAGATGCCTCCCACACAGTGGTACCCCAAAAAACAACATAAGCAACCCTTTGCCCAACCCTTTGTCCAAGCCCAACCCAAGTGAAACAAGTGCGCTCACCTTGTCAAGCCACTTGGCAAGCACTATAGATGCATCCCACACAGTGGTACCCAAAAAACAATACAAGCGACCCTTTGTCCAAGCCTAACCCAAGTGAAACAAGTGCACTCACTCTTTCAAGCCACTTGGCAAGGACTATAGATGCATCCCACACAGTGGTGCCCAAGTGTTGGGAGCTGGGGTCCTGGGATAGCCGGAAGAAGTGGCCTGTGGGGAGAGGGGTGGAGTGAGGTTAGGTTTGAGGTGTGGGGTGGAGTGTGTGGTGAGGGGTGGGGTGAGGTTAGGTTTGAGGTGTGGGGTGGAGTGTGTGGTGAGGGGTGGGGTGAGGTGAGGTTTGAGGTGTGGGATGGGGTGTGGGGAGAAAGGTGGGGTGAGGTGAGGTTTGAGGTGTGGGGTTAGGATGTGGGGTGAGGGGTGGGGTGAGGTGAGGGGTGAGCGTGGGGTGGGGTGGGGTGAGGTGAGGTTGAGGTGTTGGGTGAGGGGTGGGTCAGGTGAGGTTTGAGGTGTTGGGTGGGGAGTGAAGTGTGGGGAGAGGGGTGGGGTGGGGTGAGGTTTGAGGTGTGGGGAGAGGGTGGGTTGAGGTGAGGTCTGAGGTTTGGGTGGGTGGGGTGGGGTGAAGTTTGAGGTTGGGTAGTAGGATTGGGCTGAGGGGTGGGGTGAGGTTGGTTTTGAGGGGGGGGGGGGTGCGGGGGCGGGGGGGGGTGGGTTAGGTAGGTTTGAGGTGTTGGGTGGGGTGTGGGGTGAGGTGTGGGATGAGGGGTAAGGGGTGGGTGAAGGTGTGGGGGTGACGTTCAGTTTGAGGTGTGGGGTGAGGGTACAGGGTGGGGAGAGGTTAGGTGAGGTGTGGGGTGCGGGGTGAGTGGTGGGGTGAGGGGTGGATAGGGTGGGGTGAGGGTGGGGTGAGGTGCGGTTTGTGGTTTGGGGGGCGTGTTGGGTGAGGGGTGGGGTGAGGGGTGGGGTAGGGTGGGATTGAGGGTTGGGGGTAGGGTGGGGAAGATGGGTGGGGTGAGGTGAGTTTGTGGTGTGGGGTGGAGTGTGGGGTGAGGTGTGGGGTGAGGTGAGGTTTGAGGTGTGGGGTGAGAAGTGAGGTGAGGTGAGGTTTGAGGTGTGGGGCGAGGGGTTAGGGGTGAGGTTAGGTTTGATGTGTGAGGTGAGGGGTGGGGTGAGGGGTGGGGTGTGGGTGATACATTGCATGTGTTTGTATTCACCTGGAGCCATGTGAACCAGTTCAAGTTCTAGTTCCATAGGATAATAAAATCAAGAAAATGTAGAGAGAACAAAAAGTACAAAACAAAGTTAGCCTCTCCGCTGAATGGTTATAACAACTACTCGGGCGTGCTGGACTGTAACTTGTTCCAAATTGAGCAACTTGGTGCGACCGTAGTGCGACACGCTGCCCCCCAAACCCCACGGGGCGCGAGGCGCAGAGCCCAGGGGAATTGGGGGGACATTTCTGATCAGTTTAGCCGGACCCATGTGTCGCCATGCAGCGGCAGAATGGCGACTTGTTGCACAAAAACAAAGTGGCAAAAATGCAACGAGCAGTTTGCAAGTTGAGTATGGTTACCTGTAACATACATGTGATGTACATGTGATGTACAGTACATGCAAGTGACAAAAATAGCACTGCACAAGGGACAACTGCAACTAGCTCTACGCAAGGGACAAATTGAGCACTACCCAAGAATCAGTTTTTTCTGCGCGTCACCACTGCATCGCCATTCTGTCGTTGCATGGCGACGCATGGGTTTAGCGCTGCCCCTGACACTCCCGGGGCTCCGCGATCTGCCATGCAATGGCTACACAACAATCCTGAAATCAGGCTACAGTATCCCAAGTAACTACTCAACCTGGCCTACAGATATCTGAAATAAAAAACATTGACAAGCATGTGCAAGTGCTTCCAGACATGGCATGGCATGTAGGTAAGCACAGTGGGCGTGAGCATGTGTATAAATAAATGGCACGGGCATGTACATGGACTGTGTGCGGGGGCAGTACAGTGGGCGTGAACATGTGTATAAATAAATGGCATGAGCATGAACATGTACTGTGCATGTGGGCAGTACAGGGGGCGTGAACATGTGTATAAATAAATGGCATGAGCATGGACATGTACTGTGCATGTGGGCAGTACAGGGGGCGTGAACATGTGTATAAATAAATGGCATGGGCATGAACATGTACTGTGCGTGTGGGCAGTTACCGGGGGCGTGAACATGTGTATAAAAAATGGCATGGCATGAAACATGTACTGTGCGTGTGGTCAGTACAGTGGGCCGTGAGCATGTGCATAAATAAATGCATGGGCATGAACATGTACTGTGTGTTTGGGGCAGACAGTGGGCGTGAGCATGTGTATAAATAAATGGCATGGGCTATGAACATGTACTGTGGCATGTGGGAGTACAGTGGTCGTGTAACATGTGTATAAATAAATGGGCATGGGCATGAACATGTACTGTGCTGTGGGCAGTACAGTGGGCGTGAACATGTGTATATAAATGGCATTAGCATGAACATGTAACTGTGGCATGTGGGCAGTACAGGGGGGCTTGAACAAATGTGTTTAATAAATGGCATGAGGCATGAACATGTACTGTTGCATGTGGGCAGTACAGTGGGCGTGAGCATGTGTATAAATAAATGGCATGAGCATGAGCATGTGCTGTGCGTGTGGGCAGTACAGTGGGCGTGAACATGTGTATAAATAAATGGCATAAGCATGAACATGTACTGTGCGTGTGGGCAGTACAGTGGGCGTGAACATGTGTATAAATAAATGGCATGGGCATGAACATGTACTGTGCGTGTGGGCAGTACAGTGGGCGTGAACATGTGTATAAATAAATGGCATGGGCATGAACATGTACTGTGTGTTTGGGCAGTACAGTGGGCGTGAGCATGTGTATAAATAAATGGCATGGGCATGAACATGTACTGTGCATGTGGGCAGTACAGTGGGCGTGAGCATGTGTATAAATAAATGGCATGGGCATGAACATGTACTGTGCATGTGGGCAGTACAGTGGGCGTGAACATGTGTATAAATAAATGGCATGGGCATGAACATGTACTGTGCGTGTGGGCAGTACAATGGGCGTGAACATGTGTTTAAATAAATGGCATGAGCATGAACATGTACTGTGCATGTGGGCAGTACAGTGGGCGTGAGCATGTGTATAAATAAATGGCATGAGCATGAGCATGTGCTGTGCGTGTGGGCAGTACAGTGGGCGTGAACATGTGTATAAATAAATGGCATAAGCATGAACATGTACTGTGCGTGTGGGCAGTACAGTGGGCGTGAACATGTGTATAAATAAATGGCATGGGCATGAGCATGTACTGTGCATGTGGGCAGTACAGTGGGCGTGAACATGTGTATAAATAAATGGCATTAGCATGAACATGTGCTGTGTGTGTGGGCAGTACAGTGGGCGTGAACATGTGTATAAATAATCGCTGGAGCTAACCAACAACAGGCATGAATATAGTGACACACAAAAATGCTTTATACTGAGCATATATGAGCACATGTACAGTGAGTGTACTGCACATGCAGTGGCTCGCACACATGGCTTGTACAGCGGATATTCTGATAAGCAAACATGGTTTGTACTGCGCATTTAGTGACACACATATGGTGCCTTTAATCCCCCCCACATCTCACATCACAAACCCCATACACATGCCCCACATCCCACACTCCGTCCTCCATGCCCCACCCCCAACCCACGGCCCCAACCCCAACCCCACACTAAACCCCACCAGCCACCCCGTGGGCCCCAGTACCTCACTTCACACACATCTGCTGCTCACCCATGACCTCCTGCTCCACGTATACCGTGTCATGTGTATTCATGCGCTCCCACTCCTTGCCAGCGCCTACATCCGCCCCCCTCCGAGACATCTTGCACAGCGGGCGCACGCGCACGCCACCTGCCGACGCTTTTCAAATCCCTGCCGAGGAGCTGCCTGGGACCGGTGGATGGCCAACGACTATGTCTTTGCTTCTTAACTTTCAAGCTTGTGACCTTTCATTGTTTATTGGAGAATGGTCGGAAGAACCCAGGCGAATTTAACTGCGACTGAAGGTGGCGTACGGTTGGGCCTGCGTAAGATTTATCTCCTGCCTTATTGAATTTATACGGTTCCAGACACCGGAAAGAGAGCATACAGCTGCATGAAGGGTGTAACGCGCTGATAGAATAGCGGAGACAGTGGTAGGGCAGTGCGGGGTGGAGTCGCGGCCCTCGCCTGGGTGGCGCCGGGTGCGGGTGGCGCCTGCAATTAGGGCCAGCAGCACGTGGCCGCGGCTGACCAGAAACCAAGCGTAAAGCGTGTCATCTACAGCCAGCTGCAGCCTGCTTATTTGTCTGCATATATGCCTGCCTATCTAGATAGATAGGCAGGCATTAGTGGCAAGTCAACCAGGGTTGTCCAAACATTACGTTTCACGTCTCACATGCAGATTTTGGAGGTTTTGTTACGTTGCCTACGTAGATTTCTGCTGATGAGACAAAGAGAACTAGTAGGCTCATGAAACGCAGATTTCGAAAACATCCCCAAAACACTGAGGTGCATTATTTAGCACGTGTGCTACCGTATACATTGCACCATCACGAAAAACCTGTGTTGGATGTTGTGTAGCGGGCTTGTCTTGGGTCAACAGCAGTTTATTTTTTAGTTTTGAAAGTTTTTTCACCCCAGCCTACAGAGTTGTAGGCGCACCTTCTATGACCATGTGAGACCAGATATGGATAATTAGTACATAGGGAAACGAACTTTAAGGTTCGTGGATTGTTTACACGAGACAAACACACAAATAAGTGGGTAGGGACTAGGGACTAGGGACTAGGCAGTACATATCCGATCACTATGAGGATTCTACTCGTGTCTGACTTAGCCAACCGCTGTCCCCATGTAATGAATGCGTGGGAAAGTTGTTGGGTGTACACTGTACAGAGAAGGGTTTTGTTGTATTCGAATGCCGAGTTGTAGGTTGAGGCGAGCCTAGGTCAGAGATTTGTTTTAGTCGGGGCCAGCTTCCAAGCGTGGAAAAGGAATAGGGTGTGCAGAAAAATAGAAAAGGGTCGCACATTACAATATAAATTGCACATTTCTTGCTTAATACGATTGACAAATTGTATGCCACAGACGGCTACTTGCCTAAGAGCGCATAAATAAACTATTCAATTTAATAAAACAATCGTAGAACCAATACAAATATACCGGTATCTGATTACTGGTTTCTCAATATATCCTACCTTTGTTTTGTTAAGAGTGGTAGATGTCAGGAATGGTTCATCTACCACTCTTAACAATAACGTATGTCCCGTCAGGGTGTCACCCAGTGTTTTCCTCCAGGGATGAAACTTTGTACTGGTCAAGAAAGGTTGATCTAGGGGTGTTTCAGAGATGTAGTAGGAGGGGGGGAAGGGCGGGCAGAGAGGGAGTGAGGGATGAGGGTTAGAGTGGTGGGAATAAGCTGGGGAAGAGGAGGAAGTTGTGGGGGGCCTTGATGAGGCGTTGATGGAGGGATCTGAAGGCTGTATCCCAGATGGCCTAAGTTACCTGAAATGTTACCCGGGGTAGTGCAGGACGCAGCGTCCAACGTCGCAGGACGCAACATGGGAGGGTCCGTTGCGTCCCGGACGCAGGTTCAGGATGTTAGTTGCGTCGCAGACGCAGGTTCGGGATGTTGGTGGCGTCTCACCCATCAGTTGATTGGCCCACCACCACTCCATTGCCGTAGGCTATGGGTTCTGTTAATAGTATGAAGCAGCCTGATGAGTCGAGTGCGTCCCATGACGCAACCTACCGAATTGGGTGCTTCCCAGGACGCAACCTACCGAATTAGGGTGCGTCCCAGGACGCAACCCCTGGGGTCCGTTTGAAGTACCCTGATGGCCATGTCCCATAGGCTGGCACCTCTCTGGCTGGCACCCTATGCAACCCCGATGCGACAACTGAACCCTAAGAGTCTGGCTCGAGAAATAAAGTTCGACCCTAGTAGTAAATTACTAGGACAGCTCAGCGCAGTCTCAGAGCAAGCTCGGCACTTAAAACAATTCTGACTCGGGGCTTAGCGAAATTAGGAACCAGCAGCCGCAAATTACTGTCATTGTTCTCGTCCAATCTCGCTGCTTATATCCCTGCTATCCAATTCAAAATCGCAAGTCAACAGCAGGTCCGAATTTGTGGAAGACGAAGCTGCCACCCTGTCAAACTGGGGTCGAAAGCTTAGGGTTCAGTTGTCGCATCGGGGGTTGCATAGAGAGCCAGCCTAGGGAGGATATGATCTCAACATTTCGCAGTACTGTACTGACATTTTGGTCGGAGCAAACTCATCTTCCGCTAGGAAGAAGCTCCCTGGCGCCCGTCTGCTCCAGCCGAAGCCCATTTTTGTTCCGACCCACCGCTTTCCTTCTTTCTCTTTTCTAGCCTGTTGCTCGTTCATGGGTGCATCGGCGAATCTTGTAGCAGTTGGCTGTAGCATAAATGTGCCTGGGAGTGCGCCTCGAGATTTAATTCCCAGCTAGTCGCGGTTTCTCGTCTAGCTTGGGCTACCTTCTCCTTCCGGCCTCACCATGTTCGGCAACATCTTTGGTGGCCTTAAGAAGGCTAAGAGCAAGCTCTCGGCTACTAGATTTCAATTTACCTTCACAGTTCATAATCTAAATCCATGGCCTGCTGGCAACAAGGCGCTGGCGATTGGATGGCAGCGTGAGTCCTAGTTGTTGCGTTGACTAGTCATTGACCATGCCCAATTAGTCTTGCTTGCGACACTCTCATATTTCTTCGCATACTTGTCTACCGCAGGCGGCAAGAAGAAACGAGGTGCAACGCGTTCAGTTTACACTTCTACTGCCCCTGGCAGGCTCGGGGCTGTGGTGCGATTCAACGAGAAAATCGACTTCAATGCATCTCTGTACAAGGTACTGAAAATAATCGCTGCTGAAAATAGCACATGGTTGCAATAACACGTATGGAGTTGTAAAGGCCATTGGATAGATGACAACCTTATCTTCTTCTCGCATTTCTTAGCTCTTGGTGGTTGTGAATACTGTTGAACCATATGTGCAGTGCACATCCTCCACAGAGATGGAATAACTAGGTTACCTGTTTATGAATCTAGGGGGACACAAAGCTTCGCCCCAACAGGCTTTTCCTGCCCCCCCCCACCCCCCCCCCCCACCCCCCCCCCCCCCTCCCCCCCACCACCACCAATCATTTATCTTTCATCTCATTCCGATCGACTCACTTGCTTTGGCAAGCCACTCCCCCTCCTCATGCAGGTCAGGGGCCACACTGCTCAACCACACTCCGCATCCACAGAAATAAGATTAGGAATCTCCAGATCTGAATCCCTAAGCTCCCTTAGTGGACACTACCCAATGTCTACGGGATGAGAGGCTACATTTTCATCTAAGATCTGCCCAGATCTCTAATAGGTGCTTTAATAGAGGCATTCCAGCAATACTTAATTTTTGAAGGTGAAATCGTTACCCAGAGGTCCCAAGACCTAGGGCATCTTTCCCGTACGGGGTACTCCCCGTCAAGCGTACCCCGTTAAGGACTAATACCAAGACAAGCAACTATGCAAGCAGCTAGGATTAAGCGTCCTCATGTAGTCATGCTCCTTCCAATGCAGGCAAACGATGGTCGGGCAGGCTCACAAAAAACCCTGGGTCCATTCAAGAAGAAATGCATCATTATGGCCGTGCTTGAGACAGATGGGCGCACACAAGCCACTGCTGCTCTGGGTCGCATCGTCATCGATTTGGCTGAGTTTGCATCCGTTGATGGTCAGCAGACTCGTACCTTCCAGGTGGCATGCAACAAGGCAATACACTCAGCTGTGGGTGAGCCGCAGCTTACGATAACTATCAGGTACATGATGTATTCTTTTTATCAACCCACTTTTAACCAATCCACCTTCCTGATCACCATCCTGATCACCTTCCTGAACAACCACCTTCCTGATCACCATCCTACTGTATTCTTGTTATCAAACAAGTTTTATACTCTTTCCTTTGTGGCT
The DNA here is from genome assembly GCA_013435795.1 of Chlamydomonas sp. ICE-L. Taxonomy (NCBI): domain Eukaryota; kingdom Viridiplantae; phylum Chlorophyta; class Chlorophyceae; order Chlamydomonadales; family Chlamydomonadaceae; genus Chlamydomonas; species Chlamydomonas sp. ICE-L. Next base: position 117,703,466 of record JACBWV010000610.1, on the reverse strand, counting down.
GAGCCGCAACTTAGGATCACCATCAGGTACAAACTCCATTCTTCTTTTCAACCCACTTTCATTCTCTTTCGTTTGTGGCTGAGCCGCAACTTAGGATCACCATCCCGAGGTTCATGCTTTATTTTTGTTACCAACCCACTTGTGTTCTGTTCCGTTTTTGGGTGACCCACACTTTATGATCATCATCAGGTTCATTCTTCAAAATTTAAACTAGTTACCCCTTGCCACGGGGCGTGAAGTTGATGGAACCTCCCTGAGGAACTGGGAACTGGGGAAGGTTACTGTGGGTTTTGCTTTCGCAGACAGCTACCCCGCCCGAGCTCGGACTACCGCGTGACAGCATGGAGGAAAGTTCTCGGCCTCTTTCAACGCAGCAGGTCGAAAATCGTGAACCTAGCAACGGGTTCGAACGCCCAACCTGTCAGACTAAGCTGATACTACTGTACCAACCAAGCCTAAGGTCGATTGGTGCACACTTAATTCTTTTTAGCAATTCGGTTCCATTCTCTTTCGTTTTTGGGTGACCCACAACCGATGATCCCCATCAGCTACATACTCCCTTATTTTTTATTTCTCACTTTCATTCTCTCGTGAAGTTTTTTGGGCTGTGAACAAGCTACAGGCTAGGCATGCAGTAACGTGATCAACTTGGCTATGAGTGAATATCACTGTTTCTTTTTTGGGCTACTCGGGGTAGCTCCCAGCCAGCTCCATTAGCCAGCCACTACCTCTATCCCATAGCTTTCAGCTGCATTATAATTAGGGTTGGGCCGTGGTGCGTATATATACGCCGTTTATTGTTCTCGAATCGACCTTATATACGTCATATAAAAACGTATATTCTGTACTTCGAGAAGTACAGCACACGTCCCGGCACTTAACTTTCTTGGTTTTCATTATATTTTTGATTTAGATAGCTCATTGGAAAGCTATTGACCTCCTCTATCACAATATGCAATACAATTCACCATTCACGTGCACCATTTCATATAAATTTGTCCTTGAGGTTGATCTAGGTATCCAGGATGGCACACATATCAGAGCGCCAGCTAGCCTTCCATTCCACAAGCTGTGCTCCTACGAGGGCTTGAAGGATTGATGGTGCAAGCCTAGTGCAATGTGAACATGGGTAATATCGCAATACCTTTATGCGCTTACAATATACAGTAATACAGTTATATAATAGACCAACTGGCATTTAATGGCTCCCTTAGATTGGGACCGCGCGCCTTGGTCGACACGCTTTCTGGTCGTGATTTCTTTTTCTGAGAGTTGGACAACCTAAACTTGCCAGTTTTGTTTTGAGAGAGTTGAAATGTGACGCCAATGAAATTAGCTATCTCCATAGGTGCTGAAGTCCAAAAACGCCCTAAGTTGGTACAAGATTGTGGTACAGAGCCGTACAGGCCCTAAAATGCTCGGAATCAAATTCTGTCTGGCCCACCTTTCGCGCAATTGTGTCAGCTACGCGCACATGTATTTCCGGTCCGCATTCGCATCGCGGTCGCAAGCAGCCTTGTACGGAAGGCCGGTGGCAGTACATCATATGTGCGATAAATTGCGGTACAAATCCAGATCGCGCCAGACACGAGGCCGCGCGAGCTATTCATCAAACCCCTACCACAAAGTTGGAGGCTGCGCTTCAGCCTTGGCCTCGGAATTTACTGAGACAGCAGTACAACCCAAAAATCCACCTGATCACCTCCCAATCCCACCTCCCAACTTGAGATTTCACCCCCCTTTCCCAAATCAAACTCTAACTTCAGATGTGGATGTTAAAAACAAAGTTGAAAACAAAGTTGTTTTTTTGAATATATTTTGAAAAACAATTTGAATTTTGAAATTTCGAAGTAAAAAGAGTTCGTCTTCGTGCGATGAAGCAAAGCTAAGAACCAGAATGAAACAATTCAGCTTGTGCAGCGTTGTACCACACTTATGGCACCCACAATATGTAAATAATCAGTATTTTGGGGGTCCATATTCACCCGTACTGCCCATGTACTGCCATCCAAAACCTGATGTAACAATTACTTGCGAGGAAAGATGTGCATAATAGGGCTACCTACTTCTATTTTACGAAAACTTGTTTTTGATAGCGATAGGCTCCGTTCCACTTCTACGTAAAATCCGTACCGACTTAAAGAGCCCCATAGTGAAAAAATCGCATGTTTTGCTTTGCCTGCTTCCCACAAACTGAGAGAACCCAACTCTAAGTATTTCTATGTTGAACTGATGTGGTTAGGTAACTTATTAGCAAAAACAAGTTTTCTTTGGACTTGAGGTAATAGGTGAAAACCATTCAGGGTCGGACTTAGGCACATATGGAGATAAGCGGCAATACCTTTTAACCCATGTAAAAGTATTTTCTCAAGAAGTGCCTAATTTGTATTTACGTTTTTATACGTTTATATGCATACGTTTATACGGCTTATACAAATAAAATATACGTTTGCTTCCCAACCCTAATTATAATGCATGTCATGTCAGCTTCCAGACGCTCTACCTGGTCTCAGGTTTGGCCCAATGATACAGAAAGGGAGCTGCCTAGAAGCTACTGCGCGTGGCCCCAAAAAGAAACAATGATCTTTACCCACAGTCAAGTAGATGACATTGCTGCATGCCTAGCATGGAGCTTATTCGCAGCCAAAAACTTCACGAGAGAATGAAAGTGAGAAATAAAAATGAAGGGTATGTAGCTCCACATCTTGTGATCCCCCCAGGAGCGCAATTGATCCCTTCTCCGTCTTTGGTCTCCCAAACTCATTCAAATTCAAATTCTTGTTTTTTGTGGGGAGGGTGTTGTGAGGAATGGTGTGAACATGTGTGAGTACACTGCTTCTTTGATGTGTGTGTACGTGTGGTACGGGGTGGTAGTGTTGTTTCATGGTTTGTGTATGGAGGGTGTTGTGAGGGATGGTGTGTATTTGTGTTTGTGCACTCCTTTTCGATGTTTGTGTCCCATGCCATGCCACCCCATGCCAACCCATGCCAACCCATGCCAACCCATACCATCCCATACCACCCCATGCCAACCAGGCCAACCCATCCCATACCATACCACCCCATGCCAACCATGCCATCCCATCCCTTACCACTCCATGCCAACCATGCCATGCCATACCATGCCATGCCATACCATGCCATGCCAACCATGCCACCGCATGCCAACCAGGCCAACCCATCCCATCCCATACCACCCCATGCCATCCCATGCCAACCATGCCAACCATGCTACCTTACCCTATACCTTGCCAACCCATGCCAACCATGCTAAGTCACTCCAAGCCATGCCAGCCATGCTTTGCCTTGCTATGCAACCATCCCACTCCTGGCTTGTTTGCCCCCCAGTTGTCATGTCACATCATGCCATGCCAACCATGCAATCCCATACCATGCCACCCAATGCCATGCCACCCCATGCCATACCATGCCATGCCAACCATGCCACCCCATGCTAACCATGCTATGCCTTGCTATGCAACCATCCCACTCCTGGCTCGTTTAGGGTTAAGGGCTAAACCTTAACCCTAAACCCTTAACCCAAACCATCCCACTCCTGGCTCGTTTAGGGTTAAGGGTCAACCCTAAACCCTGAACCCTAAACCCAAACCATCCCTCTCCTGGCTCATTTAGGGTTAAGGGTTAACCCTAAACCCAAACCATCCCACTCCTGACTTGTTTAGGGTCAAGGGTTAACCCTAAACCCCAAACCCAAACCATCCGTCTCCTTGCTCGTTTAGGGTTAAGGCTTACCCTGAACCCCAAACCCTAACCATCCCACTCCTGGCTCGTTTAGTATTAAGGGTAAAACCTAAACCCTAAACCCAAACCATCCCTCTCCTGGCTCGTTTAGTGTTAAGGGTTAAACCTAAACCCTAAACCCTAACCATCCCACTCCTGGCTCGTTTAGTGTTAAGGGTAAACCTAAACCCTAAACCCAAACCATCCCTCTCCTGGCTCGTTAAGTGTTAAGGTTAAACCTAAACCCTAAACCCAAACCGTCCCTCTCCTGGCTCGTTTAGGGTTAAAGGTTACCCTAAACCCTGAATCCTACACCCAAACCATCCCTCTCCTGGCTCGTGTACCCCCCAGGTGCCAGTGGAAGAAGTCCGGAGGTCCAGCAGTGTTCAACGCAGATGGTGAAATTATGGATGACAATAACTCCACGAGTACGGACACTACTGGTAGGTGGTGAAATGAATACATGATGGATGAGAATAAGTGGTAGGTGGTGAAATGAATACATGATGGATGGGAATGAATAGTAGGATGGATGAGAATAAGTGGTAGGTGGTGAATGAATACATGATGGATGAGAATAAGTAGTAGGTGGTGAATGATAATGATGGATGAGAATAAGTGGTAGGTGGTGAAATGAATACATGGTGGATGAGAATAAGTAGTAGGTGGTGAAATGAATACATGATGGATGAGAATAAGTGGTAGGTGGTGAAATGAATACATGATGGATAAGAATAAGTGGTAGGTGGTGAAATGAATACATGATGGATGAGAATAAGTAGTAGGTGGTGAAATGAATACATGATGGATGAGAATAAGTGGTAGGTGGTGAAATGAATACATGATGGGTGAGAATAAGTGGTAGGTGGTGAAATGAATACATGATGGATGAGAATAAGTAGTAGGTGGTGAAATGAATACATGATGGATGAGAGTAAGTGGTAGGTGGTGAAATGAATACATGATGGATGAGAATAAGTGGTAGGTGGTGAAATGATGGATGACAACAAGACCATGCGTACGCACATAAGTGGTAGAAGGTGAAATGAATACATGATGGATGACAACAAATCCATGGGTACTGACACAACTGGTGGGTGAAATGAATACATGATGGATGACAAAAACTCCATGGGTACTGACACAAGTGGTAGAAGGTGAAGTGAATACATGATGGATAAGATCAAGTGCATGTGTACTGACACAAGTGGTAGGTGGTGAAGTGAATACATGATGGTTTAAATCAAATCCATGGGTACTGACACAAGTGGTAGGTGGTGAAGTGATGGATGACAACAAATCCATGTGTACGGACACAAGTGGTGGTGAATGAATACATGATGGATGACAACAAATCCATGGGTACTGACACAACTGGTGGTGAAATTAAAAAGTGATGGGGGACAATAACTCCATGAGTATGCACACAAGTGGTAGGTGGTTAAGAATAATGAATAATGAATAATGAATAATGATGGACGACAACAAGCATACATGTGTATGGACACAAGTGGTCGGTGGTGAAGCGAATAAATGATGGATGACAATAACTCCATGGGTACTGACACAAGTGGTAGGTGGTGAAATGATGGAGGACAACAAATCCTTGGGTACCGACACAACTGGTGGTGAAATGAATACATGATGGATGACGACAAGTCCATGAGTGGTTGGTGTATCACGGTACATTGTCATATGCAGACCATTGTTGACCCAAGACAAGCCCGCTCCATATATCCGGGGGGGGGGGGGGGGGGGGGGGGGGGGGGGGGGGGGGGGGGGGGGGTCTTCAATGACCATTATTTAGATGGAAATGGGTAAAATTAAGCAAGAAACTAGAATTCGAATTTGAATTGGTACATGTTTTTTCAGCCTACTCTGGGCTGCTCACCGTCTTCCAAGTCCAAGTCCACCCGTATAATTCTATACCCACAGAAACCAGGGAGCAAACTAAGCAGATTAGACAGTGTATAGACTTGTCCAGGTGCTGACTCTGTGTTGCTTCAAACGTTACATGTGTTTTAGAGCCAGCTCTGGGCTGCTCACCATCTTCCAACCCCAAGTCCACCCGTGCGATGCCCATAGAAACCAGGGAGCAAACTAAGCAGATTAGACAGTTTATAGACTTGTCCAGGTGGCCAGTTAGCGTTGCTTCAAACGTACAGAGTAGTCTCCTGCTATTTTGGGCAGAGCTCTCCCCAAGCGGACAGAGGGGTGGAAGCCCCCAGAGTTACCCCTCTGTCCGCTTGTCGTGTTGTCGGCACATAACCCTGGCCCTAACTATGCTGGAAACCTTGGCTTCGGACTGCTGCACTCGATTTTGGTGCCACTCTCCCGTTACGCAACGCCAAGTTTCCTTGTCGCTTGCGTCGCGCCTCGCACTTGTATGGAGACAGGCGACTGTGCGCAGAGAGAACCCCCCCCCCCCCCCCCCCCCCCCTCCACCTACACCACCACACACTCACTCACTCACTCACTCACGATCACACAGGCGCACACTCAAACCCCCACACCCACGCAGGCACCTGCTTGCAACCGGCCTCGCACTTGTATGGACAGGCGACTGTGCGTAAAGAGACTCCCCCCCCCCCCCCCCCCCCCCCCCCCCCACACACACACACAAACTAACACACACTCACTCACTCACTCACTCACTCACACAGCCGCACACTCACACCCACGCACACCCACGCACACCTGCTTGCGACCCGCCTTACACTGGTATGGACAGGCGACTGTGTGCAGAGAGACTCCCCCCCCCCCCCCCCCCCCCCCCCCCCCCCACACACACACCACACACACACACACATACAAACTAACGCACATTCACTCACTCACACCCACGCACACCCACAGACACCTGCTTGTGACCTGCCTCGCACTTGTTTGGACAGGTGACTGTGCGCAGAGAGACTCCCCCCCCACCACACACACCACACACACCACACACACACATAAACTAAAACACACTCACTCACTCACATACCCACACACTCACACCCACACAGGCACCTGCTTGCGACGCACCTCGCACTTGTATGGAGACAGGCGACTGTGCGCAGAGAATGCGCAGACATTTCGGGGCGACTAATGGACGGGCAAGGAGATCACAGAAATACCATCACCACTCACTCACTCACTCACTCACAGCCGCACACTCACACCCACCCACCCTCACTCACTCACTCACTCACTCACTCACTCACAGCCGCACACTCATACCCACCCACCCACCCACCCACCCTCACTCACTCACTCACTCACACCCACACAACCACACAGACACCCTCCACCCCCCACCTCACCTCACATGCATACACACACACACTGCCCCCCTCCCCCCCCCCCCCCCCCCCAGGCTCTCGAATGACAGCCAACCTGAGCTCATTCCTACGCTTCAAGTACAGCATCAAGGGGGGGGGCCAACCACACGCGCACACACTCAAACACACACTGCCCCCCTTCCCCCCCCAGGCTCTCGAATGACAGCCAACCTGAGCTCATTCCTACGCTTCAAGTACAGCATCAAGGGGGGGGGCCAACCACACGCGCACACACTCAAACACACACTGACCCCCTTCGCCCCCCAGGCTCTCGAATGACAGCCAACCTGAGCTCATTCCTACGCTTCAAGTGCAGCATCAAGGGGGGGGACCAACCACACGCGCACACACTCAAACACACACTGCCCCCCTTCCCCCCCCAGGCTCTCGAGTGACAGCCAACCTGAGCTCCTTCCTACGCTTCAAGTACAGCGTCAAGGGGGGGGGCCAACCACACGCGCACACACTCAAACACACACTGCCCCCCTTCCCCCCCCAGGCTCTCGAATGACAGCCAACCTGAGCTCCTTCCTACGCTTCAAGTGCAGCATCAAGGGGGGGGACCAACCACACGCGCACACACTCAAACACACACTGCCCCCCTTCCCCCCCCAGGCTCTCGAATGACAGCCAACCTGAGCTCCTTCCTACGCTTCAAGTACAGCATCAAGGGGGGGGGGCAACCACACGTGCACACACTCAAACACACACTGCCCCCCTTCCCCCCCCAGGCTCTCGAATGACAGCCAACCTGAGCTCATTCCTACGCTTCAAGTACAGCATCAAGGGGGGGGGCCAACCACACGCGCACACACTCAAACACACACTGACCCCCTTCGCCCCCCAGGCTCTCGAATGACAGCCAACCTGAGCTCATTCCTACGCTTCAAGTACAGCATCAAGGGGGGGGACCAACCACACGCGCACACACTCAAACACACACTGCCCCCCTTCCCCCCCCAGGCTCTCGAATGACAGCCAACTTGAGCTCCTTCCTACGCTTCAAGTACAGCATCAAGGGGGGGGACCAACCCATGAACGAGGAACAAGACTTGCAAGGCTTCGATGCAAGACCCAGTGCAATTATGAGCACTATACAGGAGGGGGCAGACGAATTTGGGGAGTCCCCCCCTAGAGGAGTGAATGGGGTTGTACCGTGAGTACACTGGGCTTTGATGTGTGTGGGGGGGAGGTGTGCGTGGGGGGAGGTGTGTGTGTGTGGAGGGGGGATATGTGCGTGGGGAGATGTGTGTGTGGGTGGTGGTGGTGGTGGTGGTGTGTGTGGGGGGGAGGTGTGTGTGGGGGGGAGGGTAATGTTTTCTTTCATGGTTTGTGTAAGGAGGATGTTGTTAGGGATGGTGTGTATTTGTGTGTGCACTGGGCTTTATGTGTGTGTGTGTAAGGGGGTGGTACTGCGTTTTTTCGTGTTTTTGTTGGGAGGATGTTGTTAGGGATGGTGTGTGTGTATGTGTGCGGACTGCTTTTCGATGTGTCTGTACGTGTGTGTGTAGGGGGTATTAGTGTCTTGTTTCATGGTTTGTGTAGGGAGGGTGTTGTGAGTGATGGTGTGAATTTGTGTGTGCCCTGGGCTTCGATGTGTGTGTACGTGTGTGTGTAGGGAGGGTGGTGTGAATTTGTGTGTGCCCTGGGCTTCGATGTGTGTGTACGTGTGTGTGTAGCGAGGGTGGTGTGAATTTGTGTGTGCCCTGGGCTTCGATGTGTGTGTATGGTAGGGCCTGGTAATGTTTTGTTCCATGTATGGAGGGAGTTGTGGGGGATAGTGTGCGTGTGGTGGTGGTGGTGGACACACACATACACTCTCTCTGTCACACCCTCACCCTCACACACACATTCACAATCACTGACTCGCACTCTCTCATTCACACGCACTCACACTCAGTCACACACACACTCATACACTGACAAACACACTCTCTCACATACACTCTTTCACGCACACATTCACACACTCCCACGCACTCCCTTACATACATACTCTCACTCTCTCTGACACACTCACACACACACACGCACTCTCTCTGACACACACTTTCACACACTGAATCACACACTCTCTCAAATACACACTCTCACTCTCTCACACTCACACACACGCACTCTCTCTGACACACTCTCACACACATACACACACTCTCTCTGACACACACACTCACACACTGACTCACACACTCTCGCACACGCACACACACACACACACACACACACTGACTCACGCACTCTCACATACACACTCTCACTCTCTCACACACACACTCTCTCACACACGCACACACACACGCACTCTCTCTGACACACACACACACACACACACACACACGCACTCTCTCTGACACACTCTCTCACACACTGACTCACACACTCTCTCACACTCTCACACTCACTCTCTATCTCTATCTCTATCTCTATCTCTATCTCTATCTCTATCTCTATCTCTATCTCTATCTCTCTCACACACACACACACTTATACACACACACTGTGCAGGCCCCTCAATGCTACAAGTCCAGTCTCTTTACAGCAGCAACAAGCGGCAAGGTCAGCATCTGCTGCCGCCCCACTTGGCAATGGCACTCACTCTCACACTCTCTGACACACACACACACTCTCTCTCTCTCTCACACACACACACACTGTGCAGGCCCCTCAATGCAACAAGTCCAGTCTCTTTACAGCAGCAGCAAGCGGCAAGGTCAGCATCTGCTGCCGCCCCACTTGGCGATGACACTCATTCCCACACTCTCACACACACACACACTGTGCAGGCCCCTCAATGCAACAAGTCCAGTCTCTTTGCGACAGCAACAAGCGGCACGGTCAGCGTCTGCTGCTGCCCCACTTGGCAATGGCAACCATGAAGGCAATGGTGGTGGCAATGGCCTGAGAGCCACCTACTCCTCGCCGGCAACCAGGCAGTATTCTGGTGGCAGCTTGTAAGTCCGGATGTGTTTGGTGGTGGGGGTGGAGGTGGACGGTGGGGGTGGGGGTGGACGCGTGTGTGTGGTGGTGGGGGTGGTGGACGGATGATTGTAGGCCACCCCCTTCTGCCGCATCATCAGTAGATTAAGAAACTGAGAACTTGGTTTACATCGCCGAGGCCAAGGTCCCTTTAATCTCACGTCCTGTTGCAGCTCGTACTAATTTTCAATTGTACATGATTGTAGGCCGTCCCCCTCTGCCGCGTCCTCAGCCGTGGAGAGTCCTCAAGCAGGTATGTCAAGCAGCGCCGCTGCAGGGGGCGCAGCAGCAGCAGGAGCTGCCCTTGCCTCCTCTCACCAGCAACAACGCAGATTAGCATCACCCACCGCCAGCGATGCCAACGAAGCCCTCCTCGAAGCTGAGCTGGTCTGCACATCAGCCATGGAAGTTTGTGTCTACCTTGCTCGAATTCTCGCTCCCGAGGCACCGGGTGAGAGTAGCAAGAGAGCTCCACATAGGCTTAGGAAGTATGCCCCTGCTCGGCGGCTAGCCAGGACGATCACGTGCCTCGGACCCGCCAATGGCCTGCCCTTCGGTCAGCAGGCACTGCAGGTGCTCACTTCGCTGCTTCAGCCTTCGCAGGCGGACAACGGCACGCTGGTCTTCTGGTGGAGCAATTGTGTGCACTTGCGTGGCCTCCTGCAGGGAACGGTGAGATAGAGGGAGGGGGGTGGGTGGTGGGTGGGTGGAGCAGCTGTGTTCTAGTGCAGGGAACAGCGAGTTAGAGGGAGGAGGCAGGTGATCACATCGCTGCTCCAGACTTCACAAACGAACCATGGCACGCTGGTCTTCTGGTGGACCAATTGTGTGCACTTGCGTGGCCTCCTGCAGGGAACGGTGAGATAGAGGGAGGGGGGTGGGTGGTGGGTGGTGGGTGGGTGGAGTACCCGTGTTCTAGTGCCAGGGAACAGCGAGTTAGAGGGAGGAGGCAGGTGATCACATCGCTGCTCCAGACTTCACAAACAAACCATGGCACGCTGGTCTTCTGGTGGACCAATTGTGTGCACTTGCTTGGCCTCCTGCAGGGGACGGCGTGATCTGTGCCCTAGTTCCTTTTCAGGCACTTTCCCATTTCTGGAAAATTCTAGGCATGTCAAACCCTGGTTTGGGAGGAGGCAGGTGGTGGGTGGGTTGATGGTGGGATGGTGGGTGGAGCGATTGTGTGCACTTGCGTGGCCTTCTGCAGCGAACAGTGAGATAGAGGGAGGTGGCAGGTGGTGGGTGGGTTGAGGGTGGGTGTGGGTGGGTGGACTAATTGTGGTCTACTAGCGTACCACATTTTGTTCAAATTGGTCTGCGCATAAACGTCAAAACGGTCAGCGCTCAGTAGTGCAAAAAACGCAGAATCTGTGCGAAATGCGCAGTGGGGCTCAAAAAGTGTGCGCGAAATCACGCTGCAGCGCGCGCTTTGTAGTACCCTGTGGTCTACCGCAAGTAACGGTGAGGTGGAGGGAGGAGGCAGGTGGTAGGTGGGGTGAGGGTGGGTGGGTGGGTGGAACAATTGTGGTCTACTGCAAGGAATGGTGAGCTAGAGGAAGGAGGCAGGTGGTGGGTGGGTTGAGGGTGGGTGGGTCGAGCAATTGTGGTCGACTGCAAGGAATGGTGAGCTAGAGGAAGGAGGCAGGTGGTGGGTGGGTTGAGGGTGGGTGGGTCGAGCACCTGTGGTGTACTGCAGGGATCGGTGAGGTAGAGGGAGGGGAGCTCTTGGGTGATCATGCACTTGCATGGTCTTCTGCAAGGAATGGCGGGTTCAGGGGTGGAGGCAGATGGTGGATGGTGGTGGGCAGGTGGTGGGTTGGTGGGCAGGTGGTTGGTGGTGGGGCACTGGTGGGTGGGTTCAGGGGTGGAGGCAGATGGTGGGTGGGTGGATGGTGGGCAGGTGGTGGATGGTGGGGCACTGGTGCGTGGGTTCAGGGGTAGCAGATGGTGGGTGGGTAGTGCAGCTACCCACAAACACTACAACACACACAAACACACCTACAAACACTACACACACACATATGCTCACACAAACACACACCTTCAAACACTGCAAGCGCACACAAACCAACACACTTCAAACACACACAAATACATAACATTTACACACACACAAAACCTCTGTCCGACCAGCCAAGACCAAGCTGCCCAACTAATGAGACGTTCATTTCCCGCTTGACCCCCAGCCGTGGCCCCAAGCACAAACACACAAGAAACAAAGACACAAGCACACACACACACAAGCGCATCCAAAAGACCTAACCAGACCAGGCCGCCCAACTAATGAGACATCCATTTCCCCCCTGACCCCGAGCCCTCATCCAGGTGGGCTGCCTAGACCTTGGTCCCCTCCCTGGTCACCCTGGAGGCCACTGCCATCTTCGCCCGTGCTCAATGATCTGCTTTACACACGCAGACAAACACAAATACACAAGCACACACAAGCACACAAGTCCACACACAAGCACACAAGTCCACACACAAGCACAAACACACACACACACACACACACACACAAGCGCATCCAAGAGACCAAACAAGACCAAGCCGCACAACTAATGAGACATTCATTTCCCCTTTGACCCCAAGCACACACACACAAGCACACAAGCACAAGCACACACACAAACGCATCAAAAAAACCAAACCAGACCAGGACACCCAACTAATGAGACATTAATTTCCCCCCTGACCCTCAGCCCTCATCTAGGTGGGCCGCAGAGACCTTGGTCACTCTCAAGTCCACCGCCATCTCTGCGCGCATGCTCAATGACCTGCTTTACACGCACACAAACACACACAAGCACAAGCAAACACACTCAAACTCACACAAGCACACACAAGCACACACGCAAACGCATCCAAAAGACCTAACCAGACCAGAACACCCAACTAATGAGACGTTCATTTCCCCCCTGACCCCCAGCCCTCATCCAGGTGGGCTGCCGAGACCTTGGTCCCCTCCCTGGTCACCCTCGAGGCCACCGCCATCTTCGAGCGCATGCTCAACGACCTTTGGTCTAACTTCCTCCTGCCCCCTGCTGGTAGCAGCATACCCAAGGACGCCAAAGCTGCCGCCAGCACACCCACCCCCGCGGCCGCCGCCGCCGCCGCCGCAGCCCCCCCGCTCACCAAAAGGGCCCACCAGGAGGCCGCCATAAAGAAGTGGTTTGAGGGACTGGACATGGTGGCACTGCAGCTGAGCGGGTTCAAAAGCGGTACAGCCAACGCCCTCCGGCAGCAGCTGATGGTACAGTGCCTAAAACGCCTTGATGCGCTGCTCTTCCACCATCTGCTGCTGCTGCCAGCGCCTCCCCAGGATGTGGATGACCTGCTGCAGGTCAGGGTATTGCATTTTGTCATTTTGGTTGGCTTTGTATGGCATTTTGTCATTTTTTTATTTTGGTTGGCTTTGCTTGAATTTTTGTCATTTTGTTGGCATTTTGAAATTTTGGTTGGCTTTGCTTGACATTTTGTCATTTTGTTGGCCTTTTGTCATTATGTTGGCATTTTGTATGTTAGCATTTTGTCGTTTTGGTTAGCGCTTTTGACGCAACTGCGTCCTTTTGGGTAGCGCTTTTGACTCAACTGATAATGGAAATGTGCGCGCTGCGCTCAGAGGGGGTTTAAACATTGCGTCAATCGCGCAGTCGGGCTTCAAAACCTAGCGTGCTAGCGCGCAATAGCGCGCGTCATGTAGTATCCTTCTACAGGTACGTCCCACACATGGCAAGCAAATAGGTAAAGTAATAATAAAGCCTGGTGGGGCTTGGTATTAAGATAGCCCCGCCTAACGGCTGTAGGGAGCGGGCTGCTACTTTACCTGGGCAAAGCTACCATGGCGGTTGGCAGCGACCGAAAACACTTAAGCGCACTTGCAGAGATTCGAACCCCGCACCTTCTTGGTTCAAGCAGCTCAACCATTGAGCCATTTGTCGAACGGGGATATTGCAGCTACACCCTACTCATGGCTAGGGAACGGCAACTAATATAAGTGTTTGAAAAACTAATATTATATTATATTATTTATTCACTAATACTATATAACATAGCCGACCCCTACTCATGGCCAGTAAATAGGTTTGCAGGATTGGTTTCACCCCCACCTGGCCAGAAAAGGCTTTGTAACCCGAACTTGGCCAGAATAGACTTTTAAACCAAAACTTGGCCGAAAATGATTTTGAGTCCACATTTGGTCAGAATAAGCATTTTAACCCACCATTGGCCATAATAGGCTTTTAAACCAAAACTTGGCCAGAAAATGATTTTGAATTCACACTTGGCCAGAATAGGCTTATTAACCCAAACTTGGCCAGAATAGGCTTTTTAAACCAAACTTGGTCAGAATAGGCTTTTTAAGCCAGACTTGGTCAGAATAGGCTTTTAAAGCCAGACTTGGTCAGATTAGGCTCTTTAACCCACTTGGCCAGAATAGGCTTATTAACCCAAACTTGGCCAGAATAGGCTTTTAAACCGAACTTAGTCAGAGCAGGCTTTTTAAGCCAAACTTGGTCAGTATAGGCTTTTAATCCCAAATTTTGTCAGAATAGGCTTTTTAACCCAAAATCAGCCAGAATAGGCTTTTGAATCCAAGCTTAGCCAGAATTGGCTTTTGAATCCAAACTTGGTCAGAATAGGCTTTTGAACATACACTTGGTCAGAATAGGCTTTTGTACACACACTTGGTCAGAATAGGCTTTTGAACATACACTTGGTCAGAATAGGCTTTTGAACACACACACTTGCCCACACTGAGCTTTTGGTCGGTATAGGCTTTTGAACCCACACTGAGCTTACATGATAGGATCTGCCCGCCCTTGGCCAGCAAATGGCACAATTGAACTGCATTTAGAAACTAGAAATTTGCTGCAGCCAAGGACAAGCACAGCTTGGCTGCAGCATATCTCTAGTACTTCACTCAGATTTACACACTGCAATTTGCACTGCAGGAGTACAACCCAGACCCCAAGCTGTGGGGAGCGCCCAACGCACAGCTTGGCTGCAGCATATGTCTAGTACTTCACTTAGATGTACACACTACAATTTGTACT
Organism: Chlamydomonas sp. ICE-L; assembly: GCA_013435795.1. Classification (NCBI taxonomy): domain Eukaryota; kingdom Viridiplantae; phylum Chlorophyta; class Chlorophyceae; order Chlamydomonadales; family Chlamydomonadaceae; genus Chlamydomonas; species Chlamydomonas sp. ICE-L. Next base: position 117,688,375 of record JACBWV010000610.1, on the reverse strand, counting down.
GCAGGAGTACAAACCAGACCCCAAGCTGTGGCTGCTGCCACGCACAGCTTGGCTGCAGCATATAGTACTTCACTAATATTTACACACTGGAGTTTGGACTGCAGAAGTACAACCCAGACCCCAAACTATGGGGTGCGCCCAACGCGCCCATGCCTCAGCATGTCTCTAGCACTGCACTTAGATGTACACACTGCAATTTGTATTGCAGGAGTACAACCCAGGCCCCAAGCTGTGGGGAGCGCCCAACGCACAGCTTTGCTGCAGCATATATATTGTACTTCACTTAGATGTACACACTGCAATTTGAACTGCAGGAGTACAACCCAGGCCCCAAACTGTGGGTTGCGCCCAACGCGCCCATGCCTCTGCATATGTCTAGTACTACACTCAGATGTACACACTTCAAATTGTACTGCAGGAGTACAACCCAGACCCCAAGCTGTGGGGAGCGCCCAACGCGCCCATGCCCCAAGTAGAAGACAGCAGCCTACCCTTCACACGCGGTCTTCTCACGTTTGCAAGCGGAATGAGTGTGAAGATGACAGTGACCAGGCTCCAGCAGGTAGGAGAGTGTTAAATACGGTAGTGAATGAGCTGTTGATGGTGGTGATGATGATGATGGTTACATTTGCCAGCGGAATAAGGCGTGAAGATGACTGTGACCAGGCTCCAGCCCCCCCCCCCCCCCCCCCCCCCCCCCCCCCACCCCCCCCCCCCACACACACACACACACACACACACACACCTCCACCAGGCCACCAGGCCACCACCCACCCAACACCTCCCAACACCCACCCAACACCTCTCACCTCCACCTCTCACCAACACCACCCCGCAATGGGCGACAGGGGAAGGTATCACCCCAAAGAGCCTAGCCAGCGGCGGATCTCCCACCACCCACCCACCACCTCTCACTACCCACCTACCACCTTCCACCACCTACCCACCACCCACCTACCACCTACCACCTCTCACCACCCATCCACCCCCACCCCCATGCAGTGGGCGACTGGGGAAGGCATCACCCCAGAGAGCCTAGCCAGTGGCAGCTCTCACACCACCCACCCACCACCCTTCACCACCCACCCACCACCTAGCACCACCCACCCACCTCCTCGCACCACCTTTCACCACCTCCAACCACCTCTCACCACCCTTCACCACCCACCACTCACCACCCTTCACCACCCACCCACCACCCTTCACCCTTCACCACCCGCCCACCACCCTTCACCACCCACAACTCCACCACCACTCACCACCACCCACCACCACCTTTCACCACCTCTCACCACCCTTCACCACCCTTCACCACCCACCACCACCACCACCACCCTGCAGCGGGCGAATGGGGTAGGCATAACAGCAGAGGGCCTTGCCAGCGGCAGCTCTCGCACCACCCACCCTTCACCACCCACCCACCACCTCGCACCACCTTTCACCACCTCCAACCACCTCCAACCACCTCTCACCACCCTTCACCACCCACACACCACCCTTCACCACCCACACACCACCCACCACCACCCACCACCCACCCACCTCCTCCCACCACCTTTCACCACCTCTCACCCCCCCACCAACCACCCTGCAGCGGGCGAATGGGGAAGGCATAACAGCAGAGGGCCTAGCCAGCGGCAGCTCTCGCACCACCCCACCACCACCCCTTCACCACCCACCCACCACCTCTCACCACCCTTCACCACCCACCACCCTTCACCACACACACACCACACACCACTCACCACCACCCACCACCCCACCCCCCTCCTCCCCACCACCTTTCACCACCTCTCACCACCCTTCACCACCCACCGACCCACCACCACCACCCTGCAGTGGGCGAATGGGGAAGGCATAACAGCAGAGAGCCTAGCCAGCGGCAGCTCTCGCACCTCCCACCCACACCTCTCACCACCCACCCACCACCTCTCACCACCCACACACCACCACCACCCTGCAGTGGGCGACTGGGGAAGGCATCACCCCAGAGAGCCTAGCCAGCGGCAGATCTCGCACCACCCACCCACCACCACCCACCACCTCTCACCACCCACCCACCACCACCACCACCCTGCAGTGGGCGAATGGGGAAGGCATCACTGCAGAGAGTCTAACCAGCGGCAGCTCTCGCACCACTGAGGCGATGGTGAATGTTAGCGGTGCGGTGCTGTTCCCACTCATGCGAGCAGCGGCTGACCTGCTGATGATGCCCAAAGAGTTGTTGACGGAGCAGGCAATACGGCGGGACGTGTGCCAGTCACTGTCAATGAGGTGCGGCCCACTTTTTCTTCTTCCTTTTTTGATTTTTCAGCAGCTGACCTGCTTCTCATGCTAAAGGAGTGGTTGGTGGATCAGGCAATACGGCGGGACAAGTTGCAGTCTTTGTCAATGAGGTGATGCCCACTTTTTCTTCTTCCTTTTTTTGATTTTTCAGCATTCTGACCTGCTTCTCTTGCTGAAGGAGTGGTTGGTGGAGCAGGCAATACGGCGGGACAAGTTGCAGTCTTTGTCAATGAGGTGATGCCCACTTTTTCTTCTTCCTTTTTTTGATTTTTCAGCATCTGACCTGCTTCTCATGCTGAAGGAGTGGTTGGTGGAGCAGGCAATACGGCGGGAGGAGTTGCAGTCTTTGTCAATGAGGTGAGGCCCACGTTTGTATCATTTCCCCCCATCAAGCAGCTGACCTGCTGATGATGCCGAAAGAGTTGTTGATGGATCAGGCAATACGGCGGGACGTGTGCTGATCTCTGTCGATGAGGCAAGGCCCACTTTTTCCTAACCCCTAACCCCTAAACGCTGAAAACTGTCAGAAATTTGGGCTGAAAAAGTGGAGATACAGACCAGGGGGCCCTCTGGAAGTTTTTTTTCATATTCCTACGTCGTACCTTAAATCTGCCCTCCCCCCCCCCCCCTTCCCAAAGGCCCATATCTCCTTCAGGAATTATAATTAGGGGGTCAAAGTAGTGTCTATAATGATCCTTTCAACGAGCTCTATCCATTTGTGGTCTTAAATTTGGATTTGATCAAAGTTTCACAACACGGTCAAGCAAAAACCCTTTCTTAGTCCTGATTCTGAGCTGGGCTAGCTAGTGTTGGTGTTTGAGAATTTGAAGGTTGTTTTGAGCCAAAGGTGCATGCCTAAGTACTCTCCTTATACCCAAGAAGTTTGGGTATCAAATATTGAGTTTCTGTTTTGACTCAACTTTCACACTTGGTGTACTTGGAACCTGTGGAGGTCACTACTCGAGCACTACCACGACACATTTACTCAGTCTCGAAAACAAGCGCGGATTCGGAATGCTCTTGTCGAACCAGTTTCGTCAGTATGCTCAACTTCGCCAGATACCGTCTAGTGAGGAAGTTACGAAGATATTTCCGAAACCGGCTCGACTTCTGTACTAGGATCTGCCAGCCTGGCAGGTGCCTCGACTTGGATCTAGAGGATCACGCCTCCATATTCACTCGTTGTCGGAAATAAACGTAGATCGGAAAGATCTCGTCGAGCTTGTGTCATAGGTCTGCTTAATTTTATCAGAGACCGAGTCCTGAGGAAGTTTTGGCCTCTAACAGTTTCCACCACAGGATATTTCTGAAAGCCGTCGCCCCCCCCCCCCCCCCCCCCCCCCCCCGCCCGCGGGAACCATCGAAAAAGTCGGAAAATGTGTCGGGGGGGCCCGACACATTTCCCGACTTTTTCGATGGTTTCGGGGCTTACGACCCCTTTAGCCCCGGATTTCAACGTGCTGTACACGAGCAACATTCTGAGGGGCCCTCGATACGGACTACGAATTACTAGACCCAAATCCGAATCGTCCGCTGAATTGCTAAATGGCTGGCAGCGACCAAGGGCCCATTTCGCCCTAAACTCGCACAACGAATTTGGGTCGCACCACGTCGCACAATGTGCGACCGGTCGCACACACAAAAACAGAAGGCTGCTTGCAGTCTTCATGGTAACGTCAACATTCAAAGCCTTCCCAAATGCCACACCTGGGCATCGTGATGCACAATATTAAACGTTTAGGTCCAAATCCTTAGGAATAACGCTGACTACCACCACCACTGCCCCAACCACCACCATCACTACCACTACCACCACCACAACCCCAACCACCACCATGAATACTACCACCACCACAACCTCCACCACGACCATCACTACCACCACCACCACTACCTCCACCACTACCATCACTACCACCACCACCACCACCACTACTATCACTACCACCACCACAACCCCCACCACCACCATCACTACCACCACCACCACTACCATCACTACCACCACCACAACTCCCACCACCACCATCACTACTACCACCCCCACTACCTCAACCTCAACCCTCACCATCACTACCACCCCCACCACCCCCATCACTACTACCGCCTCCACCACCGCCACTGACACTACCCCCCCCCCCCCCCCCCCCCCCCCCCCCCATCCTCATCCCTGCTGCCACAGATCTATGATCCACCGCCATCACACACACTCTTTCTTTCACTCACTACCACCACCACACACACACACTCTCTTTCTCTCACTCACTACTACCACCACTACCACCGCCACTGACACTACCCCCCCCTACCACCACCCGCCTCAACCACTGACACTGCCCCCCCCCCCCCCCCCCCCCCCCCCCCCCCCCCCGCCCCCCTTCCTCCTCCTCGACCTCGACCTCGACCTCCTCCTCCACCCCATCCTCCTCCCTCCTGCCACAGATCTATGATCCACCACCATCACACATACTCTTTCTCTCACTCACTACTACCACCAATACCACCACACACACACACACTCTCTTTCTCTCACTGACACTGACACTGACCCCCCCCCCCCCCTTCCTTCCTCCTCCTCCTTGCTGTCGCAGATCTATGATCCACATCCTAGAGAATTTCCAGGTGGATGAGTATGCACACGACGTCATCAACCCCGACTTGCTGCTTGCCTTGAAAGATGAGCTGGCCGCCTCTTCCCCCCTTTGCCCTCCTCTCTCTGACCTCTCTGTGAGCTACCGCTCACCCTCAGACAACACTGTGTGGTCTCGAGGGGGTGTCTCAGATTATCAGTCGGATATCGAGTACGGCGCGGAGAGTGAGGAGGAGCTGGAGGAAATTGCCAAGCTGTCAACCATTGGGGCCAAGCCACCTGCACGCTTCCGCCTGCTTCACAACATGTGGTCCCAGGTTGCCCCCAAGCCTGCCTAGGCCAGGCTGTCAACCATTGGGGCCAAGCCACCTGCAAGCTTCCGCCTGCTTCACAACATGTGGTCCCAGCTTGCCCCCAAGCCTGCCTAGGCCTGGCTGTCAACCAATGGGGCCAAGCCACCTGCTATATTTGCATGATGGTGGTGGTGGTGGTTATATTATCCTAGTGCCCTATTGGACCCCGGGATGTGCTAGGCACCAGTCACATCACCACTATCCTCAATCTACCCAAGGTGGTGATGGTGGTGGCTAAACACTTGCACGGTTACATCCTACCTACCACTTACATTGTTACATACTTGCATGTTTACATCCTCATACTTTCAAAGGTGGTCGTGCTGGTGGTTGTGGTGGTGGTCGTGCTTCCATTATTCTTCAGCTCTACTGCACTCCAAGGATTAATGATAGACATCAGTCACATCACAGCTATCCTGTATTTACCGTTTCCTAGATAGTGGTGGTGGTGGTTGTGGATAAATGGATTCGTAGTGGTGGTGGTTCCTTTATTCTTGAGCTCTACTGCTCTCCAAGTGGTAATGACAGACATCAGTCACATCACAGCTGTCCTATATATACCGTATCCAAGATGATGGTGGTGGTGGTGGATAAATGGATTGGTGGTGGTGGTTACTTTATTCTTCAGCTCTACTGCACTCCAAGCAGTAATGACAGACATCAGTCACATCACAGCTATCCTATATATACCGTATCCAAGATGGTGGTGGTGGATGGATTGGTGGTGGTGGTGGTTACATTATTCTTGAGCTCTACTGCTCTCCAAGTGGTAATGACGTTCACATAACCGATAGTATCGTATGGTATGGTATGACTGTACTACTAACCACCATAACTGGCTGTACAGTACAGCACGACTAGATAGTACTAACTGACACAGACACGGACAACGGTAGCCACACAAATCCTGTCTGGTACTACTCACCACCATAACTGACTGTACTACTAACACGACTAGGTAGAACTAACTGACATGGACACAGACAACAGTAGCCACACCAATCCTGTCTGGTGGTGGTGGTGGTGGTGGTTATGCCTACATTGTCATGGTGCCTTATCGGAGTACTTGACTCCAAATATTACTTGTGTGCTTGGCTCCAGCCAGGTATGCTTCAATTGTCGTGGTGCCCTACCGGAGTACTAGACTCCAAATATAACTTGTTTGCATGGCTCCAGCCATCAATTTGGCTGCTCACTGTGTTGAGCAGTAAAATCAATTTAATATAACGGGTATCAGCATGTTCAAAAGATTGTGAGTCAAAAAAACAAAGCAAATCATGCTATGTGTGCATTAAACAATTATAATCTCCCGATATGATGGTTGTGTCATAATAACTGCTTCATACATGACATTGTCATCGACAGGCTATGGTTGGCCCAAGGCAAGCCTGCTCCTCAACATCTGGGAGGTGTCCTCCAACAAATCCTCAGACAAAGAAAGGCGTTATTGATCAAAGCATTTCGCTTTCTTGCAGCACCCGAGCACATAGCTTTTATTCCTAGCTTCTAGGCAGCTCCCTGGGCTCTCTCTTAATCCAAACCTGGAGCAACCTAGCCCACCAGGGTGCTCATATCGTCAGCTGTCCAGCGCTCCTAGAATCTTTGAGTCTGGCCCTGTGGAAGTCACAGGGAGCTACCTAGAAGCTGCTGCTGGTAGCCGAAAAGAAAAGAGTCTAAAAAAAAGAGAAAGGCAATATATAATGCCTGGTACAGTCACCCTATGCAGAAGCACAATCATCCAACCCACACCACCATCGAGGCGCACTCAGGTGTACAACCTCTTGCATCGTCACGTAGTCTCTCTATATATATACATACATACATATTACCACCACCATATGTCAATAGGAAGCTGGTAGCTACAGCTTTCCAGCGCTCCTAGAATCTTTGGGTTTGGCCCAGTGGTAGTCTCAGGGAGCTGCCCAGAAGCTGCTGCTGATAGCCAAAAAACCCTGCTCGAGCATCTGTTTGAAGCATGAATTTAGCACATGATTTCTTTTTACTACAAGCAGTAGCTTCTAGGCAGCTCCTTGAGCCAGCCACTGAGCTGAACCCCAATATTTCAGCAGTTATGGACAGCTGATTGTGTCTGCTTCAAGGTGCACCAGGTCGCATATGGTTTGCCTCAATAGCCAATAAGGGGGGCAGCCTAGAAGCTGTTGCTCGTAGCTGAAATGAAAAGCTATGGCCCAGGGCTGTCAACTCCTATAGAGAAAGACAGCTAACTAAAGCTTTCCTTTTCGGCTACGAGGAGCAGCTCCTAGGCAGCTTCCTGAGCCAGCCTCTGGGCCAACCCCCAGGCTTTCAACAGTTTGGGAAAGGTGGGTCTGTCAGCTTCCAGATGCACTACGTTGCTGCAGGTGTGGCTGGGTAGCAAGCCGCAGGATCTGCCTAGAAGCTGGTGTTGGTAGCTGAAAAGCTATACAGGGCAGGTAGCTGAAAATAAAGTAATGCAGCAGAGAAAATACCTAGAAATGATGATGGACGGGCTACAGATATCATTCAAAGCATTGTTCTTATCGAAAAGCATGGACTCCAAGCCTGGGTTCAAAGGGAAAGACAAAAAGCAGTTGAAAGGGGTAAACCTAAGAATGGCGAAGGCCGGGCTATGGACAGCATTTAAAGCGCTTTCTGCAATCCGACATGTGCCCTAGAAATCCCTGGTTTCCGTGGTTCTCACACTGGTTGTAATTGTTCGCTGCAATGTGCAGACGGTTAGACGCCATACCTGGCGTATAGAACCTTGTGACAATTCTTCTTTAAAGCGCTTTGCCTGTCGAACCGCATGAACTCAAAGCCTGGGCTGCTCATGGGCCCTGCGTGTATGTATGTTACAGACCAGGGGTAGGCCAAATAGGCTAAAAGGATTTGCCCAACCGTACCGGTAGTAGAAAGGGCTTAAAAAGAAAAAGCACTGAAGAAGTGAGCCCCAAACAATCGTTTTACTGACGGGGGCCCTGGTTCGTAGAAAGTAGTCATTTTAAAGTTTTTTAGGGGGGACAGCCTGTTAGCGCTGGGGCCAACCAAAAAGATTGGTTGATTCTACTGGTTCAGTAGTGAATGTGAACCTGATTACAAGGTGCCACCCTTGAGGGCTGCTTGCCGTATACGGCAGTATCCTTACCAACCCACTTGGTAACTTTCCCCAGCTGCGGCGTACGGAGGGTCCCCTTAACACCACGCCCCTACACGCGGCATCTCTCTTTCATTTAACATTCAAAAAAATCCTCCCATAGCCTGCGTCCTGCTACGCAACCAACCCACGGAAGCTGCGTCTGCAACGCAACGGACCCTTCGACGTTGCGCATATGTCGTAGGACGCAGCGTCCTGAACAACCTAGGTTGCCACCAGGGTTGTTCAGGACGCTGCGTCCTGCGTCGCTGACGCTACGTTGCAGGGTCCGTTGCGTCCTGAGACGCCAACGTGGGGAGGCTCCGTTGTGTCCTTTTGGATTGGTTGCTTGAGGGTCGGTTGCGTCTCAGGACGCAAGCTGTAAAATTGGTGGAGTCTCGAGACGCAGAGGTGGGGGTCCTCCTGAACACCCCTGGTTGCCACTAGGGTACTTCAAACGGACCCAAGGGGTTGCGTCCTGGGACGCACCCTAATTCGATAGGTTGCGTCCTGGGACACACCAGACTCTGCAGGCTGCGTCAACGTATCAACAGAACCCGCAGCCCAAGGCAATGGAGTGGTGGTGGGCCAATCAACTGATGGGTGAGACGCAACCAACATCCCGAACCTGCGTCCGGGACGCACCGGACCCTCCCATGTTGCGTCTGCGACGCAACGGACCCTCCCCATGTTGCGTCCTTGGACGCAAGGACGCGCGTCCTGCACAACCCTGGTTGCCACCCTTTAAAGCTGCTTGCCGTCTGCGGCAGTAACCTCAACATTTAAAAAATTTCTCATTTTGATTGAAACGTCGTTTATATTCTAAACGACGTTCCTTTTGAAGACATCATTTTTATTAAACCGAGCAGATCAGAAGACGACAAATCACTATTTCGACTTATTTCAACTTCATCTCAGATCGAGTAGATCAAAAGACGACGAATCACTATTTCAACTTAGTTCAACTTAATCTCAGATCGGGTAGATCAGAAGACGACTAATCACTATTTCGACTTAGTTCGACTTAGTGTCGGATGGCAGATGTGAGAGGAGGTAGACGAGCACAACGCCAGCTAGGGCCCCCCCTAAGTGAGCGACATGGGCCACTGACATCCCACCCATTGTCAATCCTCCACTCACTTGGTTCCGTACTTCCTCCAGTACCTGCATACACAAAGTAAGCGGATGATGAGAAGGACGGTGAAAATGAAAAAAACGAAGAAAACAAAATTGATTTGTTCGCGTTGACATTTTCCCTGGTATTTATTTCTACTGCCAAAGACGGTGAGCAGTCAAATTGCTGGCTAAAGCTATGGTACCAAGTTCAAGTTCAAATAGGAGGGTGAGCAGCCCAGATTTGGCTGTAAAACCATGTAACAATTAAATATCGTTCAACCAATTTACAGTGTGTGTGTGTGAGTGTGTGTGTGTGTGTGTGTGTGGGGGGGGGGGGGTCGGCAACTAATATTAGTGTTTGAAAAACTAGTATTGACTCATATTATTTTAGTGTCACAAGAAGATGAGTTTTTCAAACATATTTGAAATCCAGGAGACGGCTCATCCGACTAATATTATATAATATTATTTATTCACATATTTTATATAACATAGCCGACCCCTACTAATTTGTAATCTCAAATTCAAATTCAAATTCGGATTCTGCCCTCAACTGCCCGAAAATTCAACTTATTTCAAGTGAAATTGCAGTTTGTAGTGCCCTATCACATATAATCCATGAGTCTAGGGCAAGCGCACAGAGACCTGCCCTTGTACAAAGAAAAATAAAAAGTCCTAGGCGAAAATCCTTATTGTCAAAAGGAAAAAGACAAGATCTAGGCAGCGTCACAAGCGACGCAAAAAATTGGCGGAGATGGTTGGCTATCGGAACGACAGGTTGCAACAGAATGGAGGTGGCTGAAGCCAGATAGTTACGAAACAGTTGGCTGACGTGTCAGGCCTTGTTTTCTCGGTCAGTCCTCCGGTTGGTCGCACAGATGGACAACGGGATGAATATGGGGGCTCACGCCCCCCAGAAGGGGGGAGTCCGCCAAAACAAACTCGACTGTCTGACTACGAAGTTACCCGAGATAGCTGCCTCATAAAGGAGCTGAAGGTTGAAGCCCGAGCTTATTCCCCCGCTACCAGTAGCAATGGCTACCTTTGTCCAATTTATATAAATATATTATAAATATATAAATATATTATAAAAATATAAATATAAAAAATAAAAAACGAAAAAGGAAATCCGTGATCGATCTGCTCCTTGAAGCTTTCTTTGCTTTTTTTATTTTTATAATAATATGAATAAATATAAAACTAAAAAAACGAAACACGAAAATTAATTTCATGATACATCTGCTCCTCAAAGCTTTTTTCCACTACCAGTAGCGATGGCTACCCGGGACCCTGTTTTGGCCAAACCTTCCGCTACCCTGAGACACACAATCCTGCCCCGCCCCCCGAATCCCAGATTTTGTTTCTTTTTAAACAACTCACCTGTCTGACAACGAAGTTACCCATGATAGATGCCTCAAGAAGACGCTTCGGGTTAAAGCCAGAGCCTTTTCCCCCACTACCAATAGCGATGGCTACCTGGGACCCTGTTTTGGCCAAACCTTCTTGTCAACAGAAAATTAAAAAATCACCTGTCTGACAACGAAGTTGCCCGATATAGCTGAAGTTTAAAGCCAGAACCTTTTCCCCCGCTATCAATAGCGATGGCTACCTGGGACACTGTTTTGGCCAAACCTTCCGCTACCCTAGAGGCGAAAATCCTTCTTGTAAACAGAAAAATAATTTCATGATACATCTGCTCCTCAAAGCTTTTTTTCCGCTACCAGTAGCGATGGCTACCTTTTGGCCGAACCTTCCGCTACCCTTTGAGACGAAAATCCTTCATGTAAACAGACAAATAAAACAAACTCGCCTGTCTGACAACAAAGTTGCCCGAGATAGCTGCCTCAAGAAGTAGCTGAAAAGGTTAAAGCCAGAGCGTTTTCCCCCGCTAAATGTATCTCTAGAATAACAGAAAAAAGGAAAAACAAATCACCTGTCTGACAACAAAGTTAAAAAGATAGCTGCCTCATGACGACAGGCAACTATTTGAAAAAGAAAAAAAAGCAATTTCATGATTCATCTGCTCCTCAAAGTTTTCTTCCCGCTACCAGTAGCGATGGCTACCTTTCTTCTAATTTGAATAAATATAGAAGCTAAAAAAAGCAAATAAAAGTAATTTCATGATTCATATGCTCCTTAAAGCTCAATTTGTTAAAATTTGGTTACAATTAAATAAATAAAAAAACGTTCAACATTAAAAAAGTAATTTCATGATTCATCTGCTCCTCAAAGTTTTCTTTCCGCCACCAGTAGCGATGGCAACCTTTTTTCTAATTTGAATAAATATAGAAGCTAAAAAAAGCAAACAAAAGAAATTTCATGATTCATATGCTCCTCAAAGCTTTTTTTCCCCAACCAGTAACATGGGCACCTGAGACCCCGTTTTGGCCAAACCTTCCGCTACCCTGAGACACTCCCGCCCTGCCCTGCCCCCCGAACCCCAGATTTTGTTTTGTTTTAAACAACTCACCTGTCTGACAACAAAGTCACCCAAGATAGATGCCTCAAGAAGACGCTTCGGGTTAAAGCCAGAGTCTTTACCCCCGCTACCAATAGCGATGGCCACCTGGGACCCTTATTAGGCCAAACCTTCTTGTAAACAGAAAAATAAAAAATCACATGTCTGACAACGAAGTTGCCCGAGATAGTTGCCTCAAGAAGTAGCAGCAGTTTAAAGCCAGAGCTTTTCCCCCCCGCTACTAGTATCTCTAGAAGGACAGAGGAAGGAAAATGAAAACAGACTCACCTGTCTAACTACAAAGTTGCCCGAGATAGTTGCCTCAAGAAGTAGCTGCATTTGAAAGCCAGAGCTTTTCCCCCCGCTACCAGTATCTCTAGAAGGACAGAGAAATGAACATTAAAACAAACTCACCTGTCTAACAACGAAGTTACCCAAGATAGCTGCCTCGAGAAGACGCTTCAGGTTGAAACCACTTGTTAGCCGCAGCAACACACTTGTCGCAAATAATCCAAACACAGCACCACTAGCGCCAACACTGATGTTACTACGCCCCGAGAGGAAGAAGGAAGCCATAGCAGCACCTAAAGGTTGGGTTTAGGGTTTAGGTCAACGGCAGGGTTCAGAGGTTGTGTTGTGTTGGGTTGGGATGGGTTGTGTTGTGTTGGGATGGGTTTGGATGGGTTGGGTTGGGTTGGGTTGGGTTGGGTTGGGTTGGGTTGGGTTGGGTTGGGTTGGGGGTGGGGGGAGTTTATGTGTGTGTGTGTGAGAAGGGGGGGGGGGGATGTGTGTGTGTGTGGTGTGTGTGTGGTGTGTTGGATGGTTTGGTTTGTTGGGATATTTTTGTCCCGTTTCTTTTGCGTTGCTTTGTTTTTTTTTTGTTTTTGCTGTTGTGTTTGTGTTCGTACTAGTTTTTGGTGTTGGGTTGGTCTTGGGTTGTGCTTGGTTTGGGTTTGGTTGGTTTGTGTGGTTGGGTTTGGGTTTGCGGTTTTGGGCTTGGCTGGCAGGGCTGTTGTGTGGCATTTGCGTGTTCTGTGCTGTGCTTGTGCTGTTGTGTGGCGCTGGGCGGTCTGGTCTTGTCTGGGCTGGGCTGGGATGGGCTGGGCTGGCTGGGCCTGGTGCTGGCGCTGGTGTGTGGCTGGTGTGGGCGGGCTGGGATGTGATGGGCTGTTGTGCTGGGCTGGGCTGTGGCTGAGGCTGGGTCGCTGTGGCTGGCTGTCGTGTGGGCACTGGGCCTGGGCTCAGCCTGATGGGCCAGAACTGCATAGGGCGGCATGACATATGTGATATGACGCATCATACACAGCTATATGTGATTCATTCACACATCTTGGCTGTAATGCCAAGCGTTGGTGTTCATGAAGCATGAAGCAGTAGGCATTTGAACCCCTAACAAGCTCAGGCTCCGATGGTACAGTAGTACCAGCTTTGACTGACAGGTCAGGGGATCAAACTGTTTCTAGATTCACAATTCCAGACCTGCCGCTTTTTGGTCGCGCTGTAGTCTGAGCTCAGGGGCTGTAGCGGTCTGCGAAAGCAAAACCCACAGTAACCTTTCCCAGTTCAAGCGAACAGGAAGATTTCCTTCAACTTCACGCCCCATGGCAAGGCGCTACAATGTTCAACTTTGATGCATGCCATGAGGGGCCTCTCACCAACACTGATGTTTGGGGGGGCCAGACTTAGCAGCTTCTAGGCAGCTCCTTTCCCCCACCCTTGGGCCAGACCTGAAACTAGCTAGAGCAGCTTCTAGGCAGCTCCTTTCCCCCACCCTTGGGTCAGACCTGAAACTAGCTAGAGCAGCTTCTAGGCAGCTCCTTTCCCCCACCATTGGGTAAAACCTGAAACTAGCTAGTGTGTCTTAAAGCTGACATGATGGGCATTCCAAAGCAGCTGGCAGCTTAAGACTTGGCCCAGTGTCTGGCTAATGGAGCTGGTAGGAAGCTATCATGAGACGCCCCCAAAAGAAAGGTGCTCACCAAGTACCGTTAGGGAGTAGATCGGTCAGATGATATTGTTTTGGCCACACATGACACCTCTGTAAAATTCATTCCTATTTCCTCCCTTCAATGTCCGCGTTTTGCAGTCGTGAATTGGCCAGACAAATCGGACCTCCCCCCTCCACCCACACTGCTCATTTGGGGGGAGGGGGGGAGGTCCTGGGGGGTCCTGGGGGGTCTTAGGCTGGTCTTAGGCACCTTTTTATTATTCCTTATTCAACCTTCAAGCAGGTCCTTTTTTCAAATCTGAAACCCGTCTGGAAGTGGGATTTTTCTAGCTTCATGGTTTTAGGCCTCCCCCAGGGACCGAGTTTTTCACATTTTTATAGCGACAATTTTGCCAAAACGGGGGGGAAACTAGCGACCGCTATATATGGCGGGGAAAAAGCCCTGCTGTTGAAAGCTGTTGAAAGCTGTTGAAAGGGTGACTCTATTTGGGGGCAGGGGAGGGGGGTTGGTGGGGGGGGAGGGGGTTGGGGGGTTGGTGGGGGGGGCTGCGCCAAGTGTGGGCCTGTGCCCAGTGCTCCGTGCTCCCATATCTCCTGGCTGCCGGGGCGGCTGCCCCCAACGGGTCCTCGACAACCAATCACCTGTCGGGTTGGTGATTGGTGGTGGGGATGGGTTGGTGGGGATGGGGGGGGGGGGGGGGGGGGGGGGGGGGGGGTAGGGTTGGGAGTAGGGGGTAGGGGGCAAGGTGTTGACAGGGTGAACTTATTTGGTGGCAAGGGTGCCGAGGAGCCCCTGAATTTGCAGTGCCACGGTTGGGCACGGTCGGGCAAGTCCTTTTAGTCTATTTGGCCTACCCCTGGACTGTAACATACCTACATACCGTACGCGCAAGATTAATTGGCAAATGACTTCGCAAATGACCCTTTGCCAAACTGAATTTGAGTAGATACTGAGCCGGCTGGTTTGCTCGCTAGCTGGCTCGCATTTGCCAAGTATCTCCAACAACATCGGTTACCAACGAACTTCTGAAACCTGTACCCTCTGCTTGGTAGTCATGGCCCAACGCTAGATTTCCAGAAGTATTCAAGCCGAGGATGTGCAGCTTGTAGTAGTGGGCCAGTTAACTACAATGAATGACTGGAACTTTTTTTTTAAACAGTAAAACCTGGTTTTACACTGCAACCCTTGGCTGGGTATTTCATACTCTCTCTCTCTCTCTCTCTCTCTCTCTCTCTCTCTTTCTCTCTCTATCTCTCTCCCCCTCACTCCCTGGCTGGTTATTTTCAACATATATATAAGTTTAATTTGGCAAAACGACCCTTTAGCAACATTTGTTTAGATCTAAACTCGAGTCACCTTTTTCAGGTATTCAAATCACTTTTGCCAAGTTATTTTTGCCATGCAATTTTGAGACATAAATTATTGACAAAACACGATTTTTGCCGACTTTTAATCTTTTTACGGTACATACATACATACATACATACATACATACATACATACATACATACATACATACATACATACACACATACATACATACATACATGCATGCATGCATGCATACCTACATACCTACCTACCTACCTACATAAATACATACATGCATACATGCATACATGCATACATACATGCATACATGCATGCATACATACATACATAAATACATACATACATGCATACATGCATACATGCATGCATGCATACATACATACATACATACATACATACATACATACATACATACATACATACATACAGTGCCAAAGCATGACAGGAGGGGCCTCTCACCTAGTGCTGTAAGAATGTAGATTGAGATCACCCCACCAGCGCCCTCAGTCTCTTCACCATCTTGCCAAAGAACCTGAGGTGAGAGTGGTGGGTGGTGGTGGTGGTGTGGGTGGTGGGTGTGGGTGGTGGGTGGAGATGGTGGTGGGGGTGTGGGTGGTGGGTTGTGGGGTGGTGGTGTGTGGTGGGTGGTGGGTGGTGGGTGGAGAGTGGTGTTTGGTGTGGTGGTGGGGTGTAGGTGGTGGGTGGATGGGTGGTGGGGTGGTGGGTTGGAAGTGGTGGGTGGTGGGTGGTGGGTGGAGAGTGGTGGTGTGGTGGTGGGTGGTGGGTGGTGGGTGGTTTGTGGCCGCGTGTGTAGGTTGTTGGTGGTGTCTGTTGCGCGTGGTCTTTTATTTTTGTGTGGATTAGTCTGTGTTTCTTTGTATGTGTTGGGTTTGGTGGTTTGCGCGTGGGTGGGTTTTCTGTTTTTGATAGTCGGGGGGTTGTGGTTCTGGCTCTGTGTGTCTCTTTTGTATGTTTTTTTGGGTGTGGTGTCGCTTGGTGGCGTGGCCTGGGATTTTTTGTGGTGGGTGGCTCGGCTTTTCATCGTGCTTTTGTACCTTATTTTTTGCTCTTGGCTGTCCTCTCTTTTTTGTTTTATTTTTTATTTTCTGGTGTTTTGGTGGTGGGTGGTGGGGGCGCAGCTGGTGGGGTGTGGTGGTGGTGGGTGTGGGTGTGGGTGGCGCCGTGGTGGGTGGTGCGGTGGGGGCGGGTGGTTCCTGGGTGGGGGAGTGGTAGGGGGTGGTTGTTGGTTGACGCGTGTGGTGTGTGGTTGGTTTGGTCTTGTTCGGTGTTGTTTTTTTTTAGGTTTGCTGGTTGTGCTCATTCTCGCTGTTATTTTTTTGTTGTTTTCTCTTTTTTTTTTTTCACTCCCTCCTGTTTTGGTTGTATTTTTTGTTTTTGATTTTCTTTTTTTTTTTCTCTAATATGTTTTATTTCTTTTTTCTTTTTTTTTTTCTTTGTTTTTCCTTGTTTACTCTTTTTATTGTTTTAATATTTTTTTAATTGATTTGTTGTTGTATTTTTTTTGGTATTTGTTTTTGGGAGTTTGTTGTGGGCTGTGTTATTTTTTTTGTAGTTTTATCGTGTTATGTCATTATTTTTTTTTGTTCTATTTGGTTATGTTTTTTTTTTTAGTCCTTTTTTTTTTTTTGTTTTTTTTTAAGGTTTGTGAGGGTGGAAGATATAATAGATTGGGTTGTGTTATTTTTTTTTTTTGCGCCTTTTTTTGTTTTTTTTTTTTTTTTTTTTTTTTTTGTGTTGTTGTTTCTATTATTGCACTTATATTTTTCGATAGGGTTTTTAATGATCTGTCGGGTACCTTGTATGTTGGTTGATTTGTGTTTTTTGTTTTTCCGCGTTTGTGTTGGTTGGTGGGATTGTCGCGTTTGCTTGGTTCTTGATTGTGTCTACGTTGGTGAGTTTTGTTTTCTTGCGCGTTTGTGTTTTTGATGCCTCGTGGTGGGTGTGTGGTGGCTGGCGATTGGTGGGGTGGTGGCTGAGCTCCGTGGGTGGGTGGCTAGGGTGCGCGTCGTGGTTGTGGGTGGTAGAGTTGGTATAGGTGGGTTTAGTTCGTGGGTGGTGCGGGTGGAGGTCCGTGGGTGGTGGGTGCCGAGAGTGGTGGGTGGTGGGTGCGAGGAGTCCGTGGGTGGTGGGTGCGAAGAAGTCGTGGGTTGGTGGCGGTGAGAGTCCTGGGTTGGTGGAGGAGAGTGGTGGGTTGTGGATGGAGAGGGTGGGTGGTGGGTGAGGGTGGTGGGTGGTTGGTGGTGGGTGTATGGTGGTGTGTGGTGGTGTGGTGGTGTGGTGTTGTTGAGAGTTGTTGGTGGTGGGAGGTTGTGGTGTGTGGTTGTCGGTGTGTGGTGTGTGGCGCGTGGGTGTGTAGTGTGTGGTGTGCTGGCTTGGGTGGGCGCGTGGTGTTTGAGTCGTGTGGTCGTGTGGTGTGTGTTTGTGGTGTGTGGTGTGTGGTGTGTGGTGTGTGGCTCGTGGTGGTTGTGTGGTGCGGTGTGGTGTGGGTTGCGCGTGCGTTGGTTTGTGGGTTGTGTGTGTGTGGTGCTGGGTGGTGGGTGGTGGGTGGGTGTGTTTTGTTAGATGTTGCGCGATGTTGGTTGAGTGTTGTGGTTTGGTGGGTGTTCGTTGGTGGTGGGTGGCGATTGGGTGGGTGTTTTGTGGTTTTTGTTTGTGTTGTTAGTTCGTTGTGTGTTGTTTTATGTGTAGTTGGTTGTTGTGTTTGCTCGTTGTTTGTTGTCCTTTTTTTCGCGTTTGTTTTGTGTTTGATTACTCTTTTTTTGTGTGTGCTGGCGCGTTGGTGGGTGGTGTGCTGTGCGCGTGGTGGTGGTGGCTGCGCGCGTGTTGTTTGGTGGGTGGCGCGTTGTGGGTGTTGGGTAGTCGCGTTTTGTCTGGTGGGTGGAGATCGTGGGTGTGGGGTGCGACAGTCCGTGGGTGGTGGGTGGCCGACGTGGTTGGTGGTGGTGGAGAGGGTCGTGTGGTGGTGGAGAAGTCGTGGGTGGTGGGTGAGAGTCTGTGGTGGGTGAGAGTCGTGGGTGGTGGGTGGAGAGTCGTGGGTGGTGGGTGGAGAGTGGTGGGTGGTGGGTGGAGAGTGGTGGGTGGTGGGTGGAGAGTGGTGGGTGGTGGGTGGAGAGTGGTGGGTGGTGGGTGGAGAGTGGTGGGTGGTGGGTTCGCTTGGTTTTTGTTCTTGGCTCGTGGTGTGTGTGTTTGGTGGGCGCGTTGTGGGTGGTGGTATGGGATCGTGGTGGGTGGTGGGTGGCTTCTGGGTGTGGCTGTCTCTTGGTGGTTGGTTGATGGCGAGTTGGGTTGGTGTGTGATGGGTGTGGGTGGTGGATGGAGAGTCCGTGGTGGTGGGTGAGAGTCGTGGGTGGTGGATGGAGCGTGTGGGTGGTGGGGGGAGAGTCGGGGTGCTGGTGGAGAGTCGTGGTGGTGGGTGTAAAGAGTGTGGGTGGTGGGCTGGAGAGTCCTGGGTGGTGGATGGGGGGTGGTGGGTGGTGGGTGGAGATTCGTGGGGTGGATGAGAGTGGTGGGTTGTGATGGAGAGTGGTGGGGGTGGGGGTGGAGATGGTGGGGGGGGGGGTGGGAAGTGGTGGGTGGTGGGTGGAGAGTGGTGGGTGTATGGGTGTAGAGTGGTGGGTGGTGGGTGGAGAGTGGATTGGTGGTTGTTTGGTGTGTTTCGGCTTGGTGGGTTGGATGGGTGGAGTCGTTGGGTGGTGTATTTGAGAGTGGTGGGTGGTGGGTGGAGAGCTGGTGGTGGTGGATGGAGAGTCGTTGGTGGTGGGTTGTGCGTCGTTTGTGGTGGTGGGAGCGTGGTGGGTTGGTGGGTGAGATGGTAGGGTGTTGTGTGGAGATGGTGGGTTTTGGGTGGAGAGTGGTGGTGGGGGTTGATTTGGTTGTGTGTTGTTGGATCGATTTGTTTGTGTTTTGTTTTTTGAGTAGCAGACGGGGCTAAGCATTGCAAGAATACTGGAAGCTGGGAGGTGGGTTGAGGTAGGATGTGATCTTCTGGGCTTGGGGTTTTTTCTTATCTCGTGCGGGTATGATTGGCGGTAGTAAAATTCTATTTTATTTTGAGATTTGGTCTTTTGGATTCCGAGGGGTGGAATGAAGTTTGGAGAAAGGGGTAAGGGGGTGGAGACGAAGAAGTGGGGTAGTGTAGTTGGGAGTAGGAAGCAACGCAGATAAATAGGGTATGGAGCATATGAACGGTTAGGGAAAGGAAGAAGGCTTTCTTTTTTTTGTGGTGGGGACGGTGCCTGTAAGGAACGTGGTTTTAAAACATGAATTTGATCTTGAGCTGCATGATAATGCTGTTGAGGGTGAAAAGTCCGATAATTGAGGGAAACAAACGTCGATCACTGAGCCCAACACAACACCCTAACAATAGATTATGACGGGGGAACAGGTGTTGGGTTGGGCAAGGGGTATTGAGAGTAGGGGTGGGTTTAATGATGGGGTAGGGGTTGAGATGAATTTTTGGAGTGGAGTTGTGAAAGAGCTTTTGATTTTGGGTGTGTAGATGCGGTCATCGGTTTGGGATGTTTCACGTAGCTTTTATTTCCTTACAGCTTTTGTTGTTTTTTTGTTCTTTTTTACGGTGTTCGTTGTATTCTCTTCGTCCTGTTTAACATAGTCACTTGGTATATGCTGTCATTGCCGATATCTGCCACAGTATATTTTCTCCACCGTAATCGTATCCGGGATACCTATACAAAAGTTATTATACTTATATAAGTATAACGCGTCTAATCATCATTTCTCGTGCTCAGAAGAGCAGGTCAGAGGGTTAACAGGGGGATGCTTCAAGTGCGAACCATTCGTTGATGGGCATTTCGGCCAACTCCACTTGAAGGAACGGGGTGGTGTTCGTTTTGTGGTGTATGTTTTGATTTTCCATTTTCCCTGTTTCATCACTTCGTATATCTGGCATGAGAACGTAATATTATGATTTCAGGCGGCTCAGTCTCTCCATCTATCTTGCCAAAGACCTGAAAGTGGGCGTGGTTGTTGTGAAATTTGTAACCTGTTCAGAAGCAACCACAATCACCATGACAAAGGAAAACCACCCAAACAATGCAGAGAGAAAGAGACGAATGTTATGATTTCAGGTAGCTCAGTCTCTTCATCTATCTTGCCTACCTGCGAGTCTGGAGCCGAGTTGAGGTTGAGGTGTGATTTTGATTCCGCTTAGAGGTTCGGTGTGCGTTCCGTGCCGTTGATTTGACACCCTGCACGCTGAGCTGCGTTGCTTTTGCGGGGGCCTTGCCTTGCTTGCCTTCCTGAGGTTGGGGTGTGAGTTTATTTCCTTGAGGTGAGTGGAGGTGTGAGGTGAGGTAGGCGAGATTCCTTGATTTATTTAGCCTGAGGTTAGGTGAACCAGGGCTTTAAATTTACCGCTTTACAATATAGCATCCAATGCATAGTATTTTTGGCCCCGTTTTGGCGAAAATATAATCTCTGTAAAAACAAGTCAGATCCCCCCCCCCCCCCCCCCCCCCCCCCCCCCCTGAATAGCACTAAAAGCTACAAAAACCTTTAAAAGACACAAAACGGTGTCCCTGGAGGTGGCCTAAAACCATAAAGCTAGAAAAATCCACTTTAAGATTTGAAAAAAAAAAAAAACTGGTGTGAGTTGATTCCACCTTCAACAATTTTGCCAAAAAACTGCAAGTGAGGGTGTTTTATAGCGTTTAGGGTGTTGTGCCGTGTAGTGTTGTATAGCCTATGGCTGTATAGACTAGTGTTGTATAGCTGTTAGAGTGTTGTGTAGCGTATTGTATAGCGTAGTGCTTTATAGCGTAATGGTGTATAACGTATTGTCGTATAGCCTGTTGCTGTATAGCGTTTAGTGTGTTGTGTAGCGTATTGAATAGCTTATTATTGTATAGCATATGGTTGTATATCGAAGTGTTGTATAGTGTGTTGTTTAGAGTATATAGTGTTGTGTAGCGTGCTGCATAGTGTGCTGTGTAGCTTTTTGTACAGCGTATTGTTGTATAGCCTATTATTGTATAGCCTAGTGTTGTATAGCTGTTTGAGTGTTGTGTAGCGTGCTGTATAGTGTGTTGTGTAGCGTATTGTACAGCGTTTTATTGTTTAGCCTAGTGTTGTATACCTGTTTGAGTGTTGTGTACCGTGCTGTATAGTGTGTTGTGTAGCGTATTGTACAGCATATTATTGTTAAGCCTATTGTTGTATAGCCTAGTGTTATATAGCGATTAGAGTGTTATGTAGCGTATTGTATAGCGTAGTGTTGTACAGAGTGTTGTATAGCGTATCGGGTGTTGTGTAGCATATGGCTAGGGAGCGGCAGGTAGCCCTAACTTCGGCCAAAAGTAGGACTTATAGCCCTAATAGCTGGGTTAGTCCTAATAGCTGGGAGCTAACTTAGCCAAATGTAGCCATCAAAAATCTTACCACGAGAAAGGGTAGGTCACGACAGGCTCCGGGTTACCTTGCTATATGAACGGAATCACGCTTCGCGAATGCGAAATTCGGATTCCTTGTTAAAAGCTACACAAAATCGGTACCAAATAGCAACTTCGAGGACAAGTTACCGACATTAATAGCTCAAAACCAGCTATGCGAGCACGGCAGGTAGCGCTAGGTAGCGCGAGTAGCGCTAGGTAGCGCTACCCAGCTACCCCCCCCCCCCCCCCCCCCCCCCTGCCCCTCCCTACACATGGTTGCATAGCTTAGTGTTGTATAATGTGTTGTATAGCGTATAGAGTGTTGTGTAGCGTAGTGTTGTATAATGTGTTGTATAATGTGTTGTATAGCATATAGCGTCTTGTGTAGCGTATAGTTGTATATCTTAGTGTTGTATAATGTGGTGTATAGCGTTTAGAGTGTTGTGCAGCGTGTTATTGTATAGCCTATGGTTGTATAGCCTAGTGCTGTATAGCGTTTAGTGTGTTGTGTAGCGCATTGTATAGTCTATGGCTGTATAGCATATGGTTGCTTAGCTTAGTGTTGTATAATGTGGTGTATAGCGTATAGAGTGTTGTGAAGCGTATTATTGTATAGCCTATGGTTGTATAGCCTAGAGTTGTGAAGCGTTTAGTGTGTTGTGTAGCGTATTGTACAGCATATTATTGTATAACCTATGGCTGTATTGCATATGGTTGCATAGCTTAGTGTTGTATAATGTGGTGTATGGGGTATAGCGTGTTGTGTAGCTTAGTGTATATGTAGTATGTAGTGTATAAATATGTATACATAGCGTATAGAGTGCTGTGTAGCGTAGTGTTGTGTCGCTTGGTGGTGTTTTGCATATAGAGTGGTGTATACCAGTGCATTACAAGCAGGCACATGTAAGAGTGTATGATAGAGAGGCTAGCAGGTTAGCAAGCAGGCAAGAATGGAGAGAGACTATCAAGTTAGCAGCCTGGACGGTGACTATAGCTAGCTCCGGCTTACGCTATGGTGTCCTTAACTTCACGTCCTGTGAGTAACTGTATTACACGGATGTAACAATTTCAATTTCAATTTCAAGTAGCAGCCTGACAAAGGCCTACCACCCCATAACAACCCTCTGCTCTTATCGTAGCAAGGGTTGCAAGGAGGTATGTGACTGACGTCCACACGCAACGAAAGGACGCCAACAAAAATCCAGGCTGGCAGACAGAGAGTTTGTGTGTGTTAGGGTGGGGGGAGGGGGAGGGGGGCTGCAGGCAGTGCCTCCTTGTGAGAGATGAATATAACTACATCCACAATGGTCTTGTATCTCCTATCTACACCTACCACTCCACAGCCACACCTACCACCCGACAGTTGCACCTACTGACGTACAGCTATACCAATCACCTTACAGCTATACCAACCCCCTTACAGCTATGCCAACCACCTGACAGCTACACCTTCCACCCGACAGTTGCACCTACTGACGTACAGCTATACCAACCCCCTTACAGCTATGCCAACCACCTGACAGCTACACCTTCCACCCGACAGTTGCACCTACTGACGTACAGCTATACCAACCCCCTTACAGCTATGCCAACCACCTGACAGCTACACCTTCCACCCGACAGTTGCACCTACTGACGTACAGCTATACCAACCACCTTCCACCCACACCTATCACCTAACAGGTGCATCGAGCAACCCACAGTTGCACCTACTGACGTAAAGCTATACCAACCACCTTCCAGCCACACCTAGCACCTAACAGCTGCATCGAGCAACCCACAGCCAAAGCATCGAGCAACACACAGCCAAACGTACCAAGAGGTTGAAAAGATTTCCACTCAGATGAGGCAAGCTACCGTGGCAGAAGGAATGTGTGACAAACTGCGTACAAACAAGAGCAACGTTGGTGAAAACACGTGTCAAAACAGGGGAAACAGGAGAAACAGAGTGAGACAGGGCGAGGCAAGCTACCATGGCAGAAGGAATGTGTGACAAACTGCGTACAAATAAGAGCAACGTTGGTGAAAACACGTGTCAACACGTGTCAACACGTGTCAAAACAGGGGAAACAGGAGAAACAGAGTGAGACAGGGCGAGGCAAGCTACCATGGCAGAAGGATTGTGTGACAAACTGCGTACAAGTAAGAGCAACATCAGTTAAGAAACAACGTTTACAAAATGACCATAAGGCAAAACAGATCAAGAATCCAATGAGGGCAAAACCGAGCGCAAACCCAGTAAGAAACATGTCGATCCAGAGAAGGAATAAAGCTGGTAAAAATGAGAGGGGAAGGGGGCGTGAGGTGTCTTTGTGCGATTAAAGTAAGACGTCCAAGTTCTGTTATGGACGTTTTCTCGGGGGGTGACTAGAAGGAAGACGCCTCGTCGTGGATGTAAGTTCAGTTACCCTCCGTCTCTGCCTCCGACCCCACAGGACCTAAGCAATTGGTCTTCAGTCGGCGTCAGGGGAGAGAGAGGGGGCAGCAATGAATGTTTGGGTTCGGGTTGTTGGGTTGGGTGGTTTGGGTTGGTTGGTTGGGTTGGGTTTGTTGGTTGGGTTGTGTTTGGGTTGGGTGGGTTAGTTGGGTTGGTTGGGTTGGGTTGGGTTGGGTTGGGTTGCTTGGTTGGGTTGGTGTTTGGGTTGGGTGGGTTGGGTTGGGTGGGTTGGGTTGGGTTTGGGTTGGCTTGGGTTGGGTTGTTGTTGGGTTAGGGTTGGGTGGGTTCTTGTCGGGTTTGGTGGGTTGGGTTGGGCATTTGTATGCCTTAAGATGTAGTTTTGTGACTAGATGCAGATGGGTGCGTGTGTGCATGTGTATGCATATGGGGTATGATATTGTGGACTAGAGGTTTCATGTGGGGTGCATGTGGTAATGCTATGGGTAATATATTGGTGACTAATGTCCTGCGTGTGCATGTGTTGTGCATGTGTAGCCTAGGGGTAATTATTGTTTACTAGATGTACATGTTGTTTGCATGTGTAATGCAGATGGGTAATATTTTTGACTAGATGTACATGGTGGTGTGGGCATGTGTATCATATGGTAATATATTGTGACTAGATGTTTAACATGTGTGTTTCATCATGGGTAATATTTTGACATAGATGTCATGTGTGTGAATGTGTTGCATATGACGTTAACTATATTGTGACTTATATGTACATGTGTGTGCATATGGGTATATAATTGTGACTGAGATTGCATGCTGGCTCATCGTTTATGCATATGGGTAATATATTGTGACTAGATGTACATGTGTATGCATATGGGTAATATATTGTGACTAGATGTGCATGTGTGTGCATGTGTATGCATATGGGTAATATATTGTGACTAGATGTACATGTGTATGCATATGGGTAATATATTGTGACTAGATGTACATGTGTATGCATATGGGTAATATATTGTGACTAGATGTACATGTGTGTGCATGTGTATGCATATGGGTAATATATTGTGACTAGATGTACATGTGTGTGCATGTGTATGCATGTGGGTATAATACTGTGACTAGATGTACATGTGTGCGCATGTGTGTGCATACAAGGTATACTTTTGTGACTAGATGCACATGTGTGTGCATGTGTATGCATGCATATGCATGTGTGTCTCCTTTGTGCATGTGTGTATCCTGCATGTGTGTGCATGTGTTAGCATATGGGTCTCCTTCTGTGTGTAGGTGCACAGGCGGGTAGATGTGCGATTGAGTGCCCATGTCTACACATGTGAGTGCGCATGCGTGTCTATGTGTGTGTATATTTGCATGTGTGTAAATATCTAGGCACTGACATGTCATATGATTTTGAGCAAATGTGAGTATGATATCGTTTGGTATCATACAAATTGCGTCAAATGATTTTGTGCATGAATGGTAACTTTAGCCTAGCCAGACTGCCGACATCATATGATATCATATGATGACATGATATCAAATGATATCATATTGCTGTTCCCTATATATATGTGACAACCAATGTCCATGCTTGCACCAGATCCCTGTATCCTCTCACCTGCCACCACTGGGGTGCTGCATGGTGCAGGTACAGTACTTCCCTCAAGCCAGGATAGTGCAGCACATGATCTGCTACGAAAACTAGCACATTCGCTAGGAGGAGGAAGTACACTCCATTTCCTGACTCCTCTGTGTTTCCATTCTTGGCCAGAGCATTCAGGCGGTGGGTAGTCCTCCTAGGCAGGTTAGCAGATCTAAGGGTCGGAGAGGCTAACCCCAATGCTGGTGGTGGTATTCGGCCCAAGGGGAGAGGTCCTGGGACATTTAATTGAGCAGGCGGGGCTGCAAGCGAGGGGACGCGGCTTGCTTTCAATACGCATGGAGAGGATCGAGTAATCCGGCTCTGGGCGGAAGCTAACATGCTGGGCCCCGTACGCGATAGGGGAAGATTGGAAGCAGGAGAAAGATTGAAAAGGCCCCTTACGCGACTGGGAATTGGGGAAAGACTACAAGCAGGGAGGGAATGAAAAAAGCCCTTGATAGAAAGAAGCGCTTGGGGAATTCAAGGATGGCGATACGGACAAGATAGGAGGAGGAGTAATGCCAGAAGAGACAAATGCTCCTGGTGGGTACTGCGCGTTTATCGGATGGGCAGGGGTTGGCGTAGGGCCTGTCGATGCCTCTAGTTGACCTGATACCGCTCAATTGTAGCTGTCACCCTAGTCAGCTGTCGGTCAGTAGCTGGGTCGGTACTCGAAATGCACACTTGTATACACCAGGGCCTCGACTAACTCAGCCAGACGGCTCAGCCTCCCCCTCTCCCTACGACTGCCTGCACCCTGTTCAGGGTAGTTCATCAGGTGTTCAACTACTCCCCGTCCAGATGGTTGAACAGGCGTCCAGGGTGTTTAAATAGGGCATTAATCCTATCTATGCTAGCATGTTCAAATACCGGAAGTCAACAACTGCATGTTAAACTAGAACATTCAACACCCTGCCACATCCGGTTGACGATCTGATAGTATGCACAAGAAAGGTGATAAGAGGATAACGGGTAAAAAACGATCTGTTCATTTTTACATTTCCCCTTAATTATGTTTTTACTACTGGAGAGGGTTAGCAGCGAAATTGCTGGCTGGAGCCATTTAACCAAGTTCAAGTTCATAAGGACAACGTTTTTAGTTTGGTTGAAGGTCGATATCTCCCGCTGACCTACGTGCGCCTATTATCTTGTAGGAGAGGCAACGCCATTGTATCTGCATCCTGGGTGTCGCTGGTTTGTGTCAAGAGAGCCACCTCCAGGGTTGAGGGTTTTGTTTGGACCTTCCCTCCAAACAAAAAAAGCGTGCATCCTTGATGGCTGGAGCCCGGTGAACAACTTCAAGTTCTGTATGGACGTC
Organism: Chlamydomonas sp. ICE-L; assembly: GCA_013435795.1. Taxonomy (NCBI): domain Eukaryota; kingdom Viridiplantae; phylum Chlorophyta; class Chlorophyceae; order Chlamydomonadales; family Chlamydomonadaceae; genus Chlamydomonas; species Chlamydomonas sp. ICE-L. The sequence goes on along the minus strand of JACBWV010000610.1, from coordinate 117,661,414 downwards.
TTTCTTTTTACAACAAGGATATTCGCCTCAATTGGTGGGTCTTAGTTCGCTGGCCATACCCTGAAAGGATCAGATGTGATCGGCAAAGTCAAGTCATGACAAGTGATAGTTGGGAAATGTATTATCAAGGGACAAGGTCTTTCGAGACAGCAACCAGGTGGCTGTGTTGGCGGTGCATGTTGGCTAAAAGCTGAAGGGACTAGCAAAGCATAATAACTGACTACCAAAAGTGTTCCAGCTTCGATCCTCCAAAATCAACTTCGAACCTCCAAAAGACAACTTCGAGCTTCCAAAATTAATTAGGAAATCCAGTTGACGGTGCAAAGAAAATTAGACACCAAAGAATAGACTCCAGCTCAATCTGACACCATTCAAAATGAATCCTCCGTGTCGCTGATTTGTATCAGGAGACCCACCTCCTGGGGTGAAAGTCCTTTCACAACTAAGAAAAAAAAATCCTGGCACCAGAACACAAATTCGGGTGATCAAAGCGGAGGAGAAAACAATACGCTCCTTCTTCAAAACAGTGTGCACTATAGAACATGTGGTGGGGGATGGGAGAAAATAATACGATCCTCCTTCAAAACAATGCGCACTGTAGAACATGTGGTGGGGGCACAGGAGAAAACAATACGCTCCTTCTTCAAAACAATACACATCATAGAATATGCTGTGGGGGAATAGGAGAAAACAATACACTCCTTCTTCAAAACAATGTCCATCATAGAACATGCTGTGGGGACACATCAGAAAACTACGCTCCTTCTTCAAAATAATGCGCATCATAGAAAATGTGATGGGGGCATAGGAGAAAACAATACGCTCCTTCTTCAAAACTATTCGCATCATAGAATATCGCGAGGGCTATCTCTCCCTGAGATATCTTAGGCAGGCCAGTAGTATTTAGCATCTCAGACATCCCAGCCCAGTACATGCTGCGCAAGTTGGCAGTGAATGGTGGTCATATTCGATGATTCAACTCTTGCTTTCTGGACTCCTAACCATCCTGCAGCCTCGATTGAACCACAACACAGGCTCACACACACAAACGATGCAGTGCCAATGAAGTAGTAGCACATCAAAATTTTGCCCCACTAGTTCAAGCAGATAACCACCAGATAAATTTATTTTCAACGTCAACACAGTTTCACCGACAATCGCTGCCCAGAACCCGAACCCTGGTTGAAAGAGCCCAGTTTTGCCAAGTAAAGCACAGCACTTTAACCCTGCATTTCATTCCAAACAAGAAGCTTCTATATCTTCCTCGTTCATCCCTACACACACGTGCATTAAAATATAGCATCTGGCTTCGCACACTACCCAAGAGGTATTGAAGAGAGAGGACACACATACTAACACCTTATACAGGGCCTATGCATTGCATTCTACTTGAATATACAGTGTGCAGTCTAAAGGCTGATAGACCATGCATGAATCAGATCTAAAGGCTGATAGACCATGCATGAATCAGATCTGAAGGCTGATAGACCAAGTATATTTGGAGGATTGTGATGATGCATAGCTATTTTTTTGAACTACATACGGCAGCTTCTAGGCAGCTCCCTGAGCCAGCCACTTGGCCCAGCCCCAAGATGGAAACAATTTAGGGGAGCTGGTTGTCTTAGCTTCAACCTGCACTGGGAGCATCAGGGGAGCTACCTAGAAGCTGCTACTCGTAGCTGAAAGGAAAAGCTATGGGAGCTGGCATTGAATATGCTGTACATGCTGCTTCAAAATACAGGAGAGGTGGTTGTGTCAGCTTCAATGTGCACTCGGTTGCATCAGGTTTTCCCGACTAGCCAGTGAGGGGAGCTGCCTAGAAGCTGCTGCTCGTAGCTGAAAATAAAAGCTACGTGATGATGGCCTGCCCTAGATGCAAGTCGTTCTGAGACATCAGAGCTTTTGTTTTCGGCTACGAACAGCAGCTTCTAGCCTAGGCAGCTCCCCTTACTGATTATCAAGCCTAATCCACGACTCACAGTGCACCTTGAAGCTGACATAATCAGCAGTCCGGAACTGATGAAATATATGGGGGGTAGCATAGTGACTGGCTCAGGGAGCTGCCTACAAGCTGCTAAGAAAGGCCTGAAAGAAAAGCCATGAGAAAGCTGATACCCAGTCAGCATGTCTGATACACCGTGTATCAAGCCAATCCAACAGGAGGATCGTGATGATGGAACCAACACCGCATGTCAGTCGTAGTGGGAGATGGTCCACGGTCAGCATCGACCCAGCAATGGCGAGTGTCAGAGTGGTGAACTACAGAGATGATCCACGGTCAGCATCGACCCAGCAATGGCGAGTGTCAGAGTGGTGAACTACAGAGATGGTCCACGGTCAGCATCGACCCAGCAATGGCAAGTGTCAGAGTGGTGAACTACAGAGACACGAATGCTATATCGATATCTTGACCACTCTGACAGCGAGTAGTGAAAGAATGGCTTGTTTAGGGCAGGCAACATGGGAATTTCTTCAGGATGAAGCTTCAGGATGAAACCGCCTAAATATTTCATTCCTCATGATCAGACCATCCTCAGCCCCGGCATGCCAGTTGTAGTGGGGTATAATTCACGGTCAGCATCGGCCCAACTATGGCGAGTAGTGACACAGACTCACACGACGCAGTGCCAATGAAGTTGTAGCACATCAACATTTTGCCTCGATAGCCCAAGCAGATAACCACCATATAAAATATTTTGAACATTAACACAGTTTCACCGACAATCGCTACCCAGAAACTGAACCCTTGTTAACAGAGCCCAGCATCGGCCCAGCAATGGCCGTAAATACTAGAATGGAAACGGACAACAACCGGTTAAACATGGAATAAAGTGGTCAATTTAGCCCTCGTACGGTCAGATCTCCCTAAATCAACTCCTTTGATCCATGTTTAACCGTTTGTGGTCTGTTTCCATTTTAGTAGTGAGTGAAAGAATGGCTTGTTCGGGGCAGGCAACATAGGACTATCTGCAAGCTTCAGGATGAAATCGTCAAAATATTTCATCACTGGTGATCAGACCATCCTTAGCGTCCCGAAACGGACTTTGATCATCTGATATTATTGGTATCATTTATACAGGATGAAACCGTCTAAATATTTCATCCCAGGAGATCAGACCATCCTTAGCACCCCGAAAAAGACTTCAAACAACTGCTATCATTGGTATAAATATCATTTCCTATTTGAAACTCCTGAAATGTAGATTCATGCAGTGATCAAGGCTTTGCTGATGATAATTTCTTGATGATGAGTTCCTCAAAATATTGGAACAAGATGAAACAAGCATTCAATTCTGCAAGGGTGCTCACAATTTATCACCCGGTCGACATCTCTTACGCCTCGCCTAGAAAATTTGGTGCGTGAAGTACGATTCCTTGCCAAAGAAGTTATCAATAATCCCGTGCTCCTAGCAAGCACACACAGATATGCACTGGCCTCCAATAAGATGCCAGTCTGGCAAGCCTCCAAGGAAATGCCAGTCTGGCAAGCCTCCAATAAGATGCCAGTCTGGCAAGCCTCCAAGGAGATACCAGTCTGGCAAGCCTCTAAGAAGATGACAGTCTGGCAAGCCTCAAAGAAGTTGCCAGTCTGGCAAGCCTCCGATCAGGTGCCAGTCTGGCAAGCCTCCAATAAGTTACCCCCCTCCTCAGCCCCCCTTCACCACTACTACAATCTAACTACTACCATCAAACGAAAACTACTGGATCCAAGGTACATGCTGCTTAACGACATACGATATCGTCGCTGCCTGGGTTCATGCTGCTTAACGACATCCGCTAGACTCGCTGCCAGGGTACATGCTGCTTAATGACCTCCTCCGATAGCACTCGCTAAACCCCTAATTCACAACCCGCTAAACCTTACGTAGATAGAAAAAATGTGAGAAAAAATGCAGGGAGTTGCTTGTGCGAGGGTCTTAGGGGACGAGTGGTGCAAAAGAGTAGGTACTGTTGGGGGTAGGGTGGGCTGGTGGGGGGTGGATAGGAGGGAATGTCTTAGGCAGGGGAATATGAGGTTGCAATGGAAGAGGGAGGGGGATGGGGGCGCCAGAGGAGGTGACGAGTCCTCCTCTTCCATATGCGTAAGATAGTTTTCACGCATGGGCATCACACATCCCTGCTCGAGCTCACGGCTAAAATCCACACTTGTAAACTGCTGCTTGACCACGTAAACAAGCCCCGCTGCCAGCGTACATGCTGCGTAACGACATCAGCTAGCTTCGCTGCCTGGTTACATCTTCTATAAAACAGCTACGGACTCTCTCCACTCTCCTCTCCACTCCACCAAGGTAGAGCGGTCCCATTTATTTCGGTTCACTTTTTCACCCCATCGGGCTATCCCTCCTACGGGATCGACCAGCAGCTCACAGCAAACGTAGCAGGCGAAAGCCGCGGTGGTCGGGGCATCTGCAGAGGAGGCTGAATCACTAACGGAACCAGCGGATGACGGTGGAAGTGCCATCCTTTGCCAGCCGGTACCAGAAGAGGTCGTGAAGGCAGCAACTCAACTCAACAGTCTACTCAACAAAATCTGTACTCAAAGTTGCTAGCCACGGGCGTAAAGGTTATGTTGGCGTCCCTTCACCTTGTGTATACGTCAGCCTCAAACCTCCTAGCAATCCTTACTAAACTCGCGATGGGTCTTTTACAAGACGCAGGTTCGAGGACGGAGCCGTCAGAGAGAAGAGAATATATGAGGAAGAACGCATGTCAGTTTCGAATATTTATAGCACCTAGCAATAGTCAGCCGTAGACCGTCCTTGAACTCAATGGTCAGATCGAGGGTCAGGTTGAAAGATTTACGCAAGATGGGTGGCGTATCGAATCTAGATCAAGGTTCAGATTGAAATATTGACGTAAGATCGTGGCGTATCGAATCATGCATAATATATCTTCACAATCTTCGCTTCCACTCTAGTACGGCAAGAGTTTCTACCGCTATACCGCTATACCGCTATAATACGCCTTAAACGATATCGTTGACGCCCGTGAGGCTAGGGGGACTTCCGAACGAATTCCGTTGCATTGGCACTTCAGTAATCAGGGCGACCTGCTGAACAGCCTTTACGCGCCAGCCTGGTAACTCCCATATCGCTGCCTCCATACCGAGGTAGCCCTGGCGTGACCAGTAGGTCAATCGCACCAACCCCACCACCACCAAGTGTCAAGTACTCAAGTCAACGGAATTCGCTGAAGTCCTGCGCTGCGGACCCATCTTGGAGGCCGCCCCCCAGCCTGGCTGACGTCAACGATATCGTTTAAGGCGTAGTATAGCGGTGCCCCGCTTGGATGTCCTATTCATGGGATGAGATTGGCAAACCAGAGATGCCTTCTTATCTCATCAGAGACCTACCTCACAAGGTGGTTCGTAATATGTATATGATTCAGAACTTCTTCCCACCACCTGAGGGAGGAGAGAGAGAGAGAGAGAGAGAGAGAGAGAGAGAGAGGGGGGGGTCATTACATAAACTCGGCGAATCATCGTTGAGACAGGACAGCAGCACAGCCAGCCTTCAATCCAATTGTACAACAGGACACGTGGGGGTCCTTGATCTAAGAGATAAAGGGCTCGTTGAATAATCTCGGCAAATCATTGCCGAGACAGGACAGCAGCACAGCCTGCCTACCATCTAATTTTATAACATGAAGCATGAGGGTTCTGAGCCACCCCCACAAACCTCTTTATATATATACATATACATATAGAGAGAGAAAGAGTCAGGGAGGGAGAGGGTTCGACACAGAAACTCAGCAAATCATTGCCGAGACAAGACAGCAGCACAGCCTGCTTACTACTAAATTGTGTAACAGGAAGTATCTTACCTTAAAAATATATTTAAACTGCAAATCTCAAGCAACTTTTAACACTACATTTCAAAATCGTAAGTATCGATCTCTAGCTGTATGGTCAAGTACTACACAGCATCAGTCAGACGGGTCTGCGGTTTGAGCCCTGGCCATGATCACACATTTCAGACTTGCCGCCTTTTTCCACTAGCAATCGAGCGGTAGTCCCAGGTCAGGCGTAGTTTCGGTCTACGAAACCAAATAAACCCAACATGGTAGTCATTCTCCAGTAGGTACGGTACATGCAAACTTCAATCTCGCGTCCTCTGGCAGCTCGTACAAATGTACAATTTCCAAAAATTTAAAACGTAAAGCCAATACGTACGAGCGTGCTGAAGAGCCGCATATATGATACTCTGATATAAAATCATGATACGTAAATAGGCTACAACCAGTCGAACACAGACGTGGTAGAGGACACTCCATTGTAAATGAAAGCCCCTGAGACAGGTAGAAACTGCTGAGTGATGAGCTTGATGGCCTCCTGCATTGCACATGGGTAGAAAGATTACAAGGGGCTGCACATGGTGTGATAAACTGAGTAGCGTAGACTGATTACATAAATAATGGTGTGGTGCACGGGTTAGAATGGGGGAGTCCCCTCGAGGGCGTCGGCCCCTTGTAGGGCGCCCCGGTTCTAATCTGCACTCTGTCGTGTGCTCTAGAAATACCTGGTTTCCGTGGTTCTCGCTCGGGGGGCAATTGTTGGCTGCAATGTGCAGAGACTACAGACAGTTGGACGCCAAATCTGGAGTTAAGAATCTTGTAACAATTATAATTATTATTATTATTATTATTATAATTATAATTATTTACAGTTATTTACATAAATTAATAAATAGTACGCCTTATTACGAGGCGTGAGGTTGAGGGGGGCAGCCAGTTTGCTTGCACTGGGGCGAACCACCGACTGATAACATATGGGTGCGAGCAGTAACTAGCAAGAGTAATGATTCAGTGGGTCAGGAGGTTTCATCCTGTGCCAGAAGTTGATTCAAGCCGACCAATTAATTCCATTTCAGTATAGGATGACATGAATATTTGCGATTTTTGACTTTTACTTCAGATTTTCTGAGCACCTAATTATTATTGTGGGAGGAGATTATGGCCTAGGGAGAAGATTATGGCCAAGTGGGTTCCGGAGCCGGGGTGGGTGGGTGGGTGGATGGTAAACTCAGCCAACTTTTGAAAAAAAGGGCATGTGGTCTGTGGATTTTATTCCTGCCCCCCCCCCCCCCCCCCCCCCCCCCTCGCTTCGCACCTGTGCAGCTACACCACCCATGAGAGCAGCTACCACATGGAGTTCTCCAGCGCCAAACCTGCATACCTCCACCACGTAGTCATCGGCAATGCAGCCAGTGACGCCATGCTCTGAGAGAATCTGCACGAGAAGCAGGAGAAAGCAAAAAACGAAGCTTGGGCAAACATTGTTTTTGGACGATTTATTGTTTGTTTGATTGACCCATTGAATGATTTATTGTTTGTTTGATTGTTTGGTCTGGTTTGGTTGACAGATTAATTAATTGTTTGTCTGATTGTTTGATTGATTAATTGATTGATATAATTGATTGGTTGATCGTTTGATTGATCCATTGTTTGTTTGATTGACCCATTGATTGATTTATTGTTTGGTTGATTGGTTGATTGATTGATCGATCGTTTGATTGATCCATTGATCAATTGATCGATTGTTTGTTTGATTGACCCATTGATTGACATATTGTTTGGTTGATTGATTATATGATATCATGTAGCCGTTTCCTTCAGATACCAAACTATGCATCTGACACTCATTATATCAATACAAAGCATAATCCGGAATCAACAGTCGTAGGTCGTACTCTGTACCTGTTGAAAGGCACGGCTTCGGTTGCTCTCTAGACATCTTGCTAGATGTCTAGAGAGCACTCAAAGCCATGCTGTTCAACAGTACCTCGACTTTTCAGGCCAAATTTACGACAATTCTCCTTCACATACATTGAGGACATGCACAACTAACCAGGGCAGGCTGCTGCCACCCTGGTAAGCGGTGTTGCACAATAATAGTCCTGTCCAGTGGTTGGCCCCAGTGAAAGCAAACGGGCTGGCCCCCTCAACCTCACGCCTCGTAACAAGACGTACTATTGATTCATTATTGCGGTCCAGCCGCACAGTAAACAAAAACAACCAAGTCCACATTGATTTATTATTGCGGTCCAGCTGCACAGTAAACAAAAACAACCAAGTCCACATTGATTTATTATTGCGGTCCAGCTGCACAGTAAACAAAAACAACCAAGTCCACATTGATTAATTATTGCGGTCCAGCTGCACAGTAAACAAAAACAACCAAGTCCACATTGATTTATTATTGCGGTCCAGCTGCACAGTAAACAAAAACAACCAAGTCCACATTGATTAATTATTGCGGTCCAGCTGCACAGTAAACAAAAACAACCAAGTCCACATTGATTAATTATTGCGGTCCAGCTGCACAGTAAACAAAAACAACCAAGTCCACATTGATTTATTAGTGCGGTCCAGCCGCACAGTAAACAAAAACAACTTAGTCCACATTTCTCCCACCGACCCAAAGTGCGCCTACTTTATTGTAGGAGTGGCAACGCCATTCAAACTGAATCCTCTGGATCGTTGGTTTGTGTCGGGAGACCCACCTCCTGGGGTGAAAGTCCTTCCACAACTTAAGAACAAAAAAAGGAATAAGTCATCTAGTCAACCCTACGATAAATAAAATACAGTTAGCCATCTAGCTATGATCTAGTAGGGGGAGGGTCCCTCCAAAGTCGAATCTACACACACACTACACACACGAAGACTAACACACCACACACATCTCACAAACACGCCACCCTGCGCACTCTCACAAACACGCCACCCTGCGCACTCTCACTAACACGCCACCCTGCGCACTCTCACAAACACGCCACCCTGCGCACTCTCACAAACACGCCACCCTGCGTACCTGGTTGGCCACCCCCTTCAGCGCTGGTACATCTTCCTCCAGCAAGTGGTCCAAACACACCACACACAAACACATTTCACACACACACAACGCACTCACACACACATCTCATTCTCACACACACATCACACAAACGTCACCCTGCGCACCTGGTTGGCCACCCCCTTTAGGACTGGTACGTCCTCCTCAAGTAAGTAGTCTGCAGTGCCACACCCACACATCTCACACACACACATCTCACACACACACACATCTCACTCTCACAAACACGCCACCCTGCGCATATGGTCAGCCACCCTCTTCAGCGCTGGTACGTCCTTCTCTAGCAAGTGACTGAAGCACACCACACACATCTCACTCACTCACACATCTCACTCACACACATCTCACACACACACATCTCACTCTCACAAACACGCCACCCTGAGCACCTGGTTGGCTACCCCCTTCAGCGCTGGTACGTCCTCCTCTAGCAAGTGATTGAAACACACCACACACGTCTCACTCACACACATATCTCACTCTCACAAACACGCCACCCTGCGCACCTGGTTGGCTACCCCCTTCAGCGCTGGTACATCCTCCTCTAGCAAGTGGTCTGCAGTGCCACACCCACACAGATCTCACTCACACACGCTACCCTGCCCACCTGATTAGCCACCCCCTTCAGCGCTGGTACATTTTCCTCAAGCAAGTGATTAAAACGCACCAAACACATCTCACTCTCACAAACACGCCACTCTGCGCACCTGGTTAGCCACTCCCTTCAGCTCTGGTACGTCCTCCTCAAGTAAGTGGTCTGCAGTGCCACACCCACACATCTCACTCACACACGCATCTGACACACACACAGATCTCACTCACACACGCCACCCTGCCCACCTGATTAGCCACCCCCTTCAGCGCTGGTACATCCTCCTCAAGCAAGTGGTCTGCAGTGCCAGGGTACCGGGAGTAGGTAGCGTAAAACCTGTCTACTGCAAGCAGCAGGACACCAAAGGAAACGTCTGCTAGCTGTGAACCCTCAGCTGAAAGATCCTTCTGGAGAGAGGCTCCTCTGCTGTCTCTCCTGCCACTGCCTGCTGCCTCGAACTTCAGCGGTCGGTACCTACATTTGTATTATTATTTTTAGTTATGACTAGGAACCGGCACATCATACGATTTTGACCAAAGGACACCATAGGAAACCTCTGCTAGCTGTGAACCCTAAGCTGACAGATCCTTTTGGAGAGAGGCTCCTCTACTGTCCCTCCTGCCACTGCCTGCTGCCTCAAACTTCAGCCTAAACAATAAAAACCATCATAGTAACCATTCCCCACTGCAGGCGAACGGGAAGGTTCCTTCAATCTCACGCCTTGTGGCAAGGTGTATGAGTTTTCGCAAGGTGCATGAGTTTTCAATTTTTGTTGCACTAATTGCCACCCCTTTATGAGGGCTGAACCTCAACATGACACCCCTACCACTCGGGAAGGCAGCGGTGCCGATTATACCTAAGGGTTAGACATCGACCGGGGCCTTAGTCCCACGCCACCTGCGCATGCACCTGGGCCGGTCACCTCTGTTTTTTTATGGCAACGCTTTTGGGCAGCAGGCATACCATGGCATACTAAAAATGTTTGTAGCAATTTAGGGGATGAATTGGGCTCAGAGGTCAGACTTTGTACTTGATCTCAGGCCAAAGCTCCCAGAATTCTCCCGGAATTCTCAGATTTCAGGCAAAATTCGAGATACTAGGTCGCAAGTCTGACATTTTTCGCATGCAATGGTAGTAGATTTCACCAGACTTAGTTTCGCCTTGAAAGTGGTAGGCAGACGGAGGGGGCGAAAACTAACTATCTCTCTTCATTACTTTTTCAATTCGGCTGTCTGGCGATGAAACGAAGGGTGTTCATCTGCAAACTGTTTGGCCTTCGCCATCTTGAGGAAGGTCATACCCTCGTCATCCATCAGGCAGCAGCCCAGCATCTTCGCTATCATGATCAAGACCGTGAGCCCATAAGCCTTAAAGGCATATAGAAACCATGGTTAAGGACCAGCCAGAAAAAAACATATTATACACTGTTTCTTTATTGGGCTACGCATGGCAGCTTCCAGCCAGCTCCATTAGCCAGCCACTGGGTCAAGCCTGGGGTTTGCAGCATCATTAGAACGCCTGTCATGACAGCTTTCAGGCGCACAAGCTAGATTCAGATTTGGCCCGGGGACAGGGGAAGAGAGCTGCCTAGAAGCTGCTATGCGCAGCTAGAAAAATGGAACAGTGATATTTGAAGACAAAATAGACGTCTATAGACAACTAGTTATCACAGACTAGAGGCTAGTCAATATAGACTATATACAATATACGATACTAGTCATAATACTAAGTCACAAGAGTCACAATACTATTCACAATACAATTCACAATACTATTCACAATACTATTCACAATACTATTCACAATACTATTCACAATACTATTCACAATACTATTCACAATACTATTCACAATACTATTCACAACACAATTCACAATACTATTCACAATACTATTCACAATACTATTCACAATACTATTCACAATACTATTCACAATACTATTCACAATACTATTCACAATACTATTCACAATACTATTCACAATACTATTCACAATACTATTCACAATACTATTCACAATGCTAGTCCAAATACTAAGGCACAATACAAGAGACACGATACAAAAGGATAGACACGAGGCGAGAAACTAGAGACAGGAGATAAGAGAGAAGAGAATCAAGACACGAGATAAGAAACTAGAAACAGGAGACGAGAGACAAGAGAATCAAGACACGAGACAAGAATCTCGAGACAAGAGATAAGAGGCAGGAGATAAGAGACAAGAGAATATAGACACGAGACAAGAAACTCGTGACAGGAGATAAGAGACAGGAGATAAGAGACAAGAGAATCAAGACACGAGACAAGAAACTAGAGACAAGAGAGAAGAGACAGGATATAAGAGACAAGAGAATATAGACACGAGACAAGAAAATCGTGACAGGAGATAAGAGATGAGATGAGTCAGGTAACCTTGATCCCAGCGAAAATCAAATTTTATTTTATAATAAAAATGTACCTCGAGATATAAAAAAAAAAAAAAGGTGCATCCTACCTGACCACCCTAAGGGCGCGGGCATTCTTGCAGAACAGGCGGATGGTTGAGAGGGGTATCAAGGAAGCGGCGAGGCCAAGTCTTGTGAGGATTGCGTTCACATGAGCCTCCACAGCACACACATCTTGCTCAGCCTTCTCTTTATACACTCGCTGGATCTTTAGGTACAAGCTGCAAGTAGGCGGTTGTATTTGTATTCGTTGTCATTGTCGTTGTTGTAGGTGCCCTTGTTGGTACTGTTGTTGGGGTTGTTTATGTACTCAATGGACCTTTAGATTCAAGCTGCAAGTAGGCGGGTGTATTTGTTTTGATCTTTACATACAAGCTGCAAGTAGGCGGTTGTATTTGCTGGCGCTGTCATTATTGTTGTTGATGCTGCTGTTGTTGTTGTTGTTGTTGTTGTTGTTGTTGTTGTTGTTGTTGTTGTTGTTAATATACTCGCTGGACCTTTAGACTCAAGCTGCAAGTGGGCGGTTGTGTTTGCTGGCGTTGCCATTAATGTTGTTGATGCTGCTGCTGTTGTTGTTGTTGTTAATATACTCGCTGGACCTTTAGATTCAAGCTGCAAGTAGGGCGATTGTATTTGTTCTGATCTTGAGATACAAGCTGCAAGTAGGCGGTTGTATTTGCTTTGATCTTCAGTTTTCTTCTTGCAAAATATAAGCGTGACGAGCATTCTCGTATTCTAATGCTTCTAACTGAGCTTCTGAAATACGGGTGTTGGGGACAATTATAACAGTTTGGGGACAATTTGAGGACAATTATGACAATTATCCCTCAATATAATTGTACGAATTATGACTTGTCCATAGCCTCTCTTAGTGTTTAACAATCTCAATTACTACAGGATGGGCGAGTCCTCTTAGATCCTCATTGGCTACCCCTGGACCTACCTACCTACCTACCAACCTACCTACGTACCTACTTACATACATAACTACCTACCTACCTACCTACCTACATGCATACATACACACATGACATGATTGGCATGGGAATGTCCCATTTGACCAGGAGAAAACAAAAATAATACATATATAAAACTAATAATAGATCAATAATACATACATTAATAAATAATTTTGTTTTGTCACATCACGGTTGGGCAAGTCCCTTCAGACCTAGTTGGCTTACCCCTGGACTGTCTCATACATACTCACTCAGTGGTGGAGTGCATATCTGGGATAGATCCATCAAGGGGAAGGCATCCTTGGTTGGCATCCTGTTTAGTGGAGGTGAAGGTGAAAGCTTCTGTTGGTAAAACTATTACCTTAGGCATTTAGTGGAGGTATAGGTGAAAGTGAAAGCTTCCGTTGGTAAATGATTACCATTGGCATTTAGTGTGGGTGAAGGTTAAAGCTTCCATTAGTAAAACGGTTACCATTGGCATTTAGTGAAGGAAGAGGTGAAAGCTTCCATTGTTAATTGATAACCATTGGCATTTAGTGGAGGTAAAGGTGAAAGCTTCCGTTGATAAAACGATTACCATTGGAATTTAGTGGAAGTAGAGGTGAAAGCTTCTGTTGTTAAAACGATTACCATTGGCATTTAGTGGAGGTAAAGGTGAAAGCCCCCGTTGTTAAATGATTACCATTGGCATTTAGTGGAGGTGAAGGTAAAGGTGATTCTGTTGGTAAAACAGTTACCATTGGCATTTAGTGGAAGGAGAGGTGAAAGCAGGGGGGGGGCAGAGAGACAGATTTCGGACCGCATATTCAATATGGTGTCCGATTCAGATGGGAGTTGGAATTGTGGAAGTTTCATGCAAAAAGAGGGGGGAAATAAAGTTGGGACAAGTTTTTTTTACCCCCCCCCCTCCTAAAACCCGATTGCCTCACCCTACCCCCCCTAAAAAGGGGGTCATTCGAAAGATCTTTTCGTGCCCATTCCAGCTATGCTCTTACATCTTTCGTAAGGTTGCTCAAACGTGATTTATCGGGAAGTTAAGATTTCGGCCGCTTTGGGTGAAAAAAACTTTGGACCCCTCTAACTTTTGTACAACTTTATTTTTGGCTCTGTTTTTTTAGTTTGAGGATAAGCTCTATTTCAAGCCAAGATGCGGTACGGCAGCTTTTTTCTTGCCCCCCCCTCGGGTGAAAGCTTCTGTTGTTAAATGATTACCATTGGCATTTAGTGGAAGTAGAGGTGAAAGCCCCCGTCGGGGAAACGATTGTTTGGGGTTCAATTCATCAGTGTGTTTTCGTTTTAGCCCCTCCTGCCATGGTTGGGCAAGTCTCTTTAGCCTATTTTGCTAACCCCTGGACTGTAACAAAATACAACATACGTACATAGTACGATTACGACAACAACCATTTTTGGCTGGGTATCGCTGGGGTACGGTACCATATTTTCGAAAAGAAAAAAAGGAAAAAAAGGCATGGGACACCACTGTCAGATATTGATGGAGGGGGTGTGGGAGGGGGGGGGGGGGGTAGGAAGGGGGGGCCTAAGTGTACCTGGCGGAACAGTGGGATCTCAGCTCCATTCAATGAGAAAGTCACGAATATATAAGCATTTTGGCGAAAACGTCACTGCAAAAAATAAATGTGGGTCCAAAATCCAAGAAACAATTCCGATTTTCTTATCCCAATTATTATTTTCTATAAACCACCATTCCTACTTAATCTGGGTCCAATCAGAGAAAGTCCGTTTTGAGTCTGAACTGCACTAAATTGAGGGCGGTAACCAAGCCCAGTCTTGCAAACATCAGACACAAGCATTCTTTGCGTCTCACACAGACAGCGAAACTAAAGCACATTATATACACTTTACCCAAAGCTCAGTGGAGCCTGATGCAAAAATAAAACGCCATATTATGAGGCATGATGGTGAGGAAACACAGAGCAAGCTTACTATGAAATCCTTCAAAGCCGACACGAGGATCCAGAAAGTATCAGAGTCTGGAGCCACAGCTGCGGCCTCATCAGCCATCAGGGTCTTGATCTCAGAGGCTGCAGTAAAAAAGTTTGATCGGGATATTGGCGTTGGATATTGGTACTGGATATCAGCGTTGGAATTTTTCACTGGAATTTTGCACTGGGTTTTTGCACTGGATATTGACGTTGGAATTTTGCACAGGATTTTGGCATTGGATACTGGCACTGGATATTGGTGTTGGATACTGGTGTTGGATTTTTCACTGGATTTGGGCGTTGGATTTTGGCGTTGGATTTTTGGACTGGATATTGGCATTGGATTTTGGCGTTGGATTTTTGCACTGGATATTGGTGTTGGATATTGGCGTGGGATATTGGTGTTGGAATTTTGCACTGAATATTGGCAATGGGTGTTGGCGATGGATTTTAGCACTGGATTTTGGCACTCGATGTTGGTGTTGGATGCTGGCGTTGGATATTGGTGTTGGATATTGGTGCTGGGCGTCGGCGTTGGATATTGGTGTTGGATATTGGTGCTGGGCGTTGGCGTTGGATATTGGCGTTGTAATTTTGCACTTCATATAAATGTTGGATTTTTGCACTGAATAGTGGTGTTGGATATTGGTGTTGGATATTGACATTGGATATTTGCATAGCCATCCATTGGATTATGAAGTTCTGCAGATTGTTCTTACACCAATTCAACGGATAATTTGGTTTTGGGTCTATAAGTTCGTAGTTCGCACCTCCACTCTTTCAGGCAAAAAAAAACTCAGAATTCTCAGGCCAAATTGACAGAATTTTCAGGCCCAATTCTCAAGTTTGAGGTACGACCTACAAACAACTAATTGTTTTAAAAACCCAAATCCAAATCATCCGCTGAATGGCTATAAATGTGAATTTGAGTCACTCACGCACAACATAGGGAGTCCACACTTGGTATGCAGCCTTCAGAGCCTCATCAAAGTTCTCTGAGTCCAAGGGAATCTCGTTCGTGACACGTCGCATTGAATTGATTAGCTCCTTGAAGTCTGCCCTTTCTCCTGATTTTGAGGGGAAGGGCCGAGGAGTTCCATCCTCGCCCCCTAGCTTCCACTTTTCCGCGGCTTGTATGAGGAGGATGGCTGTGTGAATGGCAGTGGGTGGATGGGTGGGGTGGGGGGGTGGGGGGAGACAGGGTGGGGTGGGGTTCCGGGGGGGTGGAGTGTATGGGGGAGGGGGGAAGACGCAAGGTAAAAAATGCCTGAGTAAATTCCCAGGAATCGTAAGTACGGTATAGCATGTAGTCCAAGGACGGTTCCAAAGTCATACAGAGAGAAAATGGGCTTATCACGGTAGACAATTTTGATGATTTCTTGCAGAAAGAAAGAAAAGGGTTTGTGTATACCTCTTCGACCCTATCTTTGTTGAACCAAACAAAGTGAGGGTGAAAGAGGGTCAAGGAGGGTCAAAGAGAGGGTCAAAGAGTTTTGAAGAGGGTCGAAAAGTGAGTTGAAGAGGTTTACGCAAACGCTTTTCCTTTTTTCTGCAATATGTCATCATAACTGTATACTGTGTTAAGTGGGATCTCATACTACAACCTAGAAACTTCATATTGAGTCTCAGCCAGAGTCCATAATTTTCTGTCAGAGCTCGGCAGACCCACAAAGAGTGAATATTTTAGTCTAAGCCTGACCTGAGACAAAAGAGTGGATATTCTAGTCTGAGCCTGGCCTGAGACACAAGGGTAGATGTTTTAGTCTGAGCCTGGACTGAGACAAAAGAGTGGATCATTTAGTCTGAGCCTGGCCTGAGACAAAAGAGTGGATGTTTTAGTCTGAGCCTGGCCTGAGACAAAAGAGTGGATGTTTTAGTCTGAGCCTGGACTGAGACAAAAGAGTGGATCATTTAGTCTGAGCCTGGCCTGAGACAAAAGAGTGGATGTTTTAGTCTGAGCCTGGCCTGAGACAAAAGAGTGGATGTTTTAGTCTGAGCCTGGCCTGAGACAAAAGAGTGGATGTTTTAGTCTGAGCCTGGCCTGAGACAAAAGAGTGGATGTTTTAGTCTGAGCCTGGCCTGGGACAAAAGAGTGGATGTTTTAGTCTGAGCCTGGCCTGAGACAAAAGAGTGGATGTTTTAGTCTGAGCCTGGCCTGAGACAAAAGAGTGGATGTTTTAGTCTGAGCCTGGCCTGAGACAAAAGAGTGGATGTTTTAGTCTGAGCCTGGCCTGAGACAAAAGAGTGGATGTTTTGGTCAGGGCCATAAAGAATGGATATTTCAGTCATAGCTAAGTAAGTGGATATTTTTTCGTCATTGCCACAAAGTGGGTACTTGAATCACTGCCAGCCTGTGTGAGTGGATATTTTTGGCGGAGTCTCCCCTTCTGGGGGGCGGGAGCCTCCAGAGTTACCCTGGTGTCCATTTGTGCGACCGAAAAATTGAAGCCTGATAAGCCAGCCAACTGTCTCGTAACTAACTGGCTTTGTTCAGCTCCATCGTTGCCACCTTCCGTTCCGTAGCCAACACACTCCGCCAATTTTCCGTGTCGCTTGTGATCCTGCATAGGACTTGTTGCAATTGCTCCTATGAGTTTATATTGTAGACATAACTACAGTGAGTGGATATTTCAGTCTGAGCCACTGAGCCACAGATAGAGGATATTTCAGTGAGACCAAAGGGAGAGGATATTTCAGTCTGAGCCAAAATGAGTGGATATGTCAGTCTGACCCACTGTGAGTGGATATTTCAGTCTGAGCCAATGTGAGCCAAAGCAAGTGGATGTTTAAGTCTGAGCCCCCCAGAAAGCATTTTCCAGATTGAGCCATTGTGAGACGATATTTTAGTCTGATACTTGAAGAGCGGATATTTCAGTCT
This sequence comes from Chlamydomonas sp. ICE-L, assembly GCA_013435795.1. Classification (NCBI taxonomy): domain Eukaryota; kingdom Viridiplantae; phylum Chlorophyta; class Chlorophyceae; order Chlamydomonadales; family Chlamydomonadaceae; genus Chlamydomonas; species Chlamydomonas sp. ICE-L. The sequence continues at coordinate 117,643,745 of JACBWV010000610.1, read as the reverse complement.
GACCCCAAAATAATAGATGTTACATTCTGAGACCCCAAGAATGTATATTTTAGTCAGAGCCACAGAGAGTGAATATTTTAGTCTGAGCTGGTCTGAGCCACGAAGAGCGGATATTTTAGTCTGATCCAGTCCGATCACACATTTTTTTCTAGTCTGACCCCAACATATTAGATATTATTGTCTGAGCCAACATGAGTGTACATTTTAGTCTGAGCCAAAGAGAGGATATTTCAGTCCGAGCCAGAGAGAGTGGATCTTTTAATCTGTGCCATAGTGAGGCGATGTTCAGTCTGGGCCACAGTGGCAATATATTTTAGACTGAGCCCACATGAGGGTGCATTTTAGTCTGAGCTTCTCATATGTGCTATTATGCGAATCTTACTGTTGCAAAATAAGTCATACTTGAAAAAATAAGATTTAGAATGTTCAATTTTGTAGCTACTATTCACGAGACCTGAAAATGTTGTTTTGTGACTAGTTAGTTGTTTTGGAACACACTTACCAACATTTTGTCTACATAATCCCTTATTAAAAAACAAAAGAACAAGACACATTTTAGTCACAACCCATTTTTGTCAAGCCAAAGTGAGAGGATAATTAAGTCTGAGCCACGAAGAGCGCATTTAAGTCACAACCCACCAAAAGGGATGTGGGCAAACGTCATGTCATCCAATGATTCTAGGTTGAATGAGAGGGCTAGTTCACGCAACTCAGGGAAGGGCGCGTTGAGCCTGCAAGGATAGAAGAGGATATGTGAGAGGGTGGGGAGGGGTGGGGTGAGGTCAGGTGGACGCTGGAAAGGCTGATGAAAAAAAGGACTTGCGAGCGGGGTTTGTTTTTACATTTTTATAGCGATAATTTTGCCAACTCGGGGTTAATACTAGCGATCCCTGTATATAGCGGAAATAAAAAGCCCTCCTTGCAAGGGACTTACATGCACTGAAATAATGTGCATGGCAGTGCTGCAGGTGATCTTGAGTGCGACCTCGTGCAATCACATATCTGTAGGAAACGGCAACTAATATAAGTGTTTGAAAAACTAATGTGAACTAATATTATTACAGTGTCACAATAATATCAGTTTTTCAAATAAATTCAAAATTCTGCTGAGACAGCTCGTCCATCTAATATAAACTACCATTCACTAACATTATTCATTCAATCATTCGCTAATATTAACTAACGTAGCCTTTCCCTACATATCTGTACTGCTGGTGATGTTGAGAGTGGCATCATGCAAGGGAGATGTAGAAATCAGTACTGTAGCTGATCTTGAGTGCGACCTCGTGCAATTACATGTCTGTACTGCTGGTGATGTTGAGAGTGGCATCATGCAAGGGAGATGTAGAAATCAGTACTGTAGCTGATCTTGAGTGCGACCTCGTGCAATTACATGTCTGTCCTGCTGGTGATGTTGAGAGTGGCATCATGCAAGGGAGATGTAGAAATCAGTACTGTAGCTGATCTTGAGTGCGACCTCGTGCAATTACATATCTGCAATGATGGTGATCTTGAGATTGGCATCATGCAAGGGGGATGTACAAATCGGTACTGCTGGTGATATTGAATGCAACCTCATGCAACCACCTATCAGTCTTGCAGGTGATGTTGAGAGTGACCTCATGCACGGGAAAATGAACAAATCGGTACTTCACCCGATTCTAAGAGTGACCTCATGCAAGGAAATGTAAAAAGCGGAACTGCAGGTGAAATTGAATGTAACCTCATGCAAGGAAATGTAAAAAGTGGTAGTGTCGGTGATATTGAGTGTGGCATCAAGCAATTACTCCACTGCTTACCTGAGGTCATCCAATCCACTATCATGACATGAAGCAATTACCCTACAGCTCACCTTAGGTCATCCAATCCACTATCAGGTTTTGACTCAATCACTTGGTGCTCCGGTAGGCTTGGCTGTGTAAGGGGAGAGCCACTGTGAGAGGATATTTCAGTCTGAGCCTCAGTGAGTGGATATTTCAGTATAACCAAAGTGAGTGGATATTTCAGTCTGAGCCACAGTGAGTGGATATTTCTGTCGGAGCCACAGAGAGTGGATATTTCAGTCTGAGCCGCAGTGAGTGGACATTTCAGTTTAAACAAAGTGAGTGGATATTTCAGTCTGAGCCACAGTGAGTTAATATTTTAGTCTGACCCACTGAGCCACAGGGAGAGGATATTTCAGTCTAAAAAAAGGGAGTGGATATTTCAGTCTGAGCCACAGTGAGTGGATATTTTAGTCTAACCAAAGCGAGTGGATGTTTCAGTCTGAGCCACTGAGCCACAGAGAGAGGATATTTCAGTCTAACCTAAGGGAGAGGATAGTTCAGTCTAACCAAAGGGAGAGGATATTTCAGTCTGAGCCACTGAGCCACAGAGAGAGGATATTTCAGTCTAACCTAAGGGAGAGGATATTTCAGTCTAACCAAGTGAGTGGATATTTCAGTCTGAGCCAGAAAGAGTTTACATATTTCAGTCTGAGCCACTGTGAATGGATATGTCTGTTGGAGCCACAGAGAGTGGATATTTCAGTCTCAGCCACAGAGAGTGGATATTTCAGTTAAAGCCAGAAAGAGTAGACATATTTCAGTCTGAGCCACAGTCAGTGGATATTTCTGTCGGAGCCACAGACTGGAGAGTGGATATTTCAGTCTGAGCCAGAAAGAGTATACATATTTCAGTCTGAGCCACTGTGAATGGATATTTCAGTTAGAGCCAGAAAGAGTATACATATTTCAGTCTGAGCCACTGTGAATGGATACTTCAGTCTGAGCCAGAAAGAGTTTTTGTAATTCAGTCTGAGCCACAGTGAGGCCGCTCATGATAAGCAAATGGAAATTTGTGCGCCCTGCTACGGGGCATGAGATTGAAGGATCCCGCTCGTCCGCATGCACCGCACGTACTGGAGAGTGGCTACTATGATGGGTTTTTGGTTTCGCAGCCGGCTACTGGACAAGGACTACCGCGAGACAACACGGAGGAAAGTTCTCTACCTCTTCCAAGGCGGCAGGTCTGAAATTTGGGAACCTGGCAAGAGCTCGAACCGCAGACCTGACAGATTTTTGCGCTGGGTTCTATTGAACCATACAGCCTGAGCTCGATAGGCCGCTCATGATCAGTACTGGGGGGCATTGTTCTTCTTTGCTGCTGCAAGCACTAGCTTCCAGGTAGCCCCCTGAGCCGACACTTGGCAGAGCCCGACAATTGTTGCAGTGCTGGGTAGCTTATCAAATCAGCTCCTAGTTGCACTAATTGTTTTGTATGTTCTGCCGAATATCAAGCCAAGGGAGCTGCGTAGAAGCCGCCATGTGTAGTCTAAGAGAACAAGTCCTAGGCACGTCGCAAGCAACGCGGAAAATTGGCAGAGAGTGAGAGCACTAGTTTAGCCAAACCCACGCGTCGCCATGCAACGACGGAATAGCAACGCAGTAGCGATGCGTCGTCGTGAAAACAAACTGCTGTACGCCATGTGAGCTAGCCGTTGTAATGATAGCACCTGGTGGGGCGTGGTATCAAGGGAGCCCCGTCTTACGGTAGAGAACGGGCTGCTACTTTACCTGCACAAAGCTACTATGGCGGTTGACTGCGACCGCGAACACTTAAGTGCACCCGCGGGAATTTGAACCCGGCACCTTCTTCGTTCGAGGACCTCTGCCATTGAGCCATTCGTCAAAACGGGGATAGCTAGCCGTCGTATAGGGTTGTGCAGGCCGGTAGGTGTGGAGCAGCATCTCACTGCTCAAACCGTAAGGAGAAAACAAATGAGAGGGCTGACCCCACCGCCCCCCCCTAAATGAGGTGCTCAGAATGACCTGAAAAGTAGCTCAAAACATAACCATGAATCGTGCCATTATAGCCCCATTCTCAGAAAAAATCAATCGGCCTAACTGAAACATTTGAGACCTGGGCTCCACCTGCTCCAACAGTTGTTTTTCAAACGGGTTTCAAATGTGTTTTTTAATCACTCACCCTGACGTATCCAACCAGGCCGTAGCTGCGGACCACTAGCAAGTGCCTCTTGTACTGTCTACAGATGTCATCAAGGATGATCAACTCCGCCTCTCTCATCTGCAGCCGGGGGATCACGATGGGATGGGTTGGTATGTGTTGTGTGTTGTGTTGTGCTGTATAGGTTTGTGTTGTGTAGGTTTGTGCTGTGTAGGTTTGTGTTGTGTAGGGTAGGGTAGGGTAGGGTAGGATAGGGTTGGGTTGTGTTGATTTGTGTTGTGTTGTGTTGTGCTCTGTAGGGTAGTGTTGTGCTGTGCTGTGCTGTGTTGTGTAGTGTTGCGTTGTGTTATGTAGGGTAGGGTTGTGTTGTGTTGATTTGTGTCGTATCGCGTCGTGTCGCATCGTGTCGTGTCATGTCGTGTCGTGTTGTGTCGTGCTGTGCTGTTTTGTGCTGTGCTGTGTTGTGTTGTGTTGTGTTGTGTTGTGTTGTGTTGTGTTGTGTTGTGTTGTGTTGTGTTGTGTTGTGTTGTGTTGTGTTATGTGTGATATGATTGTGCTGCGAAGGGTTGTGTAGGGCAGGGTCGTGATGTGGTGTGGTGTGTTGTGTTGAGTTGTGTTGTGTTGTGTAGGGTAGGGTAGGGCAGGGTAGACATGTGGTTGTGTAGGGGTTGTGTATGGTAGGGTTGGTTTGCTGTGTTGTCTGTGTGTGGTAGGTTAGGGTATGGTAGGGTAGGGTTAGGGTAGGGTAGGGTAGGGTAGGGTAGGGTAGGGTAGGGTAGGTTCGGGTTGTGCTGTGTTGTCTTGTTGTATGGTTAGGGTCGGTGTTCGGGTCGGGTCGGGTGTCGTGTCGGGTCGTGGTCTGGTCTAGTCGGGTCTGGTCGGTCCCGGGTCGTGTTCGGTTCCGGTCGGTCGGCGTCTGGTGGGCTCGTCTGGTCGGTTCGTGTCCACCTGTGTTGTGTTGTTTGTGTTGTGTTGGTGTGGTGTTGTGTTTTGTTTTGTGTTGTTTGTGTGCCGTCTTGTTGTAGTTGTTTTTGTGCGTCCTGTTGGTGTTTGTGTTGTGTTGTTTTGTGTTGTGTTGTGTTGTTTTGTGTTGTGTAGGGCAGGGTTGGGTTGTGTTGGGTTGTGCTGTCTTGTGTAGGGTAGGGTTGGGTAGGGCACCGCTTTGAGTTTTTTCACGCATACAGAATAATATTTCATTGAACTGAAATTGTTTGGAGTTTTGTCACGCAGACATGGGCATACAGATTAACATTTCATTGAACTGAAGTTGCTTTGAGTTCTTTCAACAACACATAATAAAATGTACTTGCAACTGAAATTGCTTAGAAGTTTTTGAACAGCACAGAATAATCTTATCTTCCAACTGAAGTTGCTTTGAGATTTTTAAACCACACACTATAATGTCCCTGCACACGCCAGGCAGCCCCTGACATGAGTCAACAGAGTCAAACATGTCAAGGTACAATCGAAATGCGTAAGCTATTCTTTCAGTTTGATTCCCAATTATCCCACACATTTGTCCACCCACACAAACCTGAGTGGCAATAACCATGTCAAAATCCTTGAAGAAATTGGGATTGCCTGCAAGCAGAGTCTCTGGGTTCTCCTCGACGTAGGATCCAGCCACAGACTCGTTCAGCTCAGTCAACAGTCTTGTGACCACCCTCGCTCTGGGCTCCCCAAGACTCGATGCTTCCACGAAGAAGTTGTTGCCGAGATCACCGGCACTAACTTTGGCCCCGTCGATGATGGTGAATCCAGCGATCCCGCCCAATACTAGGTTTTTCAGCGTTTCTGAGCCGGTCGGGCCACAGTTGAGCAGCGCGATTTTGCAAGCTTCCACGCGCTGCTGCCCATGCGCACCCCAGATGCGCAACTGTCTATCGTACCTGCATGAATTGCCAGAAGTGCATAAAGAGCTGGTAATTAACCATGCAACAATTATTTTTCTTCTTCTATTTGCTAGTAATGCCATCGCGGGGTAGAACAGATATTGATATGGAGAGATCTGGGGGGCCTGGGAGCGATCCCACCAGAATGCTCGAACCCTTACCTCTTGTCCTTCTCAACGCCATTTGGGTTGGCCATCCTGCAGAAGACACGCTCACCGGTTGCGTCGATTTAAAGGAAGCGGATTGCAATGAAGCAGGTGCCGGAGATTGATTGGATCCTGTCGTGGAGGGCAGACTCGTCGAATGAAGGTAGTACCAAACTCCAGCTAGGGTTGCTTCCGTATACCATTACCATTAATATTCCTGTATTAATCCGTGTATTATACTGGGATGACCTCGCTCGGCATACTCAAATGATGTAGATAATTTGCTAGACGCAGGGAATTGAGCAATTTATTTGATCTAGGCAAAATTTAGATTCTAGATCAGCGATTAAGTACAGTCCAAAACCAATAGCTCCCTCTATAGTCCAGTCCAAACCCCAAGGGATTGTTGACCCTAGGTCACTTTGTGAACCCTTCAGATACAAAAAAGTGGACAAGAATCAAAAGTTTTGTCAGATTCAGTCAATAAATTCCCGCCCCCCCCCCCCCCCCCCCCCCCCCCCCTGCCAATTGGCAGATAAGCTCTGATCTAGTTGCCATTGCTAGTTGGTAGATAAGCTCTGATCTAGTTGCCATTGCTAGTTGGTAGATAAGCTCTGATCTATTGCCGTTGCCAATTGGTAGATAAGCTCTGATCTATTGCCGTTGCCAATTGGTAGATAAGCTCTGATCTAGTTGCCGTTGCTAATTGGTAGATAAGCTCTGATCTAGTTGCCGTTGCTAATTGGTAGATAAGCTCTGATATATTTTTGTACTGATCCAGTTAAGAGATCTTATCCAAACATTCAGTAGGCTACCTCCATATGTCTGCATTAAACCATGAATACTTTTCATTTGTATTTTTGTTTGTGCATGAACCTTCCATTCCAGGGGGAGCCAAACAGGACTTGCCTCACCTTAAATGATCAAGATAGCTCTGCACTATCAGTAGCAGAATAGCCTGCTACTACTCTATCTTGACATCTCTAGTATGTCACAACTAATAAAATGTCTCATATGAATATCAGTGGATGCGACTTGGTCTCCACCAGTAGCTTCAATGAATTGTTTGATGTGGATGGATGATCCAGACAAGATCCAGGTAACAGTATAACGTACGTCTCAAATCTTAATTTCAACTTGGTGAATGTTTGTTTGGTCGAGGGTCGGTATCTCCTGTATCGACTAGTGCGCCTACTCTTTTCTAGGAGTGGCAAAGCCATTCGACCTGAATAATGAATGTCGCTGAGATCCACCTCCTGGGGTGAAATTCCTTTAATAAATTGAATTTGGTTACGCTACATGGGCTCAGCCCCGAGTTTTTTTTGCAAGATGGATTTTCGATTTGCTCGCCATGTACCAAGTTGAATTAGTAACTAATTCCATCACTACCGATACTGCTTTTAGTTAACCATAGAAAGGAAGCTGTAAAGAGAATTCCATCTTACGCACTTAACAAGCATAATACATGGATTAGTACAGGAATATTATAATTGTATTTGGGACCTTACTAAGTGCCCCCCCCCCCCCCCCCCCCCCCCCTGCCGGGACATCTCTGAACTTGGTTACACGTACACATGGTAGTCTACTAAATGTTTGGATAAGATCTCTTAACTGGATCCCCCCCCCCCCCCCCCCCCCCCCCACACACACATCCCCCCCCCCTGCCCCCACACACCCCATACAACACCAGGTACTAGACTGCTTGCCACTACTTGAACTCGAACTTGAAATTGGTTACATAGCTCCTGGCAGCGTTTTTCCTGTCCAGCTCCACTACGGAGTTAGGTCTTGGTTACACAGCTCCAGCTAGAAACTCTTCTTGTCCAGCACTTGAACTTGAACTTGCAAACAACTTGAACTTGGCTACATAGCTCCAGCCAGCAATTACTTTTGTCCAGCACTAGAACTTGATATTGAACTTGCAGACAGCTTGGACTTGGTTACATAGCTCCAGCTAGAAATTCTTATTGTTCAGCACTTGAACTTGAACTTGCAAACAACTTCAACTTGGGTAACATAGCTCTAGCCAGCGATTCTTTTTGTCCAGCACTTGAACTGGAACTTGCAGTCAACTTGAACTTGGTTACATAGCTCCAGCCAGCAATTCTTTTTGTCCAGCACTTGAACTTAAACTTGAACTTGCAAACAACTTGAACTTGGTTACATAGCTCCAGCCAGCAATTATTCTTGTCCAGCACCACTATGCAGCAGAGCGATTGGTGAGACCGTGGAACTGAACACGCGGCTATATGCTACTTGAACTTGAACTTGGTAACACATCTCCAGCCAGCAATTTGGCTGCTCGCCGTCTTCGGCAAGTATGCTACAGGTTCACCACATGTCCCAAAAGAGAGACGTAGCCAACATCAACTGCATGGTGAAGGGATGAGGGGGTTGGGGGGGGGGGGGGGGGGGGGGGGGGGGGGGGGGGGGGTAGATGGGTTAAAGGTGGAAAGGGACGAGGGAATGAGGGGGTTAGGGATGTGTGTGTGGTAGATGGGGATGAGGGGGGGGGGTAGGGGAGGGGGGGGGGGGGGGGGGGATAGATGTGTGTGTGTGTGTGTGTGTGTGTGTGTGGTAGAGGGATGAGGGGGGTAGGGATGCATCCTCCTTTTTCCACATTGCTCAAGAGGTACTTGGTTGGGTAGGGGGAAGCTAGCCCAGCCCCCGCTTACCTAAAACCTAAGCCCACCTAGACTCTGAACCCTAAAAACACCCAAGCCCTAAACCTTTGGATCAAAACCACTAAATCCCAGACCCTAAACCCTTTAAACTTAAGTGGGGGCTAGCTTCCCCCACCATTTGGTTGTGGGAGGTGGGAGGACGACACAGGTGTATTGGAGGAAGAAATGATAACGCCTGGTAGGGTGTGGTATTAAGGGATCCCCGTCTTAAAGCGGTAGAGAACGAGCTGCTACTTTACCTGGGCAAAGGTACCATGGCGGTTGACAGCGACCGCGAACACTCAAGCACACCCGTAGAGATTCAAACCCCGCAATAACAATTAATATGCGGTTAATATTGGTTAATATGTGGTTAACATACAATAATAACGGTTAAAATAGCTCAATTAAGTGGAGAACGGTTATCAAAGCCCGCTCGATGCTGAACATCTTTTGTCAACAAAAACACATTTTAACAAACAAAAGTCGATTTATTTAATTATTTGAAGAAGACAGAAACTTGACAGGGTGAGCCATACTACACTACCATGGCAACTCTCAGTCAGCTGTAACATGTTGGTAGAGTAGTACGGCTCATTCTTTCAATACTCACTGTTGCACCCCCCCTCGGTCCACGTAGAACCTTCTATCATAGTGCTTTCAAGTGCTTGTTAATATAACTCAATTGAGTGGACAACGGTTCTCAAACCCCAAATGATGCTGAAAACAGAAACTCACTGTTGCATCCCCCTTTGTCCGCGTAAAACCTTCTCTTACAGTGCTCTTCAAGTGCTTGTTAATATAACTCAATTGAGTGGACAACGGTTTTGAACCCCCACTCAATGCTGAATTCTGAAACTCACTGTTGCACCCCCCCTCAGTCCACGTAGAACCTTCTCTTCCAGTGCTTTTCAAGTATTTGTTAATATAGCTCAATTAAGTGGACAACGATTCTCCAACCCCACTCAATGTTGAGAACTGAAACTCTTGCATCCCCCTTTGTCCACGTAGAACGTTATCCTAAAGTGCTCTTCAAGTACTCGGTAATATAGTTCAATTAAGTGGACAACGGTTCTAAAACCCCACATGATGCCAAGAAATGAAACTCACTGTTGCATTCCCCTCTGACCACGTCGAACGTTCTCTTCAAGTACTTCTTAATATAGCTCAATTGAGTGGACAACGGTTCTTAAACCCCACGGGGACAACGGTTCTTAAACCCCACGGGGACAACGGTTCTTAAACCCCACGGGGACAACGGTTCTTAAACCCCACTCAATGCTGAGAACTGAAACTCACTGTTGCATCCCCCTTTGCCCACGTTGAACCTTCTCTTACAGTGCTCTCTAGGTGCTTGCTGATATAATAATAGCTCAATTAAGCGAACAACGGTTTGTAAACCCCACTCAATGCTGATAAGTACGGCTCATTCTTTCAAAACTCACTGTTGCATCCACCTCTGTCCACATTGAACCGAGGTTGTAAGTTCTCAGCCTCAATCAGCTTCACCACCATCATATTTGCAGACCAAGACTGGCGGAGGCGCATGTGGAGCATCATCTTTCCGCCTGCGACAAAAAAAGCATAATGTGAGGAAGCAAAAGGATCACCTTGTGTGAGCTTGTGAATCATCATGTGTCCGACTGCAACACACAAAAAAACCTAGGGTGAGGAAGCGAAAGGAGCACCCCCTGAGAGCTTGTGGAGCATCATATTTTCGCCTGCAACACAAAAAACATAAAGTGAGGGGTTGTTACATGGTTCTATACGCCTGAAGGTGTCTATCCATCTGCAGAATACAATTTGCCGCGCCTGCACCACAAAAAAGCATTAGGTGATGAAGCGAAAGGAGCACCCTCTGTGAGCTTGTGGAGCATCATGTTTCCGCATGCAACAACAAAACACAGAAAGTGAGGGATTGTTACATGATTCTTTACGCCTGAAGGTGTCTATCCATCTGCAGAGAACAATTCGCCGTGCCTGCAGCACAAAAAGCATTAGGTGAGGAAGTGAAAGGAGCATTTCCTGTGATCTTATGAAGCATCATCTCATTCATCTGTCCGCTTGCATCACAAAAGAAAGATAATCGTTTTACAATTCGCCGCTCCTGCAAAAAAATAAAAAATAAGATGAGGATGCGAAATAAGCACTCCCACAGTAACCACTCCCCAGTGCAAACAAACGGGGAGGTTCCTTCAACCTCACGCCCCATGGCAAGGCGTAACAATTTTCAGTTTCCATTTATCAAAGGAGCACCAACAGTGGGCATGTGAAGCATCACCTTTGCACCCACCCATCAACCCACCCACCAACCCACCACCATCACCACAGAAGTCCTATCTCATGTCAGCCCTGGCTGGCCGACTATCTTCTTCAACCGGCACGCTAACAGATGCGAGTGTGATCCCCCAAAAGCTACCCACCTGCTACCCCCCCCCCCCCCCCCCCCCCCTCCCCCCCCCCCTCAGCCGATGATTTAGTCCACGGGGGGCATCCCTTGTGGCTCCAAGTGGACCCCGTGCAAGTGAAACATCATCTTGGCACCTGCAAGACGCATAACGCCTTAGCTTTTCTTTTCAGCTACGAGCAGCAGCTTCTGGGAAGCTTCCCGGGCTCTCTCATCATCCAAACCTTAAGCAACCTGGTGCACCGCGAAGCTGACATTGTCAGCTTTCCAGTGCTCCTAGAATCTTTTGGCTTGTCCCAGCGGCAGTCTCAGGTAGCTGCTTAGAAGCTGTTGCTGGCAGCCAAAAAGTAAAGCCCTGCATGACACCAGGGCTTTTCTTTTCGGCCCTTCTTAACAGCGCCCTGAGTCAGCCACAGGGCGACACCCAGAGATTTCAGCAATGCTGGAAAGCTGAGACTGCCAGCTACAAGGTGCACTAGGTCAGTTTTTTTTTCACATCTGAATTTTTTTTCTCCTAGCTTTATGATTGTAGGCCTCCTCCAGGGACAGCGTTTTAGTGGTTTTTATAGGTTTGTATAGCTCTTAGTAGCTTTTTAGGGCCATTCAGGGGGGGGGGAGGACTTTTTTATAGCGATAATTTTGCTAAAACGGGGTCAAAACTAGCGATCGCTATATATAGCGGGGGAAAAAATCCCTGCACCAGGTCGCTCACGTTTGGCTGAACAGCCAGCCAGGGGAGCTGCTAAGAAGCTGTTGCTCTTAGCTGAAAAGGAAAGCTATTCGCAACGCGCTGATCCACTGAAAATAACCTCGGGGAGTGAAAGGAGCAAGCACCCCCTGTAGGTGCGTGAAGCAATCAAACAAATACGTAAGTATGATCGCCCCACCTTCAACACCTCACCCCCACCACTATCACTACAACAACCAGCACCGCCTCACTTTCCACTTGCACCACCACCAGTATTCTCACCATTGCCACCAGCACCACCCCCACCTCACTTTCCCCCCCCCACCCACCATCAACTCACCCCCCCACACACACCCCACCCCGGCCCTATAGCTACCACCACCTCACTTCCCCCCCCCACACACACCATCACCTCACTCCCCTCCACCCCCCACCCTATAGCTACCACCACCTCCACCACCACCACCACCTCACTTTCCACTTGCCTAGTTGGGGAGGTGGGCCATGCCCAAAAGAGTGACCAGCCTTGGGTGTATCCAACGTGAGGCTTGATACCAAGGGAGATCACCCCACCCCTACCACCACACCTCACTTTCTACGACCACCACCACCACCACACCTCACTTTCCACTTGCCTTTTTGGGGAGGAGGGCCATGTCCAAAAGAGTAACCAGCCTCGGGTGCATCCGCCGTGAGGTTTGGTCCCAAGGGGCATGGAGCTGCATTCGTTGCTGCCATCCCTGTCTCCACCCACTCAGGTCGCCGTGGTGCCTTGCCATGGCCTACCGTACAGCTGTGGCCAACATCTCCAGGGCCAACATCTGCTGTACAGCCTGTCCTGAGATATGGATTCTCATTGTTCACGGATGATGGGCCCATAGAGGCGAGTGTACCAGCAGTACCAGATGTACCAGCGGTCCTGGATTTACCAGCAGCACCTGATGTCCCAGCAGTACCGGATGCGCCAGCAGTATCAGATGTACCAGCAACATCAGGTCGTGAAACACGAGAGGTCCCAGATTCACCAGCAGATCCATGAGCACCTCCGGACGCATCCATTGCAACAGGTACATCTGAAACATCAGCATCATCATCGGAATCAGCATCCATGTCAACAGATATATCATCATCATCATCATCATCATCATCATCAGCAGCAGCAGCAGCGGCACCCTCCTCCTCACCCTCTTCATCCTCATCATCATCTTCGTTGTCATCATCCTCATCATCATCCTCGCTGTCATCATCCTCATCATCGTCATCACTAGCATTGTAAAAGTAGTCGCCGCCACCAATGCCGTCTTCATCATCAGCGCCAGCAGCAGAGCTTCCGCCTGCCTGCCCACTCGCCTCGCCAGCAAGATGAGTCATCTGGGCAAGCTCAACTCGTGTGAAGAACCTAAAAACAATAAGGAGGCCAGGGCAAAGGCCAGGGATTGCTGTAGTTGTAATACTTCAAATTAGCGCAATATAGCACAATGTAATAAAATTCAAGAGCCTGCGGTCCAGCAAGATGAGTCATCTGGGCAAGCTCAACTTGTGTCAAGAACCTAAAAATAATTGGTGGAGGCCAGGGCAAAGGCCAAGGATTGATGTAGTTGTAATACTTTAAATGCTATCTACAAAGTTTGATGATTGGGTCATTTTGGTTTGAAGTTGCCCCCCCCCCCCCCCCTGAGCTGAAGAGCAATTTAGTTTCAATTCCGCACAATTCAATAAAATTCAAGAGCCTGCGGTCTAGAAAGAACACTCATCTGGGCAAGCTCAACTCGTGTGGAGAACCTACAAACAAATTGGAGAGACCAGGGATTGATGTAGTTGTGATACTTCAAATTTAGCGCAATTTAGCACGATTTAATTTAATTCAATTCAAGAGGCTTTGATCCAGCAAGAGGGCACTGTTTTGTTTTGTGCGACGCGTCGCCATTCCGTCGCCGCATAGATCAGGCTAAACTAGTCAGCAAGGGGGAAGGTACAGTTAGGGCTTACGGCTTACCTGAACCACACCATGGGGTACAATGTGTTTCCGTCCTCGTGGGGCACAGAGTCAGGATGAGGGGGAAGGTACAGTTAGGGCTTACGGCTTACCTGAACCACACCACAGCGGTACAATGTGCTTCCGCCCTTATGGGGCACAGAGTCAGGGGGAGGGGGAAGGTACAATTAGGGCTTACGGCTTACCTGAACCACACCATATGGTACAATGTGCTAATGCCCTCGTGGGGCACAGAGTCAGGATGAGGAGGAAGGTACACACTGACACACTGCTTACCTGAACCATACCATAGGGTACAATGTGCTAACGCACTTGGTCTGCACAGAGTCAGGATGAGGGGGAAGGTACAGTTAGGGCTTAAGGCTTACCTGAACCACACCATGGGGTACAATGTACTTCCGTCCTTGTGCAGCACTGAGTCAGGATCAGCGGGGCGGCAGAATTCGATGAACTCCGCCCTCGAGGTTGCGCAGTACGACATGATAGGAGGCAGGACACCTTCATCAGAGAGGTCCAGGACCTGCAGCCCACAATGGATTGTTTTTACAGGGGGGGGGGGGGGGAGGGGGTACCGGGAAAGGCCACATCTGATGGAGCCAAGCCCTGTGGGGCAATGGACACAGGATAAAATAACAAGTTATATGCAGCGTCGCCTGCGACGCTCAAAATTGGCGGAGAGGGATCGCGACAGGTGGCAACGGAAGCTAGTTAGTTACGAGACCGTTGGCTGACGTGTCGGGCTTCAGCGCGGTCAGACGGATGGATGGATGGTCGGTCGGTCGGTCAGTCGGTTGGTCCGACGGACAAATGGGTAAACATGGGGGCTCCCGCCTCCTTGAAGAGGGGGCTCCGCCAAAAACTCGAAAGGACCTAAAAACACAAAAAGACGACAGACAAAAGAATGAGGCCCTGCAGCACACAGTGAATCAATGTTTACATCAACACAGTGTACATTTAAAGGCACGTCCTAGACGGCGAGAAGCGCCTACAGAAAAGAGGTGGGGCTGTACCGCCACTGTAAATACATACATACATACATACATACATACATACATACATACACACATATATACATACATACATACAAACAAGTGTCAACCCACACCTGCTCTGCAGTTATGGCACTGTTCAGTGCCTCAACAATGCCTCTTTTCAACAACATCTCGCCCCATCCAGCAGCTTCTTCTGTATTCTCTGCAGCCTGCCGGGCTCCGACCACGCTGGGGGTTTCTGTTATGTGTCCCACGAACACAGCGCCACTCTTTGCAGGACACGTCACACTAGAGTGACGGTCCACCACGACACTGCTGAACACACCTGGGGTTCAGGGTTTATGGTTTAGGGATGGGGGGTGGATAAAGGGTGGTAGTGGTCTCAAAGGGCTAGGTTTGATCAAATGTTCCCTTTCCTGGTTCTCCCTGGTAAGTCAAACAATGGACCCACGAACACAGCGCCACTCTTTGCAAGACACGTCACACTAGAGTGACGGTCCACCACGACACTGCTGAACACACCTGGGGTTTAGAGTTTAGGGTTTAGCATTGGAGTGGAGGCTGATAAAGGGTGGCAGTGGACCCACAAACACAGCGCCGTTCTTCACAGGACACGTTCCATTGGTGTGGCAGTCCTCCCTGACACTGCTGAAGACATCTGGGCATGGAGTGGGACGGGTAATGGATGGGGTGGGGTGGGGTGGGGGGTGGGCAGGGGGAAGGGGTGTGTGTGTGGGGGGGGTAATGGGTGGCAGTGGACCCACGGACACAGCGCCACTTTTCACATGACACGTCACATTGGTGTGGCGGTCCTCCCCGACACTGCTGAACACATCTGGGCATCGAGTGGGTGTAGGTTTTCAGTGAACCAAGCCTGATTGTAGGACTGTGCGGTAGCACCGTCCCTTGAGCAAAGTCGTCTTAAGGGGGGGCGGGGGGGTGTATGGACCTTGGTGTATGTCTGCATTGTGACAAAAAGGGACAGTAACTTCGGGCGCAATGGGACTGGCCTAATAAGGAGTGGTGTGCAGCAGTGTCCATGCATCATGCAGTAGCACCATCCCTAGATCGAAGCTCGACGCAAAGCGCCTCTTGTCAGGGATATTATTTTCCGGAATATATTTCGAACAGAATACGAGACCCCGTTTTGACCAAAATTGCTGGAATGAGAAACCTAAAAAAATATAAGTTTTTTTTTACTGAAATTGCCGGAAATTAACTAAAAATGACCCCAATTGACCAAAATCGGAATAAGGATCCTGTTTTCGGAGGGGGAAAAGGAGAAAAAAAGAAAAAGCAACAAGATTTCCTTTTTTTGATATGAAAAAAATATCCCTCCTTGTTGTCTGAAGGGGAAGTCCGGATATTTGGGGGGGGGGAGCGGAGGGGAGGGCGCGCGGGGGGGGGGGGGGGGGGGGGGGGGGGGGGGGGGGGGGTCTTATAGGAAACGTGCATTTTGCACATGCATAACATGTGTTACACACGTTTGTAACAACTTTGTCAAGCCTCTGAATTGTACAGAAAAGCAACCACTAGTCTAGTACTACAACCTAGACAAAACATTGCTACAAAACATAAACAAACTCAGTAAGTCATCATCAATAGTTCAATACACATTCCTTGCGTAGCATAAGAAAGGGGTCTTCTTGATCGTATCACATCATGCAAAATGTGATACTATCAACTGTGGTGTCAGCATTGTTTGTGTGTGTGTGTGTGTGTGTGTGTGTGTGTGTGTGTGCGTGTCGGGGGGGGGGGGGGGGGGGGGGGGGGGGTCTTCACAAAACATGCATTTTGGCACATGAATTCCATTTTATACACAGGCTGGTTTATTCCAATCACTACAAGCCACTACGAGAAAAAAACCAACAAAACAAAAAAGACAAAAAGAGAGCAAGACAAAAAAGAAAAAAAACACAAACGACGGAGAACGAAAAAAAAATACGAAAAACACGAAGTACACAACAAACGCAGAGGAATAGACACACAAATAAAAAAAAAAATGACATACAAAGACCACCAAAACGCAATAAACGAAACACAAATTAAAACACACAAAGAAAAAAACACATACAACGCAATAAACTAAACACACATGATACAACGTACAACACAAACACTAATACACACACACAAAGCGATAAAATACACCACACAAGACATACACACCAAAAACCAGAATATATACACAACATAACACAACACTACCATAACAAAACAAAACGCGACAACTACACACACATACACACACACACTACACACACACACAAACGCGATAACTAGACACACAAAACATACACACACAAACGCAATAACTACACACACATACACACATACACACACACACAAGAAGACACAACACACAACAGCGACAACGAACGACACAGACACCCACACACGACACACAAACCAAAAAGCGGAAACGACACACATAATACATCAACACAAAAGGAGAAAATACCACACACATACACACACACACTACATTCACACACACAAACGCGATAACTACCCTGATCACACATGTCTCCTCTTTAGGTACAACCTCTTCCGGCATGGCCTGGACCTCAGCCCAAGCCATTTCCTTACATCTCCTATTGGATGACGACCAGAGTGGTGATGGTGTGCTTGGTAGGACGTTGGAGCAGGGGGGGGGTGGTGCCGTAGAGAACTCGCCATGGCTGTGGGAGCCGCCCCCATTGAGTACCGGACTCCTCCATCCGGACCTATGCTCCAGGGGGGCGAGGGGCCTCAGCAAGACCAGGGCGGGACAGTCGGAGCTCAGACGCGCACTCCTCAGAAGCGCGGTTGACGATTAGAGTGAGTGAGGAAGAAACTGTTGCTGCAGCTTCCTTTCCCAACAAATGCTCCAGCAACTGAGTTGCTTGCCGCATTAGGGTCGCGGGAATTGAAGGCGTCGGAGGGGGGGGGGGTAGGGGGCCTATTCTATGTGAGAAGCTTTTACACTTTCACACTTGGTTCTGCTTCTGGACATTTTGAACAAGGCAATGACAGGTGCGCGATGCGGTCAATTTGTCAGGCCGTTTAGTGACTTTGCGAGCTGCATTGTTGCATGCGAAGAAAGATGCGCTCTATCTTGGCTATTTCCTACTCATCGCGTTGCTTCTGAACCATTCTCCCAATGTTCGTGCATGCAAAGACACATGCGCCCTGGCGCTTTACTCCTCATTACGCTGCCTCCCAGCCGTCCTATCAATACATGCATGCATGCATCTAACTTTCCACCTCATTGCGCTGCCCCGTAGGCGTTCTGTCAATGCATGCATGCATGCATCTAATTCGCGGCCCCCAATCGATCCCCCAATCAATCTTGCAGGCATTAAGGCATTCCCCCTCGGCGATCTTGATGTAGACCATGATGCCCTCACCGCTCAGAGGGCAGTGCTCCTGGCGCAACTTCGCGCACTCGAACTCCGCCCATAGTGCGGTAGCGTCTCAGGCGAATGCTTTTGCCACACGCATGCAGTGCAAAGTAAAATAAAAAACGCTGTTGGTGAACTGAAGGAGAAAAAACTAAAAAACTAAAAAACTGTTGATGAACTGAAAAATATGTAAACAAAACTACAAACGAAACTCAAGTAAAAAACACTGCAAGTGCAATGGCAGTGAAATGTTGTCAAGGTGCAATTAAAATAAAAAAAGCAGATAGCGAGAAATAACATTGTATGAGAAATGTCGTCAAGGTGTAATACGGGGTACTACATTGGCTAAATTTGGTGAGCCTCTTTACCCTGAGACTGTACCCTGAAACTCCCCCGCCGCGGACCCCCCCCCCCCCCCCCCCCCCCCCCCCCCCCCCCCCCCACCCCCCCCCCCCCCCCCCCGAACCACCAAATGAGCGCTTCATGGAGGATGAATGATGAGGGATGCAGCTTGGGGGTCATAGAGCAGCATGTCATCACCAGAGCGGAGTCGAAGAATTCCATCTCCGGAGGATGAGTGCTGCCATGCCAGATGTGCCAAGCTGCGTTGTGCAGCTGCAAAGGATGGGGTGGGTGGGTGAGGGGGGTAAGTGGGTGCGCAAGTGGCGGGTGGTGGGTGGCTAAAGTTACCATTTATATACAATATCATTTGATGCAATTTGTCTGATATATGATATTATACTCGCCTTTGGTCAAAATCATATGATATGCCTGTGCCTACAAATGTGCCAAGCTGTGTTGCGCAGCTGCGGAAGGTGGGTTTTGAACAGGGCGGGTCGGGTAAAGATTAGTGAGAAAAATCCAGCTCAGAGCTACAGCAAAAACAAGCACTGGTGAACTGCCCCCGCCCCCCCCCCCCCCCTAAATCAGCTCAGAGGCTACAGCAAAAACAAGCACTGGTGAACTGCCCCCGCCCCCCCCCCCCCCCCCCCCCCCCCTAAATCCAGCTCAGGGCTACAGCAAAAACAAGCACTGGTGAACTGCCCCCCCCACTCCCCCCCCCCACCCCCCTAAAACCAGGTCACTGTCACTCTGTGATGTGTATAAGGAGACGCACATCCATCTCTGGAGGATGTGTACCGCCATGCTAGATGTGCCAGTCTGCGTTGTGCCAGGCCGCGAAGGGTGGGGTGGGTGGGTGAGGGGGGTAAGTAGCTGAAAAGAAAAACTATGCATGGCTGCGTTGTGCAGCTGCTAAGGGTGGGGTTGCACATGGCGGGGCGGGTAAAGATACGTGAGGACAATTCAGGCCAGGTCACTGTCATTCTGTGATGTGTATAAGCAGACACACATCCATATTTGGAGGGTGGGGTGGATTGGTGAGGGGGGTAAGTAATCTCTGGTAGCATAACGCTCGCAGGCGGAGAGGCGCTACTGGCTATTTGAACTTTCAGTACTGCCGACTGTACTGGCAAAATGTGTGACACCTCCGCCAAGCGTTGACCCGGAATCGCTTGTATCTTGTTATAGATAGATAGATAGATAGATATGAGAATATATCAAATATTAATGTTATTTTCTTTGTCAGTAACAACAACCTCCTTCCATTCAACAACAGTACCTCGCCATCAACACACACACCCTCCCTCCAAACAACAACTCCTATGCAGCGTCGCAAGCGACGCGGAAATTGGCGGAGTGTGTTGGCAACGGAACAAAAGGTGGCAACGATGGATCTGACCCAAGCCAGTTAGTTATGTGACAGTTGGTTGGCGTGTCAGGCTTCGTTTTTTTTGTTGGTCGGTCGGATGGTCAGCCAGACGCACAAACAGACAACGGGGTGAATCTGGGGGCCCCCGCCCCCAGGAGGGGGGGCTTCGCCCAACATATTCCTACCGTGTTCACTTCTTCTTCTGTGTCAAGTCATTCAAGCAGCAGGAGTCCTAAGAGATGCTCAAATAACATCCCTCCATTCAACAACAGTGTCTCGCCATCAACCCACACCCTCCCTCAAAACATATCCCACAACCCACTACCACACCCACAAACCTCTACCTGCACCCACTACCACACCTACAAACCACACCCACTACCACACCCACAAACCACACCCACACCCACACCCACACCCGCTACCACACCCACACCCACAAACCACACCCACTACCACACCCACATACCACACACACTACCACACCCACAAACTACACCCAAACAATTCCTACCGTGTTCACTTCTTCTTCTATGTCAAGTCCCTCAAGCAGCAGGCGGCCTAAGAGATGCTCAAATAACCTTCCTCCATTCAACAACGCTGTCTGGCCATCAACCCACACCCTCCCTCAAAATACATCCCACTACCCACACCCACCACCACACCCACAAACCTCTACCTGCACCCACTACCAAACCCACAAACCACATACACAAACCACACACACAAACTACACCCTCAAACCTCACTTTCAAACCACACCCACAAACCACACACACTAACCACACCCACAAACCACACCCACAAACCACATACACAAACCACTCCCACAAACTACACCCACAAACTACACCCACATACCACACACACTACCACACCCACAAACCACACCCAGACAATTCCTACCGTTTTCACTTCTTATTCAGTGTCAAGTCCCTCCAGCAGCAGGCGGCCTAACAAATGCTAAAACAATATCCCTCCATTCAACAACACTGTCTGGCCATCAATCCACACCCTCCCTAAAAACATATCCCACTACCCACACCCACTACCACTCCCACAAACCTCTAACTGCACCCACTACCACACCCACAAACCTCTACCCGCACCCACAAACCTCTACCCGCACCCACTACCACACCCACTAACCACACCCAACATATTCCTACCGTGTTCACTTCGTCTTCTGTGTCAAGTCCCTCAAGCAGCAGGTGGCCTAAGAGACGCTCAAACAACCTCCCTCTATTCAACAACGCTGTCTGGCCATCAACCCACACCCTCCCTCAAAACACATCACACTACCCACACCCACCACCACACCCACAAACCTCTACTTGCACCCACTACCACACCCACAAACCACACCCACAAATGACACCCACAAACCTCTACCCGCACCCACAAACCACATCCAAACAATTTATACCGTGTTCACTTCTTCTTCTGCGTCAAGTCCTTCAAGCAGCAGGCGGCCTAACAGACGCTCAAACAACCCCCCTCCATTCAACAACAATGTCTGGCCATCAACCCACACCCTCCTTACAAACAATCCCACTACGCACACCCACTACCACACCCACAAACCACACCTACAAAATAACACCCACTAACACACCCACCAACTACACCCACCAACCACCCCCACTACCACACCCACAAATCACACCCACAACCACACCTGCTACCACACCCACAAACTAAACCCACTACCACACCCACAATCCACACCCACTACCACACCCACTACCCAAACACACTAAACACACCCACAAACCACACCCAAACAATTCCTACCGTGTTCACTTCTTCTACTGTGTCAAGTCCCTCCAGCAGCAGGCGTCCTAACAGATGCTCAAACAACCTCCCTCCATTCAACAAAACTGTCTGGCCATCAACCCACACCCTCCCGCAAAACATATCCCACTAACCACACCCACTACCACACCCACAAACTGCACCTACAAACCACACCCACAAATCACACCCACAAACCTCTACCCGCACCACCAAACCAAACCCACAAATCACACCCACAAACCTCTACCTGCACCCACAAACCACACCCAAACAATTCACACCGTGTTCACTTCTTCTTCTGAGTCAAGTCCCTCCAGCAGCAGGCGGCCTAAGAGATGCTCTCCCGACAATCGTGCATGTAGAAATAGGAACAGGTCCTCAAGGCCTGGGGCATGAGTGAGGCACACTATTCAGGGTTGGGTATGTGTAAGTGTGTAGGTATGGGTGTGGGCAGCTGTTAAGCCAGGAGATGCTCTCCTGACAGTCGTGCGTGTAGAAATAGGAACAGGTCCTCAAGGCCTGGGGCATGAGTGAGGCACACTATTCAGGGTTGGGTATGGGTGTGTGTAAGTGTATGTGTCTTTGTATGTTTATGTGTATGTGTACGTGTGGATATGTGTATGGGCAACAGGCAGCCTGAGAGATGCTCTCCTGACAGTCGTGCGTGAAGAAAGAGGAACAGGACCTCAAGGCCTGGGGCATGGATGAAGCATAATATTTAGGGTTGGGTATGGGTGTGTGTAAGTGTATAGGTATGGGTGTGGGTGTGGGTGTGGGTGTGGGTGTGGGTGTGGGTGTGGGTGTGGTTATGGTTATGGTTATGGGTGCGGGTATGGGTATGGGTATGGGTATGGGTATGGGTTTAGGTTTAGGTATGTGTATTGGTATGGGTTTAGGTTTTGGTATGGCTATGGGTTTGGGTTTAGGTTTTGGTTTAGGTTTAGGTATTGGAATTGGTATGGGTTTAGGTTCGGGTATGGGTATGGCTATGGGTTTGGGTTTAGGTATGGGTATGGGTATGGGTATAGGTTTGGGTATGGGTTTGGGTTTGGGTTTGGGTTTGGGTTTAGGTTTAGGTTTAGGTATAGGTTCAGGTTTAGGTATGGGTATAGGCAGCAGTCAACCTAGAGAAGGAGATAGTCTCCTGACACACGTATTGATCATTTACATTCAGTCACACTAAGTCACACTCAGTCCCAGTGATTAGTCATACTCAGTGATCAGTGACTCTCACACACTCTAAATCCCAGTCATCAGTCACACTCAGTCACATGCAGTCCCAGTAATAAGTCATACTCAGTGATCAGTGACACTCAGACACTCTCAATCCCAGTTATCAGTCACACTCAGTCACACTCAGTCCCAGTGATTAGTCATACTCAGTGATCAGTGACACTCAGACACTCTCAATCCCAGTCATCAGTCACACTCAGTCCCACTCAGCCCCAGTGATTAGTCATACTCAGTGATCAGTGACACTCAGACACTCTCAATCCCAGTCATCAGTCACACTCAGTCACACTCAGTCCCAGTGATTAGTCATACTCAGTGATCAGTGCCACTCAGACACTCTCAATCCCAGTCATCAGTCACACTCAGTCACACTCAGTCCCAGTGATTAGTCATACTCAGTGATCAGTGACACTCAGACACTCTCAATCCCAGTCATCAGTCACACTCAGTCACACTCAGTCCCAGTGATTAGTCATACTCAGTGATCAGTGCCACTCAGACACTCTCAATCCCAGTCATCAGTCACACTGTCACACTCAGTCCCAGTGATTAGTCATACTCAGTGATCAGTGACGCTCAGACACTCTCACTCCCAGTCATCAGTCACACTTACCCCTGTCTGAGCAACGTTCCAGCTTTGCGACAGCCTGGGCAACTTGCGCCGCAGATGGCTCGGGCAAAGCCTCCATTAGGGTGTTAGGAGATTTGAACTGGTATCCCATATCTTCATTTATTTCAACGGCAAGTTTGGTTGGCCGCTGGCAGAAGGTAGCTGCAGCTGCTCTGTAGGGTAGGACTATAGGGTTAGGGTGGGATGGGGTGGGGTAGGGTAGGGTAGGGTAGGGTTAGGGTAGGGTAGGGAAGCGGTCGGGTAGGGTAGGGAGCGGTGGGCCGGGGGCGGGTGGTGCTGGTGGTAGGTGAGGGCTAGGGTAGGGTAGGGCTAGGCGGTACTTAGCGTGCGTAGCCGGCCTGCAGAGTAGGGCTAGGGCCTCCCGGGAGGGTATAGGGACGTAGGGTAGGGTTAGGGACGGGGAGGCGTAGGGAGTAGCGGTGGGGGGACGGGGGGTTAGGGTAGTGGGAAGGATTAGGGCGCAGGGCTAGGGTAGGGGAGGGGGCGTGGTAGGGTCTACGGGCTAGCCGGGGAGGTTTGCGGGAGGGCGAGGGGAGGAGGGATAGGGTAGGGTACCTATCACTCTCTTTTT